>JASVER010000011.1:7536870-8074636 GCA_030449065.1 Oceanodroma leucorhoa | reverse complement strand
GAACTGAGATCTAAACCCTCCAAAATCACAGGTGCCTAAAAAAAATTAAGACAGAGTTTAACCACCTAAGACTGTCGCAAACCCACAAAAACTATGCCTGGCGACCTCCKTAGGTACTGAGGTTTTCAACAGTGCAGTCAATTAGAAATGTAAAGTTCAACTTATTAATTATGGCTGTGGTCACCTTTTGTRTACCTTGTGGCATTTATAGAAGGGCTAGCGGCTGTACTGGTTCCACTGCTTGAACTAGCTCATGTAGAGTAGCCGGGGTAACTCTGCACGGCACTGAAATATGCTTTGCAACCACCCCCTCAATGCCCTGCTCATATTTGTGAATTCTGCTCCACCAGCTGGATACCTAAAAGCTARGCACTTAAAAGCCTGTGTCCCTTTGCCAATCTGGGCCTAAATTTTTAACTCTATGTACTGCAGAGACTTTGTCCGGGGGAAGCTAGGGAAAGCAGCGTCTGCTTTGTTTGAGCACTTGCTTTGTATAAGCACTCAGYAAACGCACAAAACTTCCACAAAACAGGGTATCATATTTTTCCTGTGATTTTGCAATTGCCTGTCATTAGGTTGGGGGACATACRTGCACATGGGATAAAAGGAGCTGCATCGAAATCAGTGCTTGCACAAACTCTGTAAACAAAGCGGCATCTGCTTGGCTAGCTGCAGTGTTTCCAGTTCATTGTGATACCTAATTGTTGTCAAACTGTTGTGTTTTCCTTGACACTGAATATAATTTACAGGAAGAGATAAATGTAACACCCGTTCAACTCCTGATGAATGAGCAGAGCTACCGTTTTATGCTTGACTTCAAAATTTTGACTATGGTTTGTACCTGATGAAAATAAGCTCGTGGAAATTATTTGGCGGCATTCTCTCCCTGCGCTAACTCTGGGAATTATTGCTGCACAGGACAACAACGACCACTAGTGGCTAAAGATATTTTTTCCAAAACTGCTAAAACTGGAAGGGAAAAGCCATGGATTCAATACGCTGAGTTAACACAACACATGCTATGGGGTGATTTTGTATGCTAAGACATAAAAACATGTCAGTGTTTTTGTAAGGTGCACATATTCTGTTCACAGCTGTGATTTGTCTCCTTTTTCCAGGACTGCTCCAAGGTATCCTCGAGCTGGCCGCTTGCCCTCTGATCAGACTACTCCAAGCCCACTTCTCCCTCCAAATCACTCAGTTTTGCCCTTGCTGTAGTCTTTATCAGTTCAGCTCCTGTATTCATGCAAGTCGCAAGCACAATGCAAGGTCTTCAGCAGCAAACAGCAGAGTGGCTTCCAGCTATCGCCCCGATAYGGAGAATCCAGGCCTTACCCCCCATTTAGGTACATTGCATCAGTCCTTGGTACTGCAGTTGTTGCTTCTCCTGTTGGTTAGCATCTTCTGTCACTTGTCTTTCATGCACTTTTAAATTGGTTAATTACTTTATCCATATGCCAAGCACGCAATAGAGCGCCAGTTATTAGCAATACCACATGTTCAGTTCACTCTGTACATTTTAAAACGCTATATTTAGGCATTTCCTGGTCTGCACGTCTTCCTTGTACAATACCACAGGTGTCTCATGTAGGCCTTTTGTTAGGTCTTTAATGGGCTGTAGGCATCCTGCTTGTTAGTCTATTATCTAACTGCTCATCATTCGTGCTCACAGGCTCCCTGTGACTTCCCTTGTACARCTACAATAATTATACATAATTTTTTCCTGGCTAAGGAAACGCTGCACAAGTCTGTAGTGCTTCAYGGACAGATGATGCAGGCTGTGAAACGTTACAAAGACTGTATCTCCYCAGGCCAGGCGCTCTTTTACCCTCTGCCGGTTTTGCATTACTGACAACATTTGCAGTGAAACCGAGCCCCTCGTAGCATGAAGTCGGCTCCGCTGAAGTGAAGGGACCACAGAGCATCCGATCCCTTTTGCCTTTCCCTAAATGACTGCGTACAGCRCAGGGCAATGGGAATCAGGCTTTACGCATCCCTACCTCAAAATATTATTCCTGCTGCCCCTCTACGGCCCTTTTTAAAATCACTGCAGTAGTTGTTGCAGTACCACATGGCAGAGGAAGGTGGCACAGGAGGAAGAGGAATCAGAGACAGTTTAATGAGTAAAGCTGCTTGGAGTTCAGTTTGGRCACTGCTCCTCCTGTGCTGCCACTGACCCCAGTGTAAACTTAGGCAAAACAGAGCAAAGTGGCACCGTTCAAGTGCAAAACAGTAATGGCAGAAGAAAATATAGATTATACTGAAGTGCACACAGAAGCTGAGTTTTCTCAGATTTTCTCTGAGCTTTCAGGTAAACCCTTGGTGTTTCCTGCTGTTAATCCAAATACCAGTCTGCRAAGTGAGTTTTCCAGTGGTTCAGCTGGTTGTTCTGGGGGGCTTCAGCAAGGACAGGAAAGTCATTTGATCCATAGCRGAGCTAATTTCCCCTATCCATGCAAATGTGTGTAAGTCACATTATTGTTAATGAGCTGCAGGCGTGATTGGAGGGGGAACGTTCTCCCCAGCTTACTTTACGAGACAGTGTGTAGTTATTGTTCTGAATGGTCTCTGCAATGTGTAGTTGAAACCAAGCCAGGGGCATAGTGCCAAAAGAAAGGGGAAAAATACTTAAGGCAGACAGTTTGCCAGTAGCTTAGCAGCTGTCAACTGGTTGTTCCAGGAAGATATAAATATTTAAGATTAATGATACCTGGCTTTAGCTCTCTTTCTGTGTATATAATATATAACAGTGTGTGTGTTGCTATACGATGCATGTGTTGTATTTACAGAGATATCATTATTAATTTAAACTGCTCACCAGTGTGAGCAAAAAGAAGATCAGCTGAACACCAAATGCAAAAGCTACATCCTGTACTTACAAGAAAAGTTATTTCTTCCCATTTGGCCATAAAGAAAGGTAAGGGTGGTTCACTGGTCAGGGCATCCTCTTGGGCTCTGGAGCTCTGCACTGAATTCTCCTGTGGGGAAACTCCTTTCCAGGAAGCCCCAAATCCCYTTTTTACAGAAATGCTTGCTCTTAGACCCAAAGAACCACCGTGTAAGTGGTTAATGTCTAGCTAGGTACTTAATTTCTACTAAAAGAGAGGGGATAAAGGGGAACTTCCTCCTCCTTAAGGAGGCTAGTAGGATACATGGTAAGGAGCAATACCTATCAGCAGGGAATCATATGCAGAACTCAGAAAACTTTGGGAATTTCCCCTTATCCTTCTTTGATTTTAATTGAAATATAAATTTTAAACAGCTTCCACTAGCTGGTCAGAAGACAGAAAGAAAAGTCACAAAGACCTGTGGAAATTTTCTTTCCATCTTTATTTTTTGAGAACAGGGAGAGTACAGGAACAGTTGGGCCCACAGTCTAATCTCCATCCTTTGATTTACGGGTTGATAGTTCTTGTGCCTTTCTGGCTAACCAAAATGGGAAAAAGCTTTATTCCTCCCTGTGGGAAGTCTCAAAAAATCTTGAAACGGACACTGATTTCTGTTTCTTTTTTAGTAGGGCAAACCTTGGGTAATGGTCACATTCCAGCAGCCCCTGGGATGGACGTGATGGCGTTAGCTGGCTCTCCAAATGTCCCACCTATACTGGAAAAAGTTGGTCATTGATTCTGGGCCCAAGAAAAATCACCAGTTTTGGAGCAGCCAACGTGGCCTTTGTAGCTCCGTACCTTCAGGAACTCCTCTCATCCCYTTCTTCAACCTACCGATGGATGGAGAGGGTCCAGCTCCTGGAGCTGCAATTAGGGCATCCCTATGGGTGGTGCAGGTGAGTGTGGGAAARCCGTGCCCTTGTGCCGGCTGGCTGACAGGGGATAGCTTCTGCTGCAGGACACACTTAGGTATATTAGATATGTTATAGTAACACACGGGGGACAAACAAATACGTCCTTAGCAGAGGGAATTCAGCTCAGGTTCATTCCTCCACTAAGGGACCCAAAAATAGTTCAGAGTCTTTTTTTCATGAAAATTAACATCTTGTTATGAATCCATTTTCTTTTGAAAGATTTGTTTGGAAAACATTTCACCATTTCCAGTGTTTGACCCAAATTAACTGGCAGCTTGGACGCACAGGTATTTAGTGTTTGAATGAGGCTAGATTGTTTCTGTACTGAAACAGGTCCTCACTCTCTGAATTAAAATACTTTTACATATCCTCTCCTATGGCACTGGTTTAATTTGTTCCCAGTTGCTAGTCCTATTAGAGGGCTCTTTGGAGAGCCTGTGTTTATCTGCTCTTAGAAATTTGTAGACATTCATCTGAAAATCAGCCTAATTGGAGTGGTTCATTGCTGATCCTTCCTGTGCCAATGTGCTGAGCTCTGATGTGCATTAAACTGCTATGTAAAATAAAATGTACTTGGAATTGATTCATATTGAAGGTAGCCTTTTATCTGATTACATACGTTTTGCTCTGTAGGGACTGTTCCTGATGGTCCTTCTAATCACCCAGGCAAAAGGGACTTGCAGGGGTGTTGCTTACACCTTTAGGTAAGGGGGTGCRCATCAGTGACACTGAAAGCGTTTGCTTTGCCAGAGCATCTGAGCAAATAGATTTACTGAGGTCAAACCTGAGGCTGCAGGCAGGGCTGGGGTCCCCATTACACCAGTAAAACTTTTCTGCTTCCTTYTCCCTCATGGTCTGGGAACAAGCAAGATCACATGGCTTATCACAGCTGAAGAGAAACAGCTTAAATGCCACAGTTGCTGGAGGGCAGGTACTTGTCCCAAAGTGTCAAACCATTTCAGATGGTCTCTTCTAGGAAACCATGGTGTGCTTGTGGACATTTCATATATGGAAAGAAAAGAAAAGAAAATTTAATTAATTACATAATCAGCTGAGTCTAAGTTAGGTGCTGGGAGCTATCAGTTCAGSCAAGGAAAAGTGTCTGCACCCTGCGGAGGCAGTGTGACCAGTCTTCTCATCGTCACAGCCAGAAAAAGGAAAGATGCTTTTCGTTTTAAACACTTTTACAAGTGCAATTATTCTATTTTTTTTCCTGCTTCTGTTCTGTTTTTCTGTCTGGAAACACGGCACAATTTTGGTCATTTCAGCTGCGTGTTCGTAGGTGGCAGTCTCGATCAAGTTTTGAAACACGGTGAAATTTCTCTCCTTCCTTCCTAGGTGGGCCCTGAAAATGGTGCGAACCTTCTGCCGCTAAGGATGGGCTATCTGGGCACGGAAGGAGCCGTGGTCTCACTTTCCTATRGCAATGTATATGTACTGCACTGGCAGCAAACCTCACGTGAGGACGTTTTCCTCTGTGGTCTCGTTTCCTCCTGGAATGTGACTTTTAACCATACCTGTGAAAACGGGTCTCATTAAGCAAGGTGATCAACTGGTTTCAGATGTTAATGTTCTTCTGCAGTAACGAAGCAAATGGTGC
This sequence comes from Oceanodroma leucorhoa, assembly GCA_030449065.1. Classification (NCBI taxonomy): domain Eukaryota; kingdom Metazoa; phylum Chordata; class Aves; order Procellariiformes; genus Oceanodroma; species Oceanodroma leucorhoa. Next base: position 8,069,234 of record JASVER010000011.1, on the reverse strand, counting down.
AGTTTGGATGGTGTAATTACCCTCGCAGCCCAGCCTCGCACCCAAAGGGACCGTTTGCACGTGCGGGCACCCGTGTTAGAGCTCTCCCTGAAAATCTCATTAAGCGACTGTCCAGACTGAACAGGAAAGGGAGATCCTGGGGCTGGGGTAGAGCCCGGCTTTCCTGGGGCCCTGCCAGCTGTGCCACTGGCTTACAGCCAACGAGGTGTTATTTTATTACAGTTATTTTCCAGGAGTAGTGTGTTACCTTAGTAAACTCAGTGTCAGCCTTTGAGACACATCCTTCTTTGTGGCCTCAGCTCATGGGCAGCAGGGACATCCTTCCTCTCCTGACCTCTCCTGAGTAGGTGGTTCTTCCAGCATGGTGGTGGTGATGCTAATGGGGACATGTTGACCTCCCTTTTAAGGACAAGYTGTCAGAGATGCTGCTGTGCTGTCAGTGTAGGCTGGGCACGCTCTGGGCTTCCTCCACTCGGGACTTGCAAGGGGACACATCTGAAAATGCTGCCCTCCCTGGAGGGTCCTGGGCCTTGAGTGGCTCAAAGCTGGGCAGCTCTGGGCAACTCCAGTGGGTTTTTAAGGGACCTGGTGAAGATGGAAGTCACACAGAGAGGTGACATCACCAAGGCTAAGGGAAAGAGACACGGTAAATGGTGATTTTTTTAGCTGCAATTACCCCAGCTCCATCTGAAACCTTCTTGTAGGCACCTTGCTGGTTCTGGCTCTGAGTTTGCCTCTCATCTTTCAAATGTGGATAACAACATTTCAATGCTTTGTAGGACAATCCCAGGTTAGTCTGCAGTGGAACTATGGACTCTATGGAACTATGGAACTATGGACTTAGCCCTCGGGCTGCTCTGAAAACTGAGCACACTGGTGTCAGAGCATCTCTCCCTTGGAAAAGACTTTGTGGTGGGAAAAGGCTCATCTGGGAGAGCTAAAATCCAGTTCTTGAATTACTGTCCTGAAAGAAAGATGAGCTGCTTASCAGGGACCAAAATATTCACCCTGTGTGAAACCTCCTGAAGTATTTTTGGGGTTGATGATGCTGGGRGTCTCCAGGGAGAGGAGGTATACAAACATATAGGTGTGCCTGGGTTACCAGGTGTCTGAAGCATACTTACTGTTGGCTTCACCACGGTAATTTAGTTATAGTTCCCTCAGAGAGGCAGAGCTAAAAGGCTTTGAGCAGAGGAGTGGGCAAGAAGAGCAGATGTGTGGTCTGGCAGGGATACCACAAGCTATAAATCCCGTGATGCTGCCCTTGGCCATGGGAGGGGAGAGGGAGGAACAGTGCCTGTGCCTGCCCACACCTCTGTGCAGGAGCCCTCAGACACTTGTGGAGCATTTCAGCTTTCTTCTCACCCCCTCGGAGGCACTCAGCTGGCTCACTTCTCAAGTCTGGCCTGTTTGCTTTGACCTCCATCTCTGGAGAAAGAAATGGGAGGGCTTACTGATCTGGGTTGAAAGCCCTTCTGTGTTCTCCTTGGACTCTTTCCCAGTCTGATTTGTCTGTATCAATAGACAGGTCACCTTTCTTTGCTTTCAAAGTTGATGGCTTTATGTTTATCATTGCAATATGTSTCTCAAAAGTTAGGCAAGAGAGATGACTTGCATGCGAGTCTACCAAGGAAAGATATTTTTAAAGTAATCGTCTCCATTACAGATAAATGGAGTAGAAAGTGGGTGATGGATAGTACATTTCTTTCCGAGAAACTTCATGTAACTGGAATATSACTCCATTAAACTGGACTGAATGTTATAATAGTCATCCAGTGAATTGGAGAGAAGMACTATTTTCAGCCTAGCATTAATCTAAATGGACACTTTCCCCAAGTTTTAAATTATTTATTCCTTTGCTGTCTTGCAAGTTCAAGATAACCGTGGTTTTAAGAACAGCTCTGATCCACTTCATGAAGGAGAGGTTTTGGGTACAGAGAGATCGGTGGTGTACCTGCGGCACAGCAGAGAAGCCGGTCCGGCTCTGGAGGGAGGGTGAACCACAGAGCCGATTTGTTAAGCCTGTGGCTCGTGCGGTGTGCGTGGGGGAAGGCAGGCTGGCCGTCCGTTGAGACCTTATTTTCATTCCTCTTARGAGTCTCTTGTTTGAAGCTCTATCAGAAAAATGGATTGAATCCTATCTCTCTACACTCAGGCCATTGCCACAGGGCTGTTAATAAAGATTTCAAGCCATGAGGGATGTCGGGCCTGGCCTTTCCTCCTTGGACAGCATGAGGATAGGACTCTTGACCTACTCCTAAATTCCCCTCTCCTCAGCTGGAGTAGCTGCTTTGTGGGTTTTGTCCTTAACCGTCTGCTGAGGAATTTTGTGCCATCCTCTGGCTGCTACAAAAACTGGAGTGGGGAGAACATAGGGTAAAGTAATAATGGGCAAATGAACAAAAGAGAAAGTTATGAATCCCTCCGTGTTGGATAAACGTACACTCAGTTGCCATATTGGTTGTGCGTAGTCTCGCCTTGCACAGCACTGCGAAACCCTTCTCACTCCACGGGCTTGCTGGGAGCTACTGGATCTTGGGGGGAGGCAAGTTGCAGAAGTCCTCTGAGAAGGAAGCATCTGCTTCTGGAAAATAAGCAGAAGATGTGAGAGGAATAAGGCCTCCACTGTTAGTTTCTGCCTTGCTATCTTTGTTTTGGGAAAGAGGTACAGGAAAGGTTTCCAACAGAAACATTTTAATTGGAGTAACTTTTGCCTCTTCTCAGCCATCAGCAGATTTTTTTTTTTTTTTTGATGTCGCATGACTGTTGGTAACTTTGAAAAGTGGGAAAAACTCATTTCAGGTACTTCTTCTCCTAGCCCTGAGAATTTTACTTTACAGTAGAGTGTGGTCCCTTTAGTAAAGCAATCAGGTTGTTGGTCTGGCACCACTGAGCAATCAGGAATCTTCTCAGCAACAGTGCACATGTCTCCGGGGTACCAGAGATCTGGTGTTACCCCTCCACTGTGCACTGTATCACGCGTTTTTAAAATGGAGATGGAGACGTAGGAGCAGAAGGACCACTTGTGCAATGAGAGCTTATATTGGGGAGCAATGCAGGGGGAGAAACTCCACTTCTTGGTGGAGAGACTGGCAAATCACTCCTACAGCCCTGGACTGCGATGCTGCGTAACGCCGGGAGTGGGAACGCTCCCTGCTGCACAACAGCAGCTTCTGCATGGCTTTGCAGCCAGTGCCCAGTTTGTGCTGTCTGAGATAAAACACAGTCGGAATTTATGGCTGTGATGCAAGAACTGAGTGGTAAAAGTTTTATGGACTTCTTGTGGGAGCCAGAGTAATAGGGTAACTGTAAATCTCGAGGGCGATGAATGTAGTCTTCTAAAGGGAGAGCATGTCAGTGATTTCAACGAAGTGATTTCTTTTAATACCAGTAACTATGCCTACAGCATACAAATCCATCCTGTGTCTGAGTCCTGACTCCCGTCTGTGGCCTTGCCGTGCCGTATCCTGTGCGGTGCCKGTGGATCCACAAGATGGCACTTGGTCCTCGTATTGCTCTGAATTTGCTTTTTCCTCTGCTCCCACTTGTTAGCTGCTTTCTAGCAGGTAACTGGATGTCTGGGTGTTACTCTTTTCATTCTGAGTTAATCTTTTTCTTTTTTAACTTGCTGTTAATTTGGAAATGTGGTAATGCTAAAATGCTCCAAAAGCAATTAATGGAATAGATTCTGCTGTGACCCACACCTAGTGTTATAGGTATTTGTAAAAGAGAGCCCTTTGGGAAAACTTGCACCTGATATGTAAATATTTTAATGATGTCTAATTGGATTTTAGAAAAACTTGCAAGCATTTTAACTTTCTGCTTTAGTATTCAGCCTCATCAAATGTGTGTGATTACAGCAATGTATAAATCCAGAGTGATGGGGAGTTATTCCAAGCTGCTGAAAGCTCCACCAGGAAAACCTCAGCAGAGAGTTGCTGCTGACTCTGTTACAGTGCAGAGGGCACCCTGCGGTGATGGGGCCAGTCCTCTGTAGTGTGAACCCTAAAAATTAATCCTAGCAGATGTAAGGAACAACACAAAAATCAGTGGAAAAAAAAAATAATGCTGATCAGAGTAATAAAGTCAACAACACATGTTCATCTTCTGATACTGATGATAAAATAGATATGCCAGAGCAAAATGACACAATGTGTAGAAGAGACAAGGGACTCTATTGAACCTATCTTAACTAGCCAGTCCACATAAAACTACCTCTACATTTTGGATTTTCTTCTATTTGATTTTTTTTTTTTCCCCCCAAATGGCTGGTTGCTCCCCTTTGGAGGAGCAGAGGCTGAAGGTAGATATTTGCAGCTGAGACTTCAAAATCTGTGTTCTTCACACTCACAGGAAAAAGCAGTTTCTTTTCTTGGCAGTTCCAGCCTCTTGCAAGCCAGCTTATAGCCCAACATCTGGTTCCTGGCCCTTAATGCAATGTCCTAGTAACGTTTCCTTGCTGTTCGGTCCAACTGTTTGGCAACTGCTTCTTGCTGAAAGGCAGCTGTAACTGAGTCAATCCTTGCCTTGCTGTTGCTTTGGACTGCGTGTTCCCAATTTACACAGCAAGTTCTTTCATTGGTAACTTCTCACTGCCCTGGTTGTCGCACAAAGGTCTCTTCTCTTTTTCCTTGATTTAGTTTGGCTTTTGATGCAGTTCTCTGTCATTTCAGAATTTCTTTTTAGGAATTTTTCAATATGATGCTACTGGGAAAACGGACCAGAGAACCTTCTGTGGAAAAAAATGGTGCTTAAACTTGGTAGATGTTTCTGGGGACATCTGTCTTTGCTTTTCCAAATGTCTCTATGATACTGGTGCACTTTTATTCCCCTTCCTGCAGGTCCTCCAGCAGCAGTATTAGAGTCTGCTCATGCGTTTCCCCACCTGATGAACTTCTCAGTTGTAAATGACAGTATTGGCTGTGGGAGGCGGCAGTCCCCCTCCTGTTCCTAGCGATGTCTGTGTCCGTTAGACACAATGAGATTACTCTAGATTGAAATTGAAGCTTTCTGTCTTATACAATAGTGTTTTTATTGAAACTGTAAATCTGCAAAATGTTTTGGAGTTGCCAAAATGTCTTGTGCTGTTTTTAATTTCAACTCAGACCAACAAACCCAAATGTCAATTCTGACTGTATTGCGAAATTTTAACTTCTAACACTTTCCTTCCATTTTAATTGGGAAATTTCATACTATAGCTTTAAAAAGCCTTTATTTCATTTGAAATATCATGAGTTTTCTGAAAAATATACACTTCAGTCTGCCAGAACAGTCTTTCTCCTCCTTAGAAACTGCGTTTGCCCTTCTCCATATCGAATTTCTGAAAAACTGTACTCCTGCCTGGAATTAGTGTGCTGATTTGATCACAGCTCCAAAGTCTGCTTATGATCCCAGTTCTCCTTGAGGCTGGCATGAGCCAAGGCAGGATTTTGCCATTTTGCTCCCGTAAGGTGGCCTGTGCAGACAGCCCTCTTTGTTTAGCCGAACGTTCGTACTAAATGCTACCACCAATGTTAAGTAATGAACTTTGCTAATACATTTTGATGAATTTCAAAGACCAATTAAACCAAGAAAAGCACAAAGTAGTGTCATATAAATATTTAATGTAAACTTATGGATTACATTGTTCTGGAGACTGCTATCAGAGGCACTTTGAAACCACATGTGGCTCATGATAGCTAGACAGAGCCAGTTTCAGCCAGAGATGAGTTCAGACTCCTCTAATAAACACCCCTCCAGGGATCACTTTGAAGTGGTAAAATTTTATGAGTGGCTAAAAAATCAGAGTTCTGCAGTCAACAATAAGCACCGTTGTATTTCCTCTCTGCCCTAATGAAAAGGACAGAATATGTATTTTTAGTACCCTTCTTCTCCAAAATGAAGGTAAGATAACATGATTTTGAGAGGAAAAATAACAAACGAAGCGAACTGCTCATGGGGAAGCGGAGCCTTTGTAGCTGGCATTGGTCTCCAGATGCTCTTAGAGCAATGGATTTGGAAGGAAGCTCTTTGTACCAGCTGCTGTCGGTGACGTGTGCCTGGGCTGGAGCAGCCGCTGCTCGGCTCCATGTTACACAAACGGATCAATCCCCGTGTGTGCTGCGAGCGCCGGAGAGAACAGCACGTTCTGCCCCTGGGTTTTATGAGCTTGTGCTGCTGGCTTGGCCGCGAAGCCCCCACCCGCCGCTAAGTGCGGTAAGTGCCTGCTCRGCTTTGCTCTTCCTCCTCGGCTCTCTGCTTACCTCTTCACATTTCGGCAGTCGGACGCAAAGTGAGCTCCGGGGGTAACCTTGATGGCTGTGCAAGGTGGGAACCACGGAGGTGAACTCAGGGCAGGAATTTCCCACAGATTAAGGAGAGTCTGTCACACTGGTGAAGACCGCACAGGATAGAGAGCATTTGAAGTGGGAGAGGATGAAAAAGCTATATACCCACTAGGAGAGGCTCTGAGTGGCCCATCCACTTAACTAAAATCAGTGGTAGAGACTGTTTCTAGCACTCACCACTTCTTCAGAGCTTTTCACCCAGCGATGTCGGATCGCTGGAGCTGTGCCCATTTTGCAGATGGGGATGCTGAGGCAGAGAAGGGCGGTGGCACAGTGGAAGCCGGGAGTGCAGCTCCTGCCTGCCGACTCCTGTTGCATCCTCCTTTATCAGCCAGGGAATGCAGCCAAGAGCAGGTTTCCTGCATGGAAGTCAGGGCTGTCTCTAATGTGGCTCCCTAATTGAATTTGGGTTCATGTAACCAGTCAGGAGCACTTGGGGATAGCATCTCTGCATCTATAAGCCCTCCCTTGATAAGAAAGGACTCTAATCTCTTTAGGGTCCCAGATCTCTCTCTGCATGGGGATGCACCCCAAACCAACCTATAACACAAGTCTCCAGCGTCACAAGCAGGTTCTCCCAGGTTAGCCTCATCAGTTCACGACTGGCAATGACTTGGCCTGCTGAATGTGTGCCGTGCATCTTGTACAAACTTCTTTTTGGAAAAAGTTAAAAGTGACAATTTGCAATTAAGAGAGTCTTAAGCAATTGCAGCGATGGCAACTTAGAATCCACATTTGCAGAAAGTTTTATAATGCTGGAGACATCTGTGTTTTGCACTGTTCTGGGTTTTATTTTCAATCATTTTTCTCATTAAAAAAATGTGTGTATCTCATTATGTCTTCATATCTGAGCCAGCATTTAATTCTCTGATTGCATATGGTCGGTACAGCATGTGCCATTACACCCACCAAAATAATGAAATGACAGTTCCCTTTGCAAAGTAGAAGACTAGAAATAACTTTCTGCTGAGAGACGCTATTAATTTTTCTCTCTTTTTTTTTTCCCCCCCAATAAAAGTGAATAGCTAAGTGACCATGATTCAGATCTCAAAGTGTTTTCTGACTAGTCTGTGACTTGTCATTTAAGGGCTGCACTGCTGCTTTGATATTTATGGTATATTATACCCATGTAAGAGTTCTTCTAAAAGGCAGAAGAAATATCTGCCTTTTGTTTTATGCATTATTTATCGGCTTCTTATTCTTTCCTTTATGCCACAGAATTTTTTTTTATCTTTCCCCTGGATGTTACAAAGTAATAGGCCTAATAACATAATTCGCACTGGAAGATGTTCCCACGCTTCCCTTTGCAGGCAGCCGGGATCCAGGCGGGATGTGCCCGGCTGGTCCCTGCCGCCGGCCCGGGCTCTCGCACAGCCGTGGCTGCGGAGCTCCGTGAGCGGTAGATGGCTCTGTCAGCTCTTCCTCCGAAAATCATGGCTTTATTAGAGCACCTGGATATTTCCCAGTCTTTTTTCAAACTTTATCGCTGCTGTTCATCTTAATTTTTTTTCTCCTTAACATTTCCTCCACCTTAGGAAAGCTTCTCTCTGCCTAATCCAGAAAATTTCTTATGGTTTGTGCAAAGGACTTAAAATAAATGTGAAAGCAGTGAAAGGCAGCGTTGGGGTTCTCCACTGGCTGGACAACAGAGTGTGAAACCAGCACTTCTGGCCCAGCAGCATCAGCTGCAAGGACCAAAAGAGCTCCCGTTAGCCCGGGGCAATAAATACCCATCTGCTAAACACATGTGCAGCAAACCCTGGTTATGCAGGAGCACAACAGTCCCAGTTAGCAAGGACGTGGTTTGTGAATGGGCAGTTTCCCTTCACTTAGGACCGGGGAGGATTATTTAATAGAAATACAGCAAGATTTTTTAAAAATTTTTGAGTCTAATTTATTCATTTTCCTTGTTAATTCTGTGTCTTGCATGCACTTGTAGGAGAAACCAGCCTGTTCGCTCTTGCATCGGCTGCCTTGTGCCTGTCTAAATTCATGGAACATATTACTGTTGCTCATCCCAAACATGAGATAGCTCCTTTAGGGAAAGAGCTGGTGCAAAAGAGCCACAGCACTACTGCTTTGTGCTGGGGAGTCCCAGCAGGGCTCTGGGGCTCGGGGTGGGCAAATGGAGCACAGGGGCCCATTTCTGCACATCTCTCTGGTCCCCGCGCTTACAGATCGATCAGTGTGTTTTGTCAAAACTGCAGCGACCTGTTTTGTTGCCTTTATCTCGCTGCTGTAGTCTAAGCATTGAATGTTGCTCCTGGAGATAATAAAGAAACAGCTGTACATTCACTCCAAAGGTATCAGTTACAATTTAATAATATTTTTCCCTTATTGCTTTTTTTTCCCCTTTCTACGTGAACTCTGATGACATCCCTTTGAGCAGCTGATTACTCATTGCGCTGATTACCCTGGGTCTGCACGTAAGTTGGCTTATTACTGTGCAGTTTGAACAGGGATTGGACTATGTTTTCCAACGGGAAGGCTCAGTGGCAAGCATGAATCACATGGAAAAGACATGTGCCAACCAGCCCAAAAGTCATTGCAAGCCTCATCTTGCCAGCGTTGTTTATTCCGATATACTTTGGTGAGTGGATCTCAACAAGTAAGACAACCCCAGGAAATGGGTGGGTGTTTGTTCAAAGGAAAGTAAAAACCAAATGTGCTTTTCAACAGGGTTCACCTTTCAGGGTGTCAGTTGTTGGGAAGTGATCTGTTTTCTAGACTGTCCCTGCTCTTTGAAGCTACAATCCTATGTTTTCTTCCCCTGATGTCGACAACGTGCCTGGGAACATGGCCCCTAATCTATCACTTACCGCATTTGTTACAGTCTGCAGTGACACATCCTTTTTACTTTTTCTAGCAGGTATTTTTTAAATAAAAGAAAAGGCAGACTTCGCAGCAGCAGCTTGGTTATTCATCAATATTATTAGATTCTCCCTTCCCTCTCCTGAAGCTAGGAATAGAAACCTATGAAATTACTGTGGAGGATGCGCTCTTAAAACAAAGCACCAAGTAAGGAGGATGTGAAAAACATGTACAGCTGAAATGGAGAAAGAGATTTTATGCGCCAGTGTAGGGGGAATATTACATTCCATACTCGGTGTATGAGCTGGCAGGACCCTGGCAGGGGGGAAGCATGAGAGAGGCAGGGAGGGTACGCCGTGCCCTCGCCCCGCTGCTGGGGCTCGCCGCTCACCCACACGAGGTTGGTCATGCGAGGGGAGCTCCTGGCCAGAGCCAACAGGGCATAGCAGGTGCTTTTGAGAAATATAGTGGATTTTTTCCTTGCTTCAAAAGCTGAGACGTACACCAGAGAAAAGGCCATGCCCCCTTGTAATCTTGGAGAGGTATTTTTGTCACATCACAGGGGCACGGGCACCTTGCACCAGGATGCTGTTTGCAGGTGGGGTTGTGTTCCAGCTGGTTTGCCCAAAATGAATCAGGGAGTGGAGGCAGCCACAGAAATCCCTGCACCGGCAGCACCCTGGCACTAACAGCCCAGCCAGGCGGGAGGTGGCATGGAGCACCCTTCCCGGGTTGATCCTAGAGGGTGTTTGCCTGCTGGCCCAGCCTTGGGAAAGGAGCTTTGCCCGGAGAAGTGCTTTTACAGTGTATTTGTCGCTCGTCCCTCCTGCTCAGGTTCACACTTTTTTTCAGTGGGTGACTTGAGGAAACTAAATCTGCAAGCGGGGGATGTACCCAGACTGCTGGGAATTTGAGCAAGAGCTGGTTGGAGGGAGAAGTACTTGAGTCTCCATTGCACCCAGTCATGGCCACAGGTAGCTTTCCAGTAAGAGCCTGTGTCTCTCTCTCTTTGGGAAGAGCTTGTTAATCTTGTCCCAGCCAAACACAAGCCTGGGAAACCTCTAGTTGGGCAATGCCTTGTCTCTCATTTAACAAGCAGAGAAATAAAAATGCAGCCCTCACTCCAAGCCCATCAAAATACATATACAGATGCGAGGAGTTTAACAGGGCAGCACAGTAGGTGTTAAAGCTCCTGTAATCCCACCTGTGCTGCAATTACAAACTGATGGATCTTAGGCATGAAGGAGAAACTGGAAAAACTGCAAGGTGCAAGTGCCGTATGTAGCAGAGAGCCGGTACTTCAGCCCGCACAGGGAGAGCCGCTTCCATCCTTCAGCTGCGGCCGCTTTGCTTTTTCACAATCTATGACGTTATGGAAACACAGCTGCTATTATGTTTCTGCTGCAAACACATAGCTTGCAGATGTGGTACTGCCTGGGCTTCCCAGGAAGTTATTGTGCTGGCTTTCTCCCACCTTTCTGGCGTGGGTTAATAAGGCCACAGGGTGCTGGATGAGAAAACGCGGAGCTTTTCTCTTTGCGGTTTTCACAGGCGCAAGGTTCACCTGTGGTTCAGTGCTTAACTAAAATTAAGGCTGACAGCTTTTCCCTATAAATTAAATTAATGAGATGTTTGAACTACTGCTAAATTGTTTGTGCAGATCTTTGCTGCTTCATATTGTCTCCATGCTCCCTTCCCACGGATACCCTCCGCAGCCGCACTCGCTCCCCTGCCCGTGCTGGGATTAAAGGAGCGGTCATTACTGGTGGTGTGTGTGCCAGGAGAGATGGCCACACAGAAACTCCCTGCTTCACGCAGAGTCACTCCTGTGCAGGAAAAAAGTTTAATTACTAAAAAAAAAAAAAAATAAAAAAAAAATATTTAAAAATCCTGCCTTTTTAATCAGGCAGGATGCTTTTGCTGGTGGTAGTCTAAGGGCACTGTACAGCAGCAGTGCTGCCTCATGGCGATCATCTTCTAGGTAGGTCTCTCCACTTTGCCCATTTCTAGAGGCTTTTCATTTAGACCTTCTTAACTCATCCTCTTCCAGCCCTGTACCACTCATGGCCATCTCCCTACAGCGGCTCTCACATTTTACACTTATCATCACTTCCAATTCTTTTCAGTTAAAATGGGCTGGATTAGCAGAGGCTGCTAATTAAGCTAACAAGCTCATTTAGGCCAAAATGGGATAAGGGATATGTGTAGCCAGAAGTAGGACCTTTGCTCCCTGGTAGGGCAGCAGTGAGTGGGGTCTGTTTGCCTGTACCACTGGCTGCAGGAGCTCAGTGGCTCGATCCAGTCTGGGGTCAGCTCGGAGAGGTATCAGGGCCTCGATGGTTACGGAAAGCTTGCCTGSGTTAAGTCTGCTCCTGGAGTAGCTCTGGGAGGGTAGGTAAGGTGGGTGACAGCTATGGGTGTTAGTGTTTCCATCTTAAAGAAATGCAGTGCTTGGAGGAGAACATCTACTTTGTGGAGCAAGCAGAGCAAGTTATTTAATGAATAGCAACCTTGCAGAAGACGAGCTTTTTAAGAGCAGAAATGGAAGTTTATGTGATTTGGTAAAGCTCCCTGAGCGCTTGCTTTCCTGTATCTTTGCTCAGAAAGACTTTTCTTCATTATAGCACAATTCCCTGCAGCAGAGTAAAGAGGCAGTCGTGACCTGGGAGCTGYGGTTGCCCAGCTGAGGAGGGGAGAGAGCACATTAGCTCTTTGTTGCTTGAAAATTAATCTGAGCAAGTATCACTGTCAGAGGAGTTAATAGCTGTAAAACAGATAAGAAAGCAAAATGCAGGTAATGAGGCTATTCTACGTGTACATCTTAAGAGATTTTTAGCTGTGGTCTGATATCTCAAGGAACCAGGCATTTCAGTGCTGTTTGTGGCCAAAATCTTTGGTTTGTAGTAAAAACAGTGTTTGTTTTTAAAAATGTCATATTTCTCTTTGTCTCATCTTCTTCTATCCCATTTGCACTGCCTCTTCATTACAGGTCAGAACGGATATAGAAAGTGGTGTTGAGTAAGTGCTTACCCTCTTTTTCTACCCTTTGAGCCCTGGTTGCATCAGCGGAAACACCACCCAAACAAGCACATTGCAAGCCTGGAGTGCAGGTGGAGCGAACATCAGTTTCTTTGCAGATGCCTGTGAATTAAAGCTGGTTACTAGACTCCATTCCAGTAAAGGTAAAATTCTTGTAACGGAAAAAGTCATGACCATTGTTCAAAGAAATGCAGTATCTCTTGGGCTACTGGTGGTATTACAAAACTTATGCTGAACAGCAAATTGCCAAACAAGAATAAAATGTGACCAAATATAGTCATTTGTCTGATGGAAGGGGAATGGTTTTCTGGCAGGATGGTTTAGCATCCAGGATTCCCCTGCTCCAAGGGGCTGAAATTGGACTGAATGTAGAGTTGTGTGTATTTTGGTGGTCTCTTTGCCACTGGCATTCCTATCAGATCRATGTTTCCATGGGAAATCCAGATGCTGTTTTATAACCGGAGCATTTGATGTTCTTTGGGAAAACTTAGACCTCTGCTTCTTTCTGAATCATCAAATGAATAGTTTAGCCATTAAGTTGTTTTAAAAATAGCATCCATTTCCCTCTCTCTGGTACCATATTCTGTTTAATAAATGCAAACACAGTACAGGGAGTGTTGAAAAAAGCAAATTAAAGATCCATCTAGAGCAAAATATCCTTCACGCAGGGAGCAAATTAGCGCAGAAGACGAAAATGAACATACCGTACAGACATGGCCTGCAAACCTTGCAGCTCACAGACCTTTAGGTTGTGAGTGACCGAGAAGGGAGGAGATGGATAAGATGGCAGGGACAAGAAGAGAGAGGCTAAGGCAGGGGAGGGCTGTTGTGATGGAGGAATAGGGAGCGTGCGTAGATTAAACTTACTGAATATAGTTGGATAACTCTGTGTGTGAGTTGTSTCTACCTGGGATGTCCAGTTTGAATGGCACTCCAGAATTGCAGGGTGTCCAGCTGCTGTTKAATTATTGGAATAAGGATAATTCAGGCAGATTTTGGTAATCTCAACCTTTTGGGCTGATTCTTCAGGATTACCAATGAGTTTTGTGTCCTTTCCTGTTTGCGTTTTYGTCTGAGATTTACAGCAAACAGCAATGAGAGATGCCAGAGGGCAACTTTTCAATTCTTAGCAAAATAAAAATATGTGCCAGGATTCATGCATATATTCATGTGGACACCTGTGTTATTGAGACACATTTCCTTTGCTATTTGTGATATATTTACTTGAACCATTCTAAAATTCAAGTAAGGCATAATACTGAAAATCTCCTGTAGAGCTTGGTAGGAAACATAAAACTTTATTTTGTGCTTGGAGATACTGCACTATATATTACTTACTCTATTTTGTGCTTGGAAATACTGCACTATATATTACTTACCCTTTCCTTCAAGCACTTCCAACATAGAGCCTTATTCTTGGCGGGAACCAGGGCAAACCCCAGAGGGTCTCAACAGCCTCTGACCAGAGCAAAGCCTTCTTTATAAACCATCTTCCTGGGAAATTCCATTTTCCACCTAGTACTGAACTTACCTTAAAGTCTTGTTTGGCTATTTGATATGCTCTCTCTCATCACCAAAACATTTGCACCTTTGGTTAGCTTGCTTAATTTACAGATTAGATCTCCCCCCATCCCCTGGTATCTTGTTTTTTCAGTTGACTAGAGGAGCTTATGCTCCTCTCCGTCTCCTGTTACCAGTGGCTAACTCTCCCAGGGAGGTGTCAGCCCTCTAAGGACCTTGCCTTTGTGACTTAGAGGAGACGATGCTTTACTGCTGTGAACATATGACAGACTGTTAAGACAGAGAAGTACAGTAGAGAGGAATAGGACCTTTATTTATGGTGTGATGTTTAGTGGGAAGTGTGGTGAGGTCCTGACTCACTGCTCAGACACCCTCCTATTTATCTCCTCCTATTTAACATATGTCCAAAGCACATGTGCAGAACTCATTGCTGTAACAAATCTTGTCAGTCTGAACAGCATTTGAGATGAAGAACAGGAACAGAGGCCTTCGAGTCAGAGCCAGGGAAGAATACCGGAGAAGATTAATAACCCATGTGTTGATACATCTATGCTATACRTTGTCGCTCGTGTCCTGCCGGCACAAGTCGCTGGCACGAGGGTTTTGCTCCGAGACCACATTGCTATGAGGAGTTTGTGATTCCACCCAAACTTGCACTGTTCAGAACTGATGAAGATAATCAAGAGTTCCCATTCCATGAAATTGCAGTGCACCAGGCCCTTCCCGTAGATGTAATTTAAACCTATGAAAACTTGCCTTGTTTGCTACCGGGAGGCTGAAGCAATGGTACTTGTTTGATCTCTTCCAGCCAAGCCTGGGTTCGAAGTCTCTTACCTGTGAAAAATCAATAAATCAAAATATTAGAAGGTGCCATACTGATAATTGATTCTTCCAAGAATATTTTTCCCAAAGCTTAAATTATTTCCAATGGCAAGAAGTTATAATGAAGACTAAGTGTATTTATGAAGCAAAATCATTAACAATGGATTAGCCAGTGGAATCCAATTTCCTGTTCCATCAGTGATGCTAACACAGACCGAGATTTCATTGATGTATTGAGCATCATTGTCATCCTCTTAAATGAGAGAAAAATTTTATTTTCTCCACTGACTGCATTTTACAGGCAAAGCTGCATCTTATGCAAGGGATCAAGCCAGAACCTTAATGGAGAAAGTATTTACAAGAAAATAAATGTGCACATAAATATTTCACAGGCATCTCATATGTGCTTTGTGTTTCATCATATTTAATGTATGAATGTAACTATTTTACTTGTGTGGATTTTTCCCTCTTAAGCAATGTCTTAAGGAGCTTAAGGTAGAGAAACACATTTGTGTGAATGTCTGCAGAGTTTTAGAAGATAATATATGGAAGGGGTACAGGAAACTTTCTCTTAAGAGTTTGTTTTCTTAAAGAACAGAACTGAAAAAAACCCATTCAACCCATTATAAGTATTAAGTACTAAAATCCAGGTGTTTGAAGCTCTGGTCCCTGCTTTCATGTCGCATACTGTCAGTCCTGCTGTGGCTTTCCGACTCCCACAAGGGAGGTGGCACAGGCTTCCACGCAGCTCATGGAAACGGACTCCACAGGCAGGGAACTGGCTGTMATTTTGGATAGCTGGTTTTACTCCAGTGTACCAAATCACCTCGAGCACAGCAGAGGTCTGGACTAATCTGAATACCAGTATCGTCTGCAAGTGTTGTTGCCTTGCTGCTCATTGCTCGCTTCTCCCAGACCCTGAGGAAATACATTAAACAGCAGATGATCTTGTAAGGAACCTTGAGGCTCCTCCCTCTGGGGAAAACTGACAGTTTAATTCTGCTCCTTGCTTTCTGAGTGCTCTCCATCCTTCCACCCCCAGGATCATATTTTAGCATCTTAAGGAGCCTTTGGTAGAGGACTCTGCTGAACTGCAACAGGGATGTCCGTATGATGTGTATGGTGGTGACTGAGACAAGATGYTCGCTCTGTGCATAGTAAAGTTGCATCTTTAGCCTACTTAGCACAGAATAAATCCAAGCTACCGTTTGTTAGGTCCCGTGAGGGGCTCTTGGCAGTTCAGTGTGGTGCACTGTCATCACAAGGTCACTGGTTTATAACGTGGTGCTTTGGGATGTTATATAGGTCTGAAAATGGTGTGCTTATTTGCATATGCTGGTGGTTAATTTTTTCTTCTCTAAATCGTTCTTTGCCAGAATAATATGATTTGGGAAAARCCCCAGGAGATGTTGATGGCCAGGAAAATCAGCTGTTGTGCAGCTTGGGGGTGGTGGTGGTGCTACTCCATGTGCGGCCAGGTAGGTACCAACCGTACCTCCCTGAGCACGGGCAGCTCTGTAAAAAAGCCTTTCTCCAGATATCAGACCACTGTCTTAAACAAATGAAATACTAGATTTTGATACCAGCGATATAAAAAGGCATTGATTGATACAAGGCAAAAAAACCCCCAACACTTTACTTAGGGAAAAGTAATTCTTGGAAATGTTATTTTAAAAATAAAGACATGGAAAGTTTAACTTTAAATACAAAATAAATGTGGCTCTGCTGTAGGCTTTTAATGAAATCTCTTTCTCTTTTCCTGCCAATTAAAAATCGCCAAACCAATCCATTTCCAAACCAGCTTAAGGTGTCCAAAAGGTAATTCAAATAGAAGATAAGACTTGATTGCATTTGGACTTGTCTTGAGTTTTAATACATGCAACCATGATATTTTCTCATCACGTAAACTCTAGAGAGAGGAAAGATTTTCTTTTTTTTTTTTTTTAGTGCTAGTGCTAAAATTCTCTGCTAGTTATGAACATTTCTGTTATGATAGTTGCAGTGTTACCTCCCACGGCCACCTCTCCCCCCGACACACAAGCTGGGGAACTACGTGGCTGTGTTTGCAGTGCACCAGATCAGCTCAAACTGCACATGAAGGAGGCTTTGCTTTAATAAGCCCTAGAGTTTACCCCCTCCAGGAGCGGGCTGGCTTCACTGGAGGGCTGGAGGAGATGGTGTTCAGAGGAAAGATTCATTAGAAGAGGTCTGTTGCAGTCCTTAGTGCTTCTGCCTTTTAACAGTGATTAAATACAAACTGGAGCTCTAAATCAGGTTAAGCAGCCAACAGGGGCTTTACTCCTCGCCTTCACTTAGTATGCAGTGTAGTCAGCATGTGATGCCAGGTAACTTTGCTGTTTCCTCAGAATAGCACTCTGGTTTTCTTTTGCAAAAATTCATTGAAAGATCCCCCCTGCACTGACAGTCAGGACGTAGTTTTAAATTGTCCTATGGAAATAGCTACTCAAATGCAGTTTCTGCAGTTTGGGTCTTACGCTASCCCTGTGATGCTGAAGGGCGCAAATGCAGCACTGCTGTCATCATCAATTATAGCGCTGGTGAAGACGTTAAACCTACTGCGCTAATAGCGTGGGGCTGGGTTAACTTCAGCAGTTGAGTCATCATATATATAACATGAGATCACCGTTTTCGTCTCCAGTGTGATGCCACAGAGGCCAAAGCAGTGAGGAGGGCCATCCATCAAGTACCCCAGCCCGCTGCTCTTGAAGCTTTTATGGCCAGCATCCCTCCTGGGCAGCCCGGGAGCTGCGGCCGGGTGGGCTGGGCTGCAGGTGGCGATGCTCGGCAAGGGAATGTGCGGCTCGATCCCTGGAGAAGAGGCTGGATTTGGAGCCCTACTGCTCAGACCTGGGCTGGAAAAACGTGCAGTCTGGGTCCTTCCTATTTGGGAAAGGGTGTGAGAGGGGGAGGTGAGCACCGCGAAGGGGACAGTCGTGTGGCACAGTTAAAATCAAGAGAATGAAAGAGAAAACTGTGATGAAAAAGGAGCTAATGAAGGGGAAAGAGGTTGTCAGTGCGGAAGCAGGTGTGTATGAGATGAGCCCAGAGAGCAGTGTGTTTTCCCATCCAGGTGAGCTGAGGGCTCGCAAAGAGGGAGGGATGCTTGCTAGATGGGACGCATGGGCTGGCACCAGTTCTGCCTTGGAGCAGCCCCTTCCCCTTGCTTAATGCCAAGCTTTGGGGATTGGGGGTCCTGGATGTGATTCCCTGCTTCTCCAAAGGGAGCTTGGGGGCCTTAGGTGAAAACAAGTTGCCTTGAAAAGCCCATCCTGTGACTGGAAAAGAAATTTATTCCTTACCATTAAGGTATTCAAATCAGAATGTGCCATATGCAGCACTTCCCCATGGGATACAGCCAGCAGATGCATTGCCAGCCCCCCACAGCCCGCACTGGGCAAAACAAATGCTCAAAACCCCAGTAATAACCATTCTTTGAAATTCAGGCCAGTCTCAGCTCTGCCTGTATAACCAGTGAGGCTCTGGGACATGTGTGAGATTGCACAGGAAACCTGCAAAGCAGGGACTTGAACTCCTGTGTCTCCATCACGTGGTGGTGCTGTAACGAGTAGACCATCTTGGAATAAGAACAGTGAAGGAGAACAATATTTAAATAAGTGCAGTACTAGGGAGGTAGACTAGAGGTTGAATATATGTGCTTAGGTGTTAAGTTTTAGAAGAGGGTCTGTGGCTGAAGGATGGGGAGGGGGAGAAGTGATCTGATTTCTTTTGTGTTCTTCAGTCAGAAGGTCACATGTAAGGGGAATTCTTCTTAACTCTGAGACTCTACTCGTAATGTCACRGTTGTGTTTTGCACATCAACATCAAATGCTATGTGGAAAAATTATTCTGTTTAGAAAAGCATCAAAAGCTATTTTCAAAGAATAATGCCTCAAGACCATGTACATACTCTGGCATTTTTGAAGTTGCCTTCATGCTCATTAGACTTTAATGATACGATGAGTGACTTTTTGTCTACTAAAAGTTGCAGAGACTTCTAAGTTTCCAAGCACCTTGCACATCAGTAATGTCTGGTTTTTGTAGTCCTCCCTATTGCATTACATTTTGCTCGTGTGCTTTTAAGCCTTTTATTACACAAAATGAGGACTTTACTTTTTGTTGGGCAAACTCTACTAATTTACAAATTCTGCAGGCTTTGTCCATTTACAAATCAAATGGATGAATTAAATTGGATTGGGACAATAAACATTCAAGGGATGGTAGAAGATACCATCTTCTGAAGCGTAGCCTTCATTTGGCTTAGCTGCACAGACGCAGTGTAACAAATCGGCTCTGTTTACCAAAGTGCTCCCGGTGTTTGCCGTGGTGCATCCCTAAATGTCAYTGCTGTGAAGCATGCGAACTTCCCGCAGGCCCACCAGTTTCAATCTTTAGCTGTTTTTAGGGGAGGTAACAGATTTCTGATTTGGGCAGCTATTTCTTTTTAAAGCAGGAAACTGTCTTCAAAAGTAGATCTTTGGTGTAAGGTAACAACTCAAAATGAAGGGCAGGACAAACTGATCCCCTCCCCTGCTTCCCTGCAGCACCAAGCTGAGTAAGGAGATGTTAGCACGCTCCTGCTCTGCACATAAAGTGTTTTGGCTGTATTGGAAATACCCTACAGATTTGGGCTGGCRTCACCTCCCAAAATGTCACAGTACACCCATGCTTATACAAGAAGCAGTTGTGTTTGAGGGTGATGAAAGCAAAAGCCAGGCTTCACAGGCTCACTTTCAAAGAGGCAGAATCCTTGGGACTGCCTGAGAGCCGTCAGCAGCTTGGGGACTCTTTCAAGTCTGGTYGGAGTTAGCAGAAATCCTGCCTCTCTGCTCTCTTCCATCTGCATTGGGGAAAAGGTCTTTTCTAAAGCTCTGACATTAAGCTTTTCTGTCATATGGAGCTTGAATATAATAGATAGAGGATGCAAGTTATTGGTTTCCAGGGAATAGTGTACACTGTGTTCTTTTTCTWTTTATTATTATTTTTTAAAGTCAGATGTCTTCATTACTCTGACAGCAGGAAAGTGAGCAAGTTGCATAGTCTTCGGTATAGCCACCTTTTCCCTCCCCTCTTGCATACAGGGAATAGGGACACCAAGAAAGTTTCTCCCCTGTCGTATGACTGGGTGCTTGACCCTGCCTGTACTGGGAAAAGCTGTCCCTGCTGCTCCCTGGCTGGAGGTGGCAGTTCTGCAGGTAGCAAGGGAGCAACCAAGGGAAAAGATTTCCAGGTTTTCTGGTCGAGGTAACCGAACTCATTCTTTGTAACCCTCAACCCTCTGCTACCTCTTTGCTACAGTTCAGTGGGATATTTTGTGAGTTCTCTGATTTTAAAATCAGCCTGGTATAAACCTGTTGCCCTGGGGTTCTGCCAGCAAAGTTTTAGCTGTGCCAGTGGACCTTGTAATGGTAGGAAAAGAGTGCAGCACTGGGGTCTGAATCACAGCTGACAGGCAGCACATCTCCGGATAGCATCCTCCTCCTGCGTAGCGAGACSTGGTGCACACAGGTATTGGTAGGTGGGAACAGCTGCGGCACTTCTTGTGAGAAAGAATTAATACCATTTAAAATTAATTACGTGCTTGAGATGAACTACCTTCTGCAAGTGTGTTGCCTCAGAATAGTCTATGACTTGTATTTAAGAGGATTGACAAAATGTTCAGGCTCTGCAAAATAGGGAGAGATTTAAACTTGTGAAGGAACTACAAGTTCTCATCTTTCTTGGAGGTCTGGGTTTCTCTAATCCATGTCTATATTCACTTACATTTAATTAGAGACAGACCCTGAAGTGGCTTAGTGGGCTGTGTGCATGCTAAATCCACAGCTGAGACAAATTAATTTGTCAAGTGTAATTCTTGAACACAAGAGACCACCTTACTCTAAAACGCCGGCGCTCAGGACCTCCAGCGGGCTGGCGAGGTCGTGGAGGAGCGTGCTCGCCTCCGCTTGCGCAGGCTCTTCTGGCTGCCTCTCAGGGATGTCCTGCCTGTGCCAGTAATGGAGCTGGTGGTTTGCACTCATAACTGTCTTTTGCAGTTCTGGAATTATCAGCCCCATCTCCTCCTGCATTACAGTAAGCATCAGAGCAGTCCAAACCCCTTCTCAGCATGTTCCTCACTGACTTTGCAAATGCACTGCTTGAAAAACTTGCTGGTTATGAGATCAGGTTGGAAGTGATTGTCAGTTTAACACCTGCTTTGTAAAAATGTGTTTGTCGTAAAGTCATGTTTATCAATGTAACCAAGCTGGAATTAAACATTTGAATTTCTGGAGTAAATACACTGGTAGAATGATGTGGAATTAACTGACGGAGCTGTGGTGATATGGCATTGGTATCTTGTGGTTTCCATAGATACACATGTGACAGTGTTTTGCAAACGTGTATATACACACACATATACACAAATATATATATACACAAATATATATCCATATACAACATATATACAAATATATTTCTGTTACTTCAGGAATAATAATTACATTTAAGTGCGTTCTGCACAAAAATACTCCTTAAGCATTTGTTGAATGATGAAAACAGGTTTTCAAAGGTCATTGTAGCTTTCTCAGCTCTAATCTTAATTTTTCCCYAAACTAGAGGTGGAAGAAAAAGGAGGCAGAGAAAGCCCCCGGCCCAAGGTCTGTGGCATGCAATTTTGTGATATGCTCCAGCAAGTGCAGTTCAGCTTGGGGCAAGGGACTGGGGTGTGTGCATGCCCTGTCAGCAGCAAGGCTGGTTGCACCCATGGTGGGTAAGGGAATGAGAGATTGGGTGGGGAGATGCAGCCTTGAAAGAGTACTGAGAGGAAGAAGGAAAAGGAAGGTTCAGGAGAGAGCAAATAAGATGAGCAAACAGATCCATCCACATCAATCAGAGTGCCTGAAGGTGACAGATACGTGAGGTTGGAGGATGGTTCCCTTCAGGACATGAAGGTACCCCTAGTAATAATAAGCTGTGAAGAAAGGGACATTCAACCTAAAGCAGCGCTTTGCTGATGGGAAGTTTTCCTTTTCCAGTGACACAGTGTCCAAGTGAGGCCGATGGTTTGAAAGGGTCTGGCTCCATCACTGGGATCAAACCAAGGCAGAGCCGTGCACCCGCTCTGCACTTGGGCGAAGGCCGGATCTCTTGAGCGCTTCAGCCCCGCAGAGCACACCGAGTACTGGCCTCGGCTCAGATCCGGTGCCGACTGTGGAGGCTGAGCTCTTCCAGAAATCTGGCTCATCTTGTGTAGGAATAATTGAAACAGTCAGAATTATTATTCTCCTTCCCCAGTTCTTCTTTATATCAAATATGCATTTCTCCCCTCTATGCTTTAATTAAAAACTAAAGGAGAGGGGGAGAGGAGGAGGAAACTAATAATGCCAATTACACATTTGGCTTACAAAAAAGAAAAGAAAAGCACACACTAATGCGTTTGTGGACAATAACTAGGAAATGATTCACGCTTAATAAACCTCTTTGCTGTTAATCTCCGTTAACCTAGGGGATCTGTTACTTATATTGAAAAGTTTCCTCACTTTCTGTTGTGTTATTGCAAAGAATGAACTTTCATTATTATTTTTGCAGGGTCTATTGAACCTGCTGCCTCTGGAGCACTGGGGTGCTGTGCAGACCGGGCAGCCCGGTCACTGTCATGGTAAGAATATTTTATCACTGTGATGGTCCTACCCCTCACCCCGGCAGTGCTGGGAGGATAGGAGGTCCCAGGACACACACCAATGTCATGGAAGGGTCAGCCGCAGCTTCCCAGGTCTTGATGCAGGAGGGCTGCTGGGGTCACCTGCTCGTTAAGATGATTGAGAACTGCTGCTGGAGGGGTTTCTGGGTGGATTCTCACCATGTGAAGGGCTGAGGATGAGTCTGTGCTGGAGAGTTTAGAAAGGACCCCAGAGCTAAGCATCTGCCGGCCCTCCCGCCACCTCGCTGGAGAGCTGGGAGTACAATGGATGGATGTGATTAGCACACTGTGTTAAAAAAACATATTTTTCTTGCATGATGCACAGTCTTTCACRGCTTTCTCATCCCATGGAGCAATGCCCAGAAATTGATGTTATGCTGTTGTAATCGGAAAGGAGCGGGGGGCTGCAAGGGGAAGAATGGATATTGCTGAGAATCCCTCATGCTTAATAATTTTCTTTCCAGCAGCATCATCTTCCACCCGCTCCCTTGTGCCTGGGCTTCAAACATCTAAAGTTTCTTTTTTTTTCAGTTTTGGTCTGTGACATTAAATTCCGTCACTGTTTTTCTGAAGCAGCTGTGGTGGCAGAGGCCGGGTGACTCATCCCATCKGTAATCGGTGGCTCAGGAGGACGCAGATGCCATCAGTGTTACTGGGAGCTGCAGATGATCCATAAACCTCTTGTGATGCTGCTGCACGTGTGGGCGGCTGACTCGAGGTGAGCGAAGGTGTATTTACAGGTAGGGGATGAGTAGAAGCAGCAGCTCCAGAGGTGGCAGAGGATGTGTAAGAAGAAGAAAATGGCATTTTGGGGAAGATCTAGTGTCAGAACCAACATCTAACACAGCAGCAAGGTGTCCCTTTGACTCCCGAAGCAATTCCCAAGAAAGCCCTGTGCTCTCGCTTTGTCTGGGTGAGGGCTCTTCCCTTCTCTGTAATCTGCAGATCTTCCCTTCTGCCCAGCTGGACCCCAGTTTTCAGAGAAAGCCAGCATCTCCAGCTGAGATGTCTCCAACCCGTGAGGTTTGCAGGAGGGTCAAATCTTGATTTGATATCAAACCCTTCAAAGGAAACTTTCCCATTGATTTAGTGGATTGGTTTTTTTTTACCTCCAGTCAGGAGTTTTATCTCATTAGTTCTGTGCATCAAACCGTGCATCTGAAATCCTTTAATTTTCTTTCTGAGAGAAGGATGTTTTAAATTCAGAGCTGGATAAAAATTAAAGCATGAACATTATCTGGCTGGATTGTAAGTCCTTTATAAGATATTCAGAGTGAAGTCTGTACAGCTGCACAATGTCATTCCCTGTTAATGTAATCAATACTCTCCTCTCTGGCAGTGTTGTTACAGGCATGTTACTCTTCTCTAGTTCTGGCCAGTGAGTTTTGAAATATTGTTTGCATAAGTTTGCCTACTTCTCACTGTGTTTATTTGACAATGCTTTTAATTATCCTAAAATCAGATTTCCAAATATAGCAGTTTCTCCCCTCTGTGATTGCTATGGGAATTTCACCTGGGAAATCAAAGCTTTCAGAGGTCGTTTTACTTTCAACTCTTCCTTTTGATGAGGTCCTAACACATCAAAAATCCACATTCAGAAACATCCTTCTCTACTCAAACGTTTAAAATACCAGGAGGTCTTCATGGTACAGAAGGAGTACAACCAGGAGCATCACACCACAGCGCTCGCTGGAGCTTGGGATGAGGAACCAAATCATGTCAAACCTCAGCACGCTTGGCTGGAGCGTTGCCTGTCTGCGAGCACCACTGCTGGGACTGAGCAGAGCAGAAGCACGTCAGGGCTTGATTGAAACTGGACAGAAAAGGCCCTATAGGAGCACATTTTCTACGGGAAAAACCCTGAGCTGAGGGGATTCAGTGCTGGGTTGCCAGCAGCTGGTTACTAACCCTCTAAAGGCTTTTGGGGAGCATTAAATGATTTAGCAGTCTTTCCATCCAACCTCATGGGAATTTTTCCCATGTGTTAAAAAGTTCTCCAGGCCACCACCAGTAACTGAAATGATGAGAGAAACCCAACCTGATTACTAACACTTGTTATGACAAAGATAAACAAAGGAAGGGCACGGAGAAGCAGCCCTCCTGGCAGAATATGACATTTAAATGTGTTTCCCTCCTTCGATTTAAAATGCAAGAAGTAAGCACATGCAAGAAGGTTGAGGTTCAAAGAGCTGTTCATGTAAAGGATCAATAGATTCAGCACTGTGTTCAGTGTCGTACAAAATGCTGGACCAGGCAATTATTTTGATTCATCACTGGTAAGTGAAGCATCCAAGTGTGACAGAAAATTCTCATATTTTCTTGTTTCCTGTGTAACTGAAATATTTCATCTTTAGAGGCAGTTATGTTAAAGATTAATATTCTGTTCTTGACAGGTATTGCCAATAGCTTGTTAATTCAGTGTTAGTTTTACATTTTTTTTTTGGCATTTTGCATTCACTCAGTCTCTGATCCATAGGATATCTGTGCCAGAGGGACACTTCCAGTAGCACCAGTGTCCAGCCACCTGGCTGGAGCATTAGGGAGCAATCGTGCTTACTGGCATTGCAGGGAAAACTGCTGGCTCCAAAGAGCCATTTCTAGAGTTGGATCCATCTTACTTAAACAATCTAAAAGATACAGGTCTAGRTTTACTCAGGGTAACAAATTAGATAACCAACATATTACATATGCTCAACCACTTTGCTTCAAAACACTTTAATAGTTCTGTATTCACTAACAGCAACAGCCAGGTGTTATAATGTCTCAARTAAAACCTGCAACAAAAGCTCATGCACTCTTACTTTTTCTTGTTGTATAGGTAAAAGCAGCAGATGCTTGTGACACCCTTTGCCGGTCCACGGGAGAGCTGAGATACTGTGAATTTATGACCTGAGCCTGCAGTGGATTTCCCACATCAGTGATTTGCAAGTACTGTTTCTTCCAGCTGAGATGAACAGAAGTTTGATCGTGAGACTGATGATGTCCTGAGTATGGAGTGGCTTTTCAACCAAGGTGAGTTGTCATCATGAGTTTGCAACCCTTTTCGGCCACAGAAGGGTGTGTTGAAGCCTTAAATGCTAAGGGAGCTGCTGACCATCTTGTGTGAGTGGTGTGTGATGTCCTGGGTAGCTTATGAAGAGCCCAAGGGCTTCYATTTTTATCCAGGGTCTTCATGGTCTCAGATACCTACAGAAACATGGGCTTAGGAGTGGAAAAGGTGTCAGAAGTGAAGATAATATTCTGAGAGGACACCAGCTCAGCTTGTGTGTGGGAAGGGCACAAACAGTCCCCTAAAAATACTGGAGCCCAAATGAGTATCTGCTGGAGGCTTTTAAGGAAAATTGCTGCTCCTGAGAACAAGGGCCTTTGGACCAGAGGACATGGTGCTGTTTGGAGCTCTGAGGTTTCAGCTCCTTTCAAGTGCTCTGTGCTTGTTGAAGAACCTCTTGATTTTATCAGGTGTGTAGGCTTTAGCTTGCATGCTACAGAACAAGCGTACCCATCTGGGGGCAAAGTGAACTGATTACACCAATTCTGGAGCATTTACCTCCTTCCACAAAGTTGCAGCTCTTCTGTATTCAGTGTGATTTGARCATGCTGTGAAAAACACTGCAACTCTTCAATTACCTGTGCTGTAGCGGATTARAGATACAGGCTTGTCCTTACAGTCCTGGGCTGTGAAACTCTGTAATTGTAACCCCAGGTGTCATCTATTGCGGTTATCCCTAACTGGTGCTGTAGACACACCTGCTTGAAGAAACGGGAAGATGTTTGCTTAAATAATGCATGTATACATATTTGTAAAGTAATTCAAATTCCACTGAAAAATTCTATAGAAGGTTCTTTAGGAAACTGCCAATTCTCAGACTCTTTTATGCACTTGCAGTTGGCAAAAACACCTTTCCAAGAGCTGTGATGCATAGTCAGAGGTGCCTCTGCAGGCTGCTTGTTGCSTGTTCTTGGCAATATTTCTGCCTTAAATCCTTATTGCAGACTCAGGCTACAATGTCACCTGGAGGGGGGCTTCAAAAGATCAGCAATGGGACTGATCTGGCCTGCAGAGCATGGCAGGCAGCTGGAATCCAAACTACTGAAAGTACCAGTGGAAAGCTCAGAATTTATGTCAGATATAATGTATTACAAGTAAGATTTATAAAAGGATTACAGAAAGCAGTTAGTTAAAGCTACTGGCAGTAAACAGGGATTAAAATATTTATCTAGCTGTAAAAATAAGAATGGAGTCATTTATTTAGTTATGTAAAGAAGCTGCGTACTTTAAACTGACAACAAATAACACTCTTAGTATCACTARTATTTTACAATGTCCATGTATCAAAACCCTTCCACGCCTTTTGTTTCCAAGCAAAATCCTCTTGTATCCAATCAGTGTATAATACAGAATTTCCTCAAGCGACAGACATGCTCACAAGGGGGTAGATCACCCCACAATGTAGTTATTTGCCTTTCTGCCTCCCTTCCCTCTCCAAGGCTGCAGCATTTGGAGATCAGTTCCTTCCTTTCTTTCCCTCTGGGAGGGTATGTGATGCCGGTTACAAGGCAGCTGGCTGCTAATATTTCCTGCATTTTTATATCACTCTTCCAGTTATTGCATTTCTTCTCATTTTACTCTCTGTGATTAGTATTATTTTACAGGAAGGTCAGGTCTTTCTTYGGGAAGTGGTTGAGATTTGGGCCCTCCACAACTCCAGTCTAACATTTGAACCTGTTTACATAAAAACATCCCTCTTTTTGACCCAGACCTCGCTGCGGTTGCCTACTGCAATATACCTTCAGTTCAGCAGCTTAGCCACGTAATCTATAAAACAATCAGCAAATGTAAGGCAAACACTTACTGCCCCAATGAAAACGTACTGGTGACCATGACCGGTATTAGAGGTTTCACTTTTTACTTTTCAATCGCCTACTTGCCAGGAATAACTTTCAACACGTTGTACATCTACAGTGATGCTTCCAGGTGCGCTGTGGTGTTTTATCATGGAAAAGCTGCAAGTTCCCCTGTTGGAACAGTAGGTCTGTAAATCTGTGCTTAAGTCTGCCTGGACCAATAAAACAATCTGGTGGGGAATCATCAGCTTCATCTGGAGGATCTGTGCAATCCTCTGACGTCCAAAGCACGGCCCTGGGGCCAGTTCCTTCCTGATGCAACCTCCTGGATTTCAGTTGCCACTGGGGCTCTCAAGCATCCTGCTCCCAACCTTCTGGGTGAGATAAAAATGTTGTTCTTTCCTTGTTTAGGACTAAGGTAGGAAAGCTCRGTGGTTTGCTGGTTTCTGCTCTTACTCTCAAGTCAGCTTAAATTTTTAAAATATTCAGCAGAGAGAATTAAGAAGCACAGCTGGCCTTGCTTCTGTGTCTTGCTGGATTCCCATGGTAATTGATCACGCTGCACATCGAGTGGCTCCCAACAGCTGGTTATTTCCTACRTTATCTTCTGCTGACAGTAATAAATTTAGCTCTTAGTAGTCTGGGGAATTGGCATTAATAACAATTTTTGGGTGGCCAGTTCATTTCCCTCCTGGATCAGACCACCCCGGTGCTCTACAAGCTTTGGTCCTCTCTCCCTCTGCAACAGATTGGTCCCACTGCACTGCATCAACACAAATTACTTAGTCAATTTGTGTTTGAAGYCTCTCTTTTATACATAACTTGTGAGTTCTGGGTGAGCTGTGTTTGTGGTTCTTTGTATGCACAATGGTTCATCCCCTCCTGACCATCTGTGGTGCTGAAGTTTGCTCTTCCTCTCAAATGGCGCGTCCCCAAGCCGAGTTTCAGCCTTTGTGAGCCGGCACGCATCTGGGCACCCGCTCGCCAAGCAGGGAGCTGCAGAGCTTAGTTGTCTCTCTGCCTTTGAAACTGCAAAGTGATTTTAGTGCTCATGGAAAGCCTTGCGTCATAATTTAAAGAATATGAGCAGTGGCAATCAAAGTAAATAAATATGGTATTTAAATAAGGCTAAAATAGATAGTATTGAAATGATAGTGTGATTATTTCAGATCACTAGTTAAAAATGATGTAGCAGGACTCATGAAAGAGCAATAGAAAAGGGATGTGTGTGTGTAGCAAGGGACAGATAGGSAGTAGTTGCCAGAGGGTTACCCAAATGGTAAAAAGGCATGAAATATTCTCATAMAAAGAAACTTTGGCTCCTAAAAAGGGAAGGAACTCTTTCTGTTGCAAAAGCCTTTCTGCTTCTGCCAAGTAGTGGGGAAAAAATATGATGGTGACACCTGGGATTTATTGCCCAACTGTGTTGAARATAGAGCTGGTTTTCAAGGTATAGACAGGAAGTAGAGCAGGAGTGGATTACAAAACCGTGAGATCTCTCTCCCCTGGATTCTGCTGGGGAGATTCCCCAAGGTTTCCCATCTCTACAGTTATTTTTGATCATTCATAACCCAGTGGCTTTTGGTTTTATTAAGGCAATATTAGCATGCGTTTGTAGTCATTATATTATGATTCATGTGTTCTCAAAACTTCTTCAGACCATTATCTAGAACTAATTTTCCATCAGCACGGGGAGGTATTAAACTTTGTAGAAGCTATTACCCTGCTTTCTCATGAGCAGCGTGGGAGGGAATGTGCTGTACAGCTGTCCTGACCCAGATTAGTGACGGTGTCTACCTGCTCAAAGACTTCTCTTTCTTTGCAAGTGATCTTAACACGTTGTTGTTTAACAGAGTTAACAAGCAGCACAGTGTCTGTACTTGTTGGGTGCGCTTTTTGAAGTGTTTAGCCTAAATCTATGCAAAAATACAGCACAATAGTAGCTAATGGTGGGCAAAGGATCAGCCAGAAGTTCCTAAGTAACTTCTAATAACCCATAATGTCTTGTCATGTTTGCACTGAAGCTYTACCCTGTGCTCCTCCTCCAGGCTGTTTGGGAAATCTGGCAGCAGTTCCTGAGCAGGAATTAACTTTGCTTTGAAGTGACCTTTTCTGGGTTTGCTCCTTTGTGGGTACCGATTTAAGGTGGTCAAAATGATTGTTGATTCACAAAGGGTGAACTCAGGGATTTCTAGACACACAGTTTGAGAGAATTTTGAAAATGAAATTAATTTTCAAATGCTTGATGCTTCTCCACACAGTGTGTGCTTTGCTGATGAAACCCATTACTACTGCCAAGGCAAGGTGAAAACCCCAAACTCAACAAGTTGCAAGAAAAAAACAAACAACTTCTCATCTGAGAAGTGTGTGCATATATTTAAAGTAAGGCTTTCAGGCATAAATGAAGTTCCTAGTGGAGACAAGTTGTTCTGCAAGATTGCTGCTCCCTTCCTGCGAAGCACCTGGACTTGGCCAGTGCCTCAACATACGGGCAGTGGACAAACACCTCTCCAGACTAATTCACAGAGCTACGTTCTTACTTTCTTACGACAACAAAATAGAAACTGGTTTGTCAAAAGTGTGTGAAAGATGTTGAAGTTATCAGTCTTCAGAAGTAAATGTGATCCCAGAACAAGTTTATATCAAACCTTGGGTCATTGCCAACTTCAGTGCAGTCCTTGGACTAATATCTCATGAACCACCATAAGACATTAAGGTTTTATAACTTCAGGAAACTCACTCCAGCTGTCCTTGGTGTGTGTCCAATATCTCCAGCACTGGAGCACTGCAAAGTGCTGAGTACTCTGGGTCTGATCCAGTAAAGGTGCCACTTCGGGGATAACTAGAAGCCTGTGAGCTGCTACACCRTGGGTGTGGATTTAGCTGTTTTGCAGCCTGGAAGGAGAGGGCACCTGGCTGGACTGAGCTCTCATCGGTTGGTTTTCACCTTAGTTTGGAGCAGCTCCTTCTGCCCTGGGTTCTCCTTCCCAAMCACCTGGCACAATGGTTAGGACTGCATGAGAAAAGCTGGTTGGGAGTCTCTACTCAGGCAGGGAATTAGACTGGCCTGAAAAACGACATCCGTATTGTTTTAAAGTGAGATCTACCTGATCAGTTTGTTCTGGTTACATTTTTTTTTTTTTTTCAATGGAGGATGCAATGACATACTGGAAAATGTTGCATTTTTAACAGCAATGGGAAAATGAAAGGGAAAATGGAGGAGGGAAATATTGATGAGAATGAAGAAAAACCACAGCCACTGACATTACTTATCTCTGCCTGCAAGAGTGGATGGCAGCTTTGCCGTTGTCTTCAATAGCAGCAGGTTTAAACCAGTACTAAGTGCTTTTAAAAATGCTATTCTTAATAATAGTAAACAATTTGGAGTTGCTGCTTAGCCTATGAAATGCCCTTGGGCTTTAGCACAGGCAGTGCAGCAGCTGCGCTGGCCAGGGGTTGCTTAGTCTTGCTATGAGACACTAAGATTTCTGTGAAAGGCACTTCGAACTATTTRAAGTGTTTCACTGCTTGCTTATAGTTTCTTCTGAGACTGGAAGCCAGGGGAAGAGGTTATACAAAATATCAGTTCTTCAAAATTGGATATGAAGTTTTTCTTTGTGAACTGTAAACTAAAACTTTTAAACAAAATGATAGCATGTTTTTATAAGAAAGATACGAAGTGAATTTTTAAAGTAACACAATTTCTGAATATCTGGGGCTAAAGAGGGAAGCTTGCAGTGCTTTCTTCATTTGTTTTGTTTTTAATCCAGGGCAGACACTTCAGTCCTGCAAGGTGCCGAGCCCTCTGGTCTCTCCCAGCAAAGCCACAATACATGTCACAGAGCATCGGATTGGTCCTACAGATTTCATGCTCAGTCACCTTTTTGGATCAGACTGGAGCACTCGGTAGCTTGCCAGAATAAGCACATTTCCATTGAGAGAGAAATGCTTGGGGCGCTGTGGGGGCAGATCACTAAATGTCTTTTTTTCCTGGAAAGTAGAAGAGAGCATCCCCCATAYCATCCCATTTAATTCTTAAGGGGGAGTGATTCCCCCTAGTGTAAATTCCAGTGCCGTATCTAATCTTGCTTCAGAAATTCCAACATCCAGTACTTGGGGTGGGGGAAATGAGGATATTGGGTAGGAGGTAACTCCAGCAGAGGCAGGGGAGTTGCCTGGGAGARATGTGGACATTACGGGGCACGGACATCCACTCCATAGGAAAACAGGTTTCCCTCGATTCCAGTGTGGATCGAGGGACAAGCCCCTCTCCGCGCCTTGGGACCTCCATGTCAGTTTGACAGAGCCTCATCAAGCAAGACGCAGACCTCAGAAATGTCACCTGCTGCCGTGCAAACCCGTGGGTGACTCAGCAATGCAATGCCAGGGCTTGCTCGGTAATGACAGATTGTTCTGCATTTCTAAGTACATTACTTGATTTTTTTTTTTTTTTTTTTATATCTTCTAATTATGTTCTCTTTGGTATTGATCCTGTGCTCTTTTAGAAGCTAGATTCATCCTTTGCTTCTTAAGAAGCAGAAAAGAAAATATTTGGAGTCTGAGGTGCTCTGTGGTCCACCAACCATGTCGGCTGGGCTTGTTTGCTGGCTGACAGTTGGTTTGRGACTCTTGATTGCATTTTTTCGGGCTGTGATTTTATAGTATGTCAGGATCTTATGTCTGTCTCCCTTCTCCGCAAACCACTTGTGGACAGTTGACCAAACATAAGTTTTATGTTTCAAGAAAAAAAAAAATATTCTTTTTTAGTGATGAGGTTATRTTCCCAACTCTCCTGTCATTCTCTTCCCTATTTACTGCTTAGACTTGAAAAGCATAACAATTTTTGAAGGCTTTGCTTTTAAACTCTGCTCTTGTTTTTCCTTTGTGACTGCTTTGACAGACTTCTCTGATGTATATTTCAGTATAGGTTGGTGAAGCTAATGAGAAGGCAGATGTTTATTTACAGAAATATGGGTTCCATTTGTAAAATTATTTCCTGGTGAGAAAAACATTGCTTTCCTATTGCCTTACATGCTAGGATTTTTATTTTTTTTTTACATCTGCATTTCTTTACAGCTTGGTCTTTAAACTGTATATTGCTACAGACGTATAAAACAGCCAGTAAACCCTAACCCCACAACTTTAGAGGTCATTA
Organism: Oceanodroma leucorhoa; assembly: GCA_030449065.1. Classification (NCBI taxonomy): domain Eukaryota; kingdom Metazoa; phylum Chordata; class Aves; order Procellariiformes; genus Oceanodroma; species Oceanodroma leucorhoa. Next base: position 8,037,016 of record JASVER010000011.1, on the reverse strand, counting down.
TAAGACACAAAAAGATTCAACTGTTGTTTTAAGTCAAGAAACAGTTTTAYACATCATAAAACAAGTTTAGAAATAGCACCGCTGATTTACAAATCTGACTAATAAGTACTAAATAAAAAAGATTAAGTTTATAAATTCTCAGGCTACACTTCGAGATATCTGTTGACTGTTTTACRTGAAATAAAACTTTGAAGCTCTGTTGTGCTTAGTTTTACACAGTCTTGTCTTCCATATAAACCCCAACCCTTGTTGCATATATCCTGCTTAGATTTACTTTTATCACTTCATCTCTTGCTATGACTTTTGGCACTATGAAATAATTGTATAAATAGAAGCATAGCTACTCTGTGGCATATAGTCACAAACTGATGCCGTGTATTGAAGCCTACTGCATCCAAATTAAACACAGAGGTCTGCTTGTGTTTCAAAATATGACTSAGGGTCCAAGCGTCCAGCTGTGAGAGTTTAAACTGGCCTTTTTGGGGCTGGGATAAAGTACTTCCCCCCAGGCTGTAGGTGGGGGATGCTCTTGCTGCAGCTTATGTGGACTTGGGACCAGCTCTGGCACTGCCTACCTGTTCACAAGGGCAGGCAAATACTTCAGGATCTRAAAATTGCCCAAGAAAAGGGCTAAATATTCAAGTGGCTGGTACCTAAATTGGCTTGTGGTGACATGTGCATGCCCCAGAATCTCTACAGTGCAGCCACTGGGGCAAAATCTCCTGTCCGCAATACTCTTCTGCCCACAACAGGACCCCGGCTGGCTGGGGTGTCCCTCCTGGCTGGCACCAGGATAAGTAACGGGCTTTCTCCTCATTTGGGCTTCGGGTCATGTGACAGGATCTGTTTGTGAGTCACCTGATGGGAGGAGATAAGGAGAAGGTCTGCAGTGGTCCTGAGTCCTTCCAGCTGGTGTGTGGGACCAAGATGGAGAGGAGCCCTGGCAGTGCACTGGAGATGAGAGAGTCCTCTGYCCTAGCCCCTGCTAGCTCTTCTTCCCTCTCCTGCTGAGTCCRTAGATGTGATAGACCCCAAAAGTATGTTTCCAAGCTCTTCTAGTGATTCGTCAATGTTTTCTAGTGCCCTGAGGGTAACTGGAAGGACAAACCCTCTTGTCTCTCCTTACCTCCAGCTGCTTTGTTGTATTAAGTGTCTCTAAAAATTTACCTGATTTTTTCCRGAATGCTTTGCTTTCTGTTTTGCTTTTTTGTAAACAACCAGTGCAGTTGCTGCAGGGAGACCTCCCCTTTCCCAGCATCAGGGACTGGCTGGGAATCTGGAGCCAGCCCCCATTAGGGACTTGCCTGCATGGTGGGACAAGCCTGGGAGTCCTGCCCGAGCTTACACCCAGCCTGAGCAGGCTGGCTTAGAAGTGAGGTGGGTCTCTGCCTGGAGTGTTGAGTACAGCTGGCCGAGTCACGCGTGCATCTTCAGGCTGGTCTTCTCTGGGAAAAAAATGATCTCCTGTCCTCCTCCTCCTTACTCTCTGCCAGGGAGATGTTTCCCCATCATCCCTTTGCTGGCTTATGCCTGCTCCTGCTCCAGCTCTGGTGGGCTGAACGAGGTCAGGCCCTTATCTTGCTGGACCCAGGCTTACACGGAGAGCCAGCTGTGTGTTTTCCTGACTTGTTTGTGGAGCAGTAAAATCCCTTGAGGTTGTTTCCATTGCAATCTCCTTCCTTTCATTTGAACTTCCAAAGCTGAGCTCTTCTGTCCTCCCAAGGTATGGTCACAAAGGTAGAGAGTGGGATCATACGGGACCCAACCACCCTGAAATCACTAGGGCTGTCTTGGATGTCAGAGCAAAATTAGACCCATTCTCTCCATAATCTACACTTCAGCAGCTGGGCAGTTTCCCACTAAATCTTGGAATCCCTGTCGATAAAAGAAAAGGGAAGAATGAATAGCCTCAGTTACAAATGTACCCTATCAGAGAACTTACTGGCACAGCAATTGGTGAAACCTGGCTGCGTTCCTGTTTGAGACTTTGAATGAAATATGTTGTTTCAGTTTTTGATTCACTTTCATTCTGAAYGAGAATGACACAGTCCCGTTACCTTGTCTTCAGTCTTCAGGGAAACGGTTTCTAAGACTTCATCTAATAGACTACTTCTAGACTAAATTTTATCAGGCTTAGTCTCTACTCAATGTTTTGAGGAAAGTCCCTTTTCTTGCTTTTTATTTAAGATGAAAAAATATTCTCCGCCTTTACTRAGAAAAAAAATAACCATCCTGAACTGTACTGTGTGACTTTGGTGGGAGACAAAGATTTTCAAGAGGACTATTTTTAGCCAACCAGAACTGGAAATCTGACTTACAAACGCGTGTAAATCGGGATCCAGGTGCAAAGCTGCACCGACGCCGGCGGCAGAGCAAGCAGCGCAGCAATGCACGGCCCCTCCAGCTCAGCTCTGCATTTGCATTCTGTTCACAGGAGCCGTGCAAAAGAGCCCTTGCTGCTGGAGGGCTGCAACTTGCCAAATCGTCTTGGCAGCCAAATCCATGCAGCCCGTCCAAGAGGGGTAAATGAGAGCAGGATTTGGCCTGCTTTCTTTCAGTTAATCTCTTTTTTTAGAGGAGCTCCGTGTTTGTCTGGTTGGCACACTGATGTTCAAGACTTCAGCTCTACTTGTTGAGGATGTTACTAGTCTGACAGCAGCCTATAATTACTGTATGTCATGCAGGGTTGGTGATAGATACAGCAGCACTGGAACCTAGGGGCTGCTGAATTCATGAGCCACTCAAGGGTATCTTAGCAGTAAAATGATACTTGGTGTGACTAAAGCATGCAAACGCTTCAGAGCGGGTTTAGTATAAAGCCTGTGAGTTGTCCTGCTGAAGTAAATGGAAATATTAGTGTACTTACACACATACAAAAATATCTGTACGCTTGAAGGCTTAAATATCAATCCAGTTTGAGAATTAATTTACATTCACATTGTTAGTTTATGTAATTATCCATGCTGAGGGTATCTCTACCCACAAAAGTCAGTGCTCATCATGGTGGTTTGTGTTATGTAGTAAGTGCATGTACTTATGCCATTGAGGCCACTTGTTCTCTGTTTATGTAAGAGAAGCTTTGAGAAAGTCAGCTGATGTGCTACTAACGTGTTCTTCAGTTTATCCACTTGCCATATTTATTTTATTTCTAACTTAATCCAGATTTTRGACCATAACCCTGTAAGGGTGGGTGATGCAGGTCACTGTAAAGTCTGCCTTGTGTTGCAGGAGATGCTATGTTAGGTCTGTCCTCATCAGCCACKTCCACATTTCCAGCTCAGCAATGATGTTGCTTTAGGCTGTTATTCTTTGATTAAACCCTGATTTCTCTGGAAAGGTGAGTCACCTGTAATCAGCACATTAAATGAAAGACCTACCCGATTTGCTATTGYGAAATAATTATAAATTCAGTAAAGGCTTATTCCACATTTACAAATCCTGATGCTTTCAGCTCTATAAACACTGTTCCCTGTCAACCACAAAAGTATTTTCATTTCCTGGTGTAYGAATGCAAACAACTCTGCAAGGAGCCGCAGGCAGATGCCAGGGTTGACTTGCTCTGTGGTAGGACACTGCATATTCAAATACCATCTCGTCCTGTTGGCAAACCTAGGATTTTCATGTTTTTAAGGCTTTTTATGGAATACCGCATCTAACAAGAGCGTCACATCGGTCACTGTTGATGTCCTGACAGATCTGGCCCGCCGGTAAGTGGAAGAAGTCAGCATCCACTAGGTTTCCAAACCCTCCTGGTCTGTATTTGGTGGTGTYCAGGTGTATTTGAAAGAAACATAGTTTCTGGAATCATTTTAGCCCTTAGGAAACGTGCTGCTATGTGAAACCATATGACTCCCTTGTCATTGAAAGGTTTGTCCCCGAAGGAAGCCTCATCGTGAAGTCAGGGGCATCACAGGGCAAGAAGAGCCGTTCAGCAGCTGACTCTKTTTTTTTGTCTCACATCTCTGCAGGCACTGACACAGGAAAACAAATGGGAACTGCTGTGCTTTGGGCATGCTTTTCTGTATAGCCAGAGTCCGGATTTTGGCCGAGGCGGTCTTCTGAATGATTCAACAAAATACAAAAAGTAAAAAGACCAGCAAGGCCATTTCACAAGCCAAATTCCCTCAAGATTAACTCTACTATACATCTCTSTAGTTTCAGCAAAAAAGCAGACAGTGAATTAGCTTCTTGGAGAGAAAGGATTTGGTGTGTGCTGTTTTGTGTAAGTCTGAAGTGGGTAACGGCAGTTCTGAGRTGGGGAGAAAAAGGCCAAATCCATGACCAAAGTGCTCTGGATCTGCAGTGGCAGTGCTTCCTTAAGTCTATTTTACAGACTTGTCAGAAGGCAAGGTTCAGGCACTCAAAGCTATGCAGTAAAAGGGGAAGAAATGCTTTAGTGCGAGGCGTGTTCCCCCTGTTGTTGTGTTGCTCAACACTGTTAYGTTTGAGGAACTGTTTTTTGGGGGGAGTGGAGTTAAGAAGGAGACGGGACTGGCAGCTAAAGGATTGATGTTTCTTGTATATACTTACTAACTTGCACCGATGTGTAGAAGCAGAATGAATTAGCGTGTTTTCCCTCCAGCAATATTCTTGGAGCTAGGACAGTCCAGCACTTGAAGGATTTGTGGAATGATGGTTTCTTACAAAGACAGAGAGTGGCAACTTTCATATCAAGCRTGTCTGAGATTTTCTTTTCACTTGGCACATGCAGGCTCAATTAGACTCAAAGTGATCCTAGGATAATTATACAAGCAGTAGCAAAACAAGAACATTGAGGGAAGTGCTTTTAACTGCAGTGATCTAAAATGTCAAAGATAAATAATACATAGATTGGCATTGCTTGCTAAAGTCAACCGCTGAGTCTGCTGGAGATTTGATTGCTGAGAAATCACGTGTGCCCTGTGGAAGTGCTGGAGTCGGGTCATTTGTGCAGGGGAGAGCTGAAGCGATGGGGAGTTCCCCTCCTCTGTGCAGCACCAGAGGAGGCTGGGCTGCTCCCCTGATGACAGCAGATCCCTTYGGCACCCTCTTTTTTTCAGGTTGCTGTGTTAGCCCAGTTTTAATAATCTCCTTGCAGGAATTAATGGAATCTGCTCCTGCAGCAGAGGACTYGTGCAGCAAAGTGGTGGGGAGGGGACGGTTCCCTTTGTTAAGCTGAACTCTCTGTGCTGGAGAAGTAAAACAACTTGAAAGGGAAGGCAGTGTTCTCCTCTAAAAGGTGCTCTCTAGATGGCATAACGTGATCCTGTGTGACTTTTCCCAGGCTTGTTGATGGCAGGAATTGATGAGGGGGTGGGAATGACTGAACCTGAAGGAGGTGGTGTTGTGGCAMTTGTGGGGCCAAGATGGTGATGTGGAGATGTGCTGGCACGGRGGACCAGGAAGGAAGGGAGGAGGTGAGAGAGGTGAATGTGATAGAAGATCCTTGGAGACAACCTGCAAGGAAAAGGAGGAAGGGGAACACCAGAGAGAATGGGAAAAATGAGGAGGGAGGGAGTGTGTCTAGGATGGGCTGTGCTTCCCTGTACGYGACTGTGGCGTCCAGTGCTGATGCATCCAGGACCAGGGTGGTACTGTCCTGGGCACAGATGTCTCCTCTTGTCACCTGGACCTGCTTTCTGCAGCCTCAGCCTCATCCCATTCACGGCACCCAGGGGACAAGCCCTTCTTGCTGTGCTCTGCTTCCTCAGGTTAGCAGCTYCGGTAGCTGGTCAGGGGCCAAAGTAATTTTGACAGAGTCTTTTCCATTCAGCTTGCTCCAGCAACGTTTGATGGGTTGCACGGAGRCCCCGCTGCCTGCAGCCTCATCCATATTCATAACTATGATAGCTTCACGCTCACAAAAATGGAATTGCCTTGTTTCACAACCTTTGATAGATACAGTATATGGCTCTGATTCTAACAAGGCAGATAAGACACATCCTACAAGCTGGTGGCGGTCTTATATTGATTTTGAGTGATTCTGGTTTCTGTCTYTTGACCAATTATCACTTTCTGTTGTGATAATTCAAGTACATTTTYGCATTCTGTGGCATGAAGCCCTAATTTTATATGCACAATACGCTGAGTTCCCACATCACACGGGAAACTAYTGGGAAATTCATAATTGCAGAGCTTTGGCAACCTTTCAATATTTCCATGGTTACTGAGCGGAAGGAATTTCCTATTGGTTGATGCGGTAATTATTTTGGTGACAAGGATGAACATGATTTTTGAAGTTGTTTGTTAGTGCGTTATTTGTGGTACTAACTTAATTTTGTAGCTCTTACAATTTCCATACTAGCTATTTGTYGTTTTTCAAAGCTGATTAATGAGAGGCATTAAAACTTTGGCTAGTAGAGCCAGTGGAATGACGTGGAAAACTTTGCCGTTGGTACTTTTCTGTTACTTTCAAGTGAATGAGGAAAGCCATACTCTCATGGCTATTTGATTTCACTGTGTTTTGCATYTGGATTTCATGCCTATGTCAAAAATTGTGTTTTTACTGATACAAAAATCCCCAGAAAAGAAAATTCAGAGTTATAACGAACACCTGTAAGTTCATCCTGAGACTGTACATGGCCCAGCTGTGATCAGCTGGTGCCCGGCTGATTTTAGGGTATCTCCATAATAAGCTCCTCACAGTCAACATGGCCCAAAAAGTGCCTGTGGACAGGCTAGAGGGAYAGATGGAGAGAGTCAATACCAGGGTTTGTATGTGTGCGTAGGAGGATGCTGAGACTTCCCTTCTAGAGCTTTTCCATGAACAAAAGAGGGCAACGTTGACTGACAAAGTAGCTTATGAAATATTGCTCAGTTTTGCAGCAGTGAGGACATGACGGTAATTCTGGAGCCCCAGCCTGTAACACTTGCTCTGAGGCTGCTTGTGCAAGGGACGTGAAATGATGCCACTTTCCTTTTGTGCCTGTTTCTGACTCCTCTTATCGTCTTCAAAGAGTGCCTATGTAGCACAGGGGGTGGGTGTCTGTATGCCGGGTGACTTCTTGGTGCATTTGCAACTTTGTCCTGACAATTACTAGAGTTAAAGATTTAGAGCTTGGTACTTTTGCCAGTTTTTTTGGCCCATTATAAGTCTAACCCGGATTGATGAACAAATCTTCAAATCTGCATTATACACTGAGTCTCAGCATGTTTGTTTTCTCTAGGGAAGTTGAGACAAGTATTAATGTCAAACTGGATTTGAACTGAAAGCATCACACAGGAGCTGTTTTATGGAATAATACTCCAGTGTTGGGTTGGGTTTTTTTTTTGCCTTTTTTTTGTGCCTACCCCCTCCTACTGACTACCCATAGCCCCAAATTAGGACAGCTAGAAATTTTCTGGTTGAAAAAGCTCAAATACACCTACCTTCAGTATGTCTCTGTGCTAATGCCATGGGCGCATGAATAGGAGCAAGACTGGAGGCATAAACCTGGAGCAATTCACACTGTGGCAGCTGCAAACAAAGAGGCAGACTATGTGTTGAAAGGCAGACACTTGAAAGTGTGTCRGATTTAGCCAGGATTCAACCCAGGGGGCAGAGTTAAATCATTTTGGGGGGCTGTGTGCACAGATTGATTTATTTTTTAATTGGGACAGCTTGTGTTGCCAGGGGTTAACTCATTCACGGGTCCATGGCCCACTAAGGAGCGTATTGGTGTGGATGGAGAGGCCAAATGCTCCATTGCCTACATAAACAAGCCCACCTTCTCCTTGCTAGGAGCTGCACTGATGCTAACAGCATATCGACTTCATTACAGTAGTAAAACAAAGCCTAATGTGGACATGGGAATCTTCTCGTTGGCTATGATTACCTTTAAAATGGTCCTCASATAAATTGGCAAGGTGGGGATCCTGTGTTTTATGGGTTTTGGRTACATGCAAGGTGTTTTCCCATTGCATGCTGGCTGGCTAGAGTGGGRGTACCCTGTGCCCTTGGAGGAGAATGGTCACTTCGCCCGCTGTGCGGTGGCTGACCCTAATGGGCTCCTGCTGTCCCTGGACACRCTTCCAGGCTGACCCTCTGCATCGTCCTCCCCAGGGAGCTGTAAACCCACAAACCTTGACTGGAGCATGTGGAGATGCTGTGCTACTCCAGCATGGGCAAGACTGCTTCAACACGGTACTTACTCCTGGCCCTCCAGCAAGGTGTGGAACCACTGGACTCAAAGGTGCTTCTCTCATCAGTCCCCCTTCATCAGTCCCAGCAAAACTCTTGCTCACCTGGAAGAACCTGGGCTGGGCTTTAAGCCCCCTTCCCTTTCCTGCCACCTGGTCATGGTGAGAGGTCTGGCCCATCTCCCCTCTTTCTTTCCTCTGGCCCATGTGCTGGCGGTGGCTGCTGGCTTCACCTCATCCCAAATCGCATCAAGACGACAGGGAGCGGCATCATACAAGATTAATGAAAATGTTCTATAGTYCCTTCAACTCTTTCTGGTGAGGTAATGTAATGCAGATTGATTTGCACCATTCTGCTCGCCTGTCCCTGTTTCCCAGAGGCTTTAACAGGATGGCAGGCTTGCTTGTCTGCTTTATTTATTTATTTTAAATGGGGGAGGAAGGATGTTAAATATCCCAACTGGTAGTTGTTATTGAGAGCTCAGTTATCTTGCAGGCCAAAAGAAGTCCCTTCCCTGATGTAATTTTTTTTAGAAAATATGGTCTCTTTGTGTTCTGCTGTGTGTGTATAAGCATAGATATCTACATAATCACTTAAAATTCACAGTTACTTTTCCATGGAAAAAGGAATTGAGAGAAAGTGCCCATTTTATATATTTCAGTTAGAAGAAAACCTCTTGGGAGTGGTGAGTCTGTGGCAGTGATCACTTCAAGAAATGGAGCCCAGTCCCCTGTGGGGACCATTTGAATTCAGTGCACTGTCAGCTGCGAGACAGGTATGCCCTCAGCAGCTCCGAAATTTAGGATAGAGAGATTTCTTCCATGTGTACAAATGACTCTGTGGACCAGCTCTGCATTGTACCATCCTCCTGCTCTATTATTACAAGCGCCCTTAAAGCCCTGTGTTTCTGCCGTCCCCATAGCATCTCCGGTCTTGCCAATGCTCTCCTGGTAGTGAATGTGGCTTTGCTTTCATTTTGTTGATGCAGCCTCTCCCTGCTCCTCCTGCCCCGACCACAGCACATGTATGCCACCAGCGGCTGCTCTTCCAGCAAGGGGCTTTTATCAAGTCCCTCCACGCTGCTCCGCTGTGTCCTCCCTGCCCACCCTGTGCTTGTTGGGCTGGGGACCATTTTGYCTCCTTGAGTGTTTGTTCCTTCTTGGTCCTTGAAAGCTATGCAATTCAGATGCAAATCTGAACATACCCTGTCTAGCAGAACTGACTTGAACCCTTCCCATTGTAGCACCTTGATGACCGGGCTTTGCCCCAGGGAGCTGAAGAGCCATGCAAGCAGAGGCAGAGACAAGAAACAGATATGAAAGCTCTTGAATGGACAATTCTCCGCTTACAATTAAATCCCTTGTGGAATCTAGATCTAAGTACCATCAACTTTGTACCTTCAAAGCTGATATTTGCARCCAGGCTTTGGGGGTGTCTAGGTGCTAGTTCAGGGCTCAGATTAACTTTTATTCTAAATAAATTTGATSGTAATAAGGAATCTGTCATTTTTTCAGTTTTTCATCCTCTCTGCCTTCCTCCTTCTAGTTATTTCTCAAGGGTTCATCAACAGAGAAGTTTTTGCTCTACCGTAGGTAAATAGGAAATCAAAATGATAGAGGTTTGTTTATTCAGAGATCCCTGTTTGGCTCTTTTCCATAACTGCTGATGTAGGGGCAGCGCCTGGTGCTTCCAGGAACGCAACCACTCRTCTTTGGAGCCTGTAACCGCATTGCTTTAATGATCATTTCAACGTGCATTTCTCGACTTCAGAATCACCAGCAGCTGATTGGAAAAAAAAAAAAAAATCTCCCCATGTGGACAATCCCGAAGGGGATCCTCTCCCTGCCACCCCACAGCYTCCGGCAGCGAGAGGGGAAGCCCCCTTCACCCACGAGGGTCCGTGGGCAGCAGCCCGCAGCCCTCACCATGGGGCCTCCTATTGACCCAGCTCCCAGGCGAGCGGCTTGCTCAGGGCCCCTGGGTTACTGACATTGGCTGCCTGCAATCAAGTGTCCCCTTGATTTTTATGCTACTTATTTTCTTCTTCTTTTAGCTGGCACCGCTGATTTTTAACCCTGTGAYGGCAGCAGCCATGGCTGTCTGCAAACGCAGCGTTGGGTTGTAACAGGCAGCCGCACTCGGTTGCTTTCCTGGATACAAGCCAGGCTTCCCGCGCTTATCTCAGCCTCTCCATCAGCATCCCTGTTGCTTTCTGCTTTTTAGAAACCACTATGAAAATTGTTAGAAAAGCTTCCTTTTTAATTGCCTAATTGTTCCACTGACACGACTTTTCCACTGGTCCATATCCCTGTGGCATATGTGGCTAAGAGCTCTCACATGTGGCTCTTTCCTTCTATTTTTTCTTTAAATAACTTTAGCACCAGCTCCAAGTGGCTTTTGTCACAGCAGTGACCAAGTCTGCCTTGTGAACAGAAAACAGCCTGTCGAAATAGGCCCAGTTCTCACCCTTGGGGATGATGATCTGCCAGTGCTTCCTTGYGAACACAAGTTAATTTGCTTTTCCCTTCCCTTCCAGTCAAAAATATCCTTCCTCACTCTTGAGTCTACATTCAGTGTTTACTTAAAACACTCCTTTTAGCAGCTATATGGAAGCTACAGTGTGAGACAACTCATTATAGCATGATAGAGGGGTATGGACATATGTATGCRCAAGATTCACATATGAACCAATCTAGAAAAGAAATAGTGAGGGAAGAAATAGTACAGCAAAGACAAGTGGGAGAACAAGTGACTATCAGAGGAGGGATTTCAGCCTCCGCAGAAAAGACGTGGCACTGCTGTGGTTAGTCACCGTTGCGGCTCCCACACCAGCTCTTAAGGCCAAGGAATTCCCGAACACGCCGAGCGATGTGTGGGTAATCTGCAGCTTTGCAGAAGGTGTAGGAGCCAAGGGMGGGACCTGGGCAACCTCAGAGTAATTCAGAAAGCTGCTGGGAAGAGGTCATGTTTCCTTATTCTCATGAATTTTGGCTCTAGTARGGTGTGTGTTTGCATTTGTAGTGGGGAAATTGCTTTTTCAATGATCAAATTAGAAGTCACCTTTCCCTGCAATGGAAGAGCTTTGGGTTATAGSTAGAAACAGGGGATACTTTTTCAAAGGTAGCTGGGGTCGCTGGTTTTCACTGCCTTTGAAATGCTCCTCCTTAGGCCTGGGAGTGRTTTTAAGGGCAACTTCCCTGAACAAGAATAAATCATTCCTAGAGCTAGTTTAGTGTTGGGAGTCTATTTTTTTTGCAAGCATTTTCCTTCAACTGTGTTGCTGCTGTATGGGTTCATGCCTTCATGGAAGTCAACTGATCTGCACAGAAAAGGGACTTGGCTTAGATGCTGTTTTGCAATAGTGGGGGCAAATCCTTAATTTTTTRACTTGGAGGGTAAGAACAAGCCATRCGGTGCACTGAATAGTGCTTCTCACAGCTAGAATTGTATCTGCACACATGATTACAGAGTGTAAYGACAAGAGAAAATACTACATTAAACCCAGCTGATAAATCTTAAAGTAGCCTAAACTTTCTGTGAGGTAAGCCTCAGGCTAGCTGTCTCTGAGTCAGAATGGAAAAAGTTTTACAATTACGAGAATTTCTTGTTTAGTGTCTTCAAACAAATCCTCATTGCAACTGAACTGCATGTTTAAATCAACGTCTTTTCTGGGTCAGTCTACAAAAAAAAAATATTAGAGGCACAGGCAATTGCAAATCACTACCTGAATTTCTTTAAAGGATGAAAAGGATTAACTTGTCTATAAACCTACATTTTCCCCTTCTCTCTTTTCCCCAAGACTCAAAGCATGTCCTGCCAGTGTTACCTTGGTGGCACCTCCACGCCGAGTCTCTGAGCTGCTGCTCCGGCAGTTGGAGTCCAACTTCTCGCTGGCTTTGAACTGCTGTAGGTGCCTGGGCGACGGCCTGGGTGGGGAGCAGAGGCTCGTGCAGCCCMGGTTTCGGGGTGCCGCACACAGCATGTGTATCTTGGGGAGATTGGCGGGGCAGGGRGAGAGGGAAGGAGCAAGAGGTGTGCTTGGGCTGGCGGTGCTTCCCGTGTCCCTGGGAAAAGGAGCTGGAGCAAAGGGTACAGGCAAGCTGCTCGGAGCCCCCATGGCTGGGGTTTGCTGCTGCTGCYGGACCCGGCTGGTGCCTGCATGCCTCGCCAGTAACACCGCGCGATCTGCGCGATGAAATCTGCCTGTGGACTGCAGATCTCTGCCGGAGCAGGGAGATGCAAAGACTGGCCTGGTCTGGACTTGGAGCTTGCCCACCCTGTGACCTGTCTCTGGCATGGCCAGTACCCATGCTTGGGAAACAGCATCTGAGCAGGGTGTTTTTAGAGGGGTCCCTCCCCAGTTTTCCTCTCCTCAGCCTCCAGCCACCAGCTCCTTTGGCTCAAGTATTCATGGAGTGGCCTTTGCCCACAGAGCAGCATGCGGCAGTGCAGTGGAGATGCACTCCATGATTTTCCCTGAGCTCTCTATGAGCTTATTTATATTTTTGGCCGTTACAATATCCTGTAGCAAAAAGTTCCAGGATTTAATTACAGGCTTTATCAAATGTCATTTCCTTTTGTTTGCTCTAGACCTGCTGCCAGGACGGGCATCTCTCGAAGCAGCAGATGTTTCAGGAGGTGAAGGAATCCCCAAAATGCTTTTAATGCTCTCTTGGCATTTGCGTTGGTGATAGGAGTTTCGCAGAACTGATAGATCCAGCCAAGGTTTTTYCCAGCAAGGACTGTGAAGGCTGCCGGAGCAGCAGCTGCTGTCTGTGCACAGAAAGCAGGTTCCTGGACACGGCACGATGACATTTCCCATCCAATTGCATGGGGACAGTGGCTCCGGCGGGAGCTGTTGCCATGGCAATGGGATAACTGTAGCACACCCCTGAGGAGGTCCCCTCTGTGGCATCCCAAGGTTTCCCTTTGCCTCCTGCTAATGTAAGAGCTGCTCTTGAACGCAACCACAATGGCTGTTACTATTGCAACAAAAATAAAGCAAATCTACCCAAAACAGGAGGCACTTGTGGAACGTGAGTGTGGATTGCGCTTGGAGCAAAGCRCAGCCAGCAAGGGGGTGAGGAGCTTCCATTGATTTCGGGAAGTGAGAGATGAGACTTGCGCGGGTGTGACAGGACTGAGACATTCGGGTACCCCACGTGGCACAGCTCTGGCTGTCACACCGCCCTGCTCTCCCTGCTGAAGGTATCGGGAATAAAACCCGACTGTGGCAGGGCTCTGKCACTTGCTGGATGCTGTTTTTGAGGATGGTGGCTAGTTTGTGAAAGATGGTGTTAAAAACATTTTTTTTCCTACTTTCGCTAGACCTAAAAGTGCCCTTCAGSTTTGAATTTTTAAGCAATGCCTTGAGGAGAGGGTTTCCTGTAGACACCAATATGKTTTTTTGATTTTTATTTTATTCCATGTACTATCGAGGTTGAGAARTCAGTATTGCAAGCAGGGAGAGCTGAGAGAGAGCTGTGGTTGCCTGGCTGTATGACCAGCTCCTGGTGGAGTGGGTGTCCTTCCCTAGCCTGGCTCATGCATTGCACTTTGAAATTTGTGCCAGGCCAGCTTGAACATGCTGGTGTGCATGGAATAGGAACACAAATAAAGGCTGAAGCCAACTCAGTGATTCAAGGGCATTGTAGAAGGAAAAAACTGCATTTGCTGAGAGCTGAACTGTGACAGCTACATTTAGACAAGTACTTTAAAGCAGAGCCACAGTATTATTCTGTGTTACTAGATGACCACTTTGTTGTTATAAGCTGGACTTTGCCAGTAACATTAGCACATGTTGTGCAGTTCTGGATACTGGCTTAATCTCAAAGGAAACTAATCCATTTCAAGAAGCAAAATGTTGCTTTCATTGTATGCTCCAAATCATGACTTCTCCTTTTCTCAGAGCCTGCCACTGTGTAATTTAAGTGACTAAGATGGCTTTATATTGTCACTGTTGTCAGCAGTTCCAGTTTTCATCAAACAGCTACTTTTTGGTGTGGGAAATTTAGCATGCACATTGTCATGCTGGGTGCAAACTTCCATCTTAAAATATAGCTTAATGTAGCAAAAGCTCATTCCAGCTCTCCCCAAAGTTGTCTCTACCATTCTAGACAGACAAATACTGGGAAAGTAAAGGACATGCACTGCTAGAGCCAGCCTGTAAATGGGAAAGAAACACCAAGAATCAGTTTTGGAGCATCCTAGAGAGCTCACTCTGGGACTGGGACAATCTCTTTTGCCTGACCTCCATTTCCACTCTGGCTTGGAGACAGTCACTTATTGATGATTCTTTATGGAGGGAGTAATTGCATCCTGTGCACATAGAGAGGAATTTTGGACRGTAATCAAATCAGAGATCTGCCCATGCTTTGCTCCCTTCTCATGCAACTGTGGGATTTCTGGTCTGCAAATGGCAGCTGCAGTGGAGACTGAAGATCTGCGTGTGCCTCAGAGGGAGAGATCTCCCCGTCTTGTTTATTACTTTACTACCAAGGAAGGTAGCACAAAACCAGCTGTTAGTGACATTTCCCTGCCAGCTCCCTACCCTGGCAGAGGTAGCTTATGGCATTATCTTGGCATGCTCCAGACAAATGTCACAGATGTAGGATTGCTTCTGCTTAGCAGAAGAAGCCCTTTTGAGCTGGAGATTTGGGTCCTTGTGAGGAACAGCAGGCATCGTCCAACAGGAGGTTGGTGCCTGTGACCCAGAGACGCAGTGCTGCTGGTGGGAGTGGACGTTTATGGAAATATTGGAAAGGACCAGAGGTCCACACTTCCAGGGTGTTTGGAGTGAGGGGACCCTGATCCCCCCAACGTGTTCACAGTAAGTGATGCTGCAGTGATTCTGTCATATAAATGTCCCATTGGAGAGAAACTGCAGTATGAGCTGGGTCCTGGTGGGAACTGGTCTTTAAATCACCTGGTGCAAAAATGAATGAAATGGAGAACTTTTAATTAATAGGCTTAGAAAACATGGTCCCAAGACTAGCAAGGGGGGTAGTTGTCTACAGAGCTGAGGCTTCCCATGCTTCCCAGCTCCATGCAGGGACACAGCAGTGCTCTCCTGCCTGGTGGGATGTGAGATTGGCAGGGTCCCAGTCTGGGAGAGACCCTGTAAGAGGTGGAAGTCATGGCATCCTAAGAGCTTCACCAAAAGCAGGTTCTCAGAGATGCAAGTTGATGGCAAAATACACCAGATGAGAATACTCCAGCATCAGCGTGGTCAGGGCAAGTAGCCTGGTCCACCCCTGGGTTTTGGTGGACATGCACCTCATGTGGGGAAGGACATTTCTGTTTTCAGTTGCTTTCCTCCTTCCCTGCTCCCCAGGCAAACCCAGGGGCAAGCTCACACGGAGCGGTGTCACAGCGATGCCTGCAAAAACAAGAATTCAGCAAGGTTTTTCTTTCCACAAACCCTGTTGCTTTCTCTAGGCAAGCACCTCAAGACTGTGGTTAGTGGAATATTTCTGAGTGGGTGTATGTGAGAGCAAAGTTTGACCCAAAATTCTTAAGTCAGCCTCAAATGGGAATCCTGGGGGAGGAGGAGGACAAATGGAGATAACACTTCAGCTTTGCTTTGGAAAATTTGCTTTTTCATAGAGGAAAGAATATTTTTCAGTTTCTTAACTGAATTTGTCGTTGTACAAAGTTGAGTCTCGTTTGGAAAAGGGCATCCAGCAAATGTCTGTGATTACATTGAGCTCAAAGGAGGTGACTCACTCGCGTAAGATATTTCCAGGAAACAAATGAAGGGTAGGGTAATGATATGTTGTTTCTTATACCATGGAATAAAAGAGTAACCTTTCTGCCTGAAGGTACTTTTAGAAAACCAGGTAAAACCTGAAGTCAGAAACATTTAAATCGATAAGTCCTGTCTTCGAGGTTTCTTTAGGCTTTCTGTGCTGTAGTTTCCGAGGAAAAGGCTGGGCTCTGAGAATCAAATTACTTCCAGCCACAGAGATTTGAAGTCTATGTTAAGTTAGCCAAAATGCTTCCTCCATACCTCCACTGCAGAGGTCCCAAAATATCCAACTCCTTGCGGGAGGGAGACCCTTAAGCAGAAGAATTAAGAGGACTGGAAATAGTCATTGTCACGCTGGGTGCGAACTTCCAGGGTCTTTCTCTAACAGCCGGTACGGCACACCAGCCGCTGGGATGGAGAGAGCTGCTCTGTCGTTAGACTGGCATTTGGGAAAGGCTCAAGGAGCTGGTCCAATTGCTAAGCATCATTTCTGATTCTGGGAAAACTTAAAAAAAAATAATCATAGAATAGAATCATAGAATCATTAAGGTTGGAAAAGACCTCTAAGATCATCGTGTCCAACCATCAACCCAGTACAAATGCCCACTAAACCATTTGAAATCACCCACTCATCAAAGAAAGAACAGTTCATATTTGCAGATCTCTTTGCAGCATGGAAATATTTTTTATAACAAACACAGGAAGAGCCATTACAACTTGTGCTTTTTTGCTAGGACTCAAATGAAACTAAAAATAATTTACAACCTAGAACAAATCCTGTTGATAGAGGAGACATAATTTTTAAAGCTTAGTATTTCTGTTTTGGAACAATTATAGAACCTTGTATTATAGAGGATGATGTGATTGTTTTGCATACGGAAACACCATTTAATTAAGATTTAAACAGATGGTTAACAGGAATGGTATTGTAGGCTTCATCAAAGTAAAATCTAAAGGGCACAATAATATTTCCACTTCAGAGTGGTTTGTTTTGATTTATACCAATAAATAAATTAGTTTCACATGTCAGAGGAAAGCATTTTCACTGTACAGTTAATCTATTACTGCTTGTTTAGTAAAGTGTGGTTCACAAAACAGGGACTCAATTTCTAACCCCAAAGCAGATACAAATCTACCAGTTGAGCCAATTAATTACTTAATATTTGAAATATAGTGATAGCCACCGAAAGTGGAAAAAAAAATATCTATTTTCCATAACTGGGAAAAATATATACATGAGTTCAGTGGGAAGGGGGTGACCAGCCCCTCTGCTTTGCAAAGGCGCGCGCCTTCCCCTTGCCCCTCTGCCGCCGCCGCCAGCGTGCCAAAGCCAGCCGGGAGAGAGAGGTTGTTCAGCAAAGCAAAGAGGACGTTCCTGAGATAAGGAAAATGAGAGAAGCAGTACTCTTATCTCCCTTTACTCAGGGAAGCAAAGGAAACATGGTGATTTAACCCAAGAGCAGGACTGCAAATGTGTAAACAAAAGTCGACCAAGGGAGCAGCTCTCACCCACACCACGCGCTGTGCTCTGTAACCCTCTTGGCACTTACCCGCTTGCTGGAAACCCGTAGTAGGAGGAAAGTGAGTGCAGCTTGGTTTTGTAGATGGGGCTTATTTATTTTTCCTCTCCAACACAGCTCAGCTGAAGAGGCACCATCACAAAACCCCCATCAAACTTTTCACATTCAAAAAGGAGAACGCGCCATATCTAAATCAAATTGAAATGAAATTTCTGGAACTTCTTAGGGCAAAGCATTTTGATAAGAAAACTCGCCTGCTGAAAGGGAGAGGCCGTGCTGGCCCCACGGCTCACCTCCAGAAGAAGGTGAGAGCAGCCCTGCTGAGATAAGYGCCCTATTTCTGGGCATGGCTCAGCAGCCAGTCTGATCTGCAGCCCCAAATGAAGATTCCCAGGAAGCAAAGGTCAAAGCAGATAAAGCAGTGGTTTAGGAGCTGTCGCTCTCTCCGGTCAATGTGCTTTCTGCCACAGCACTCTTCATGCTCACATGCAGGTCAAGAGCAAACCTGAGTTCAAAAGCCACTCTGCTCCGGCAAGGATGCATTGGGCAAACGGGCTGGGATTCATCTCCTCCAACTTTAGCTAAAATCTAGTTTTCTTGATAGTCTGCAGGAAGAAATCAACTTTTCTGAAGGGCTCTTCAGCCCACATGTTTATTCCTGTTGACTACCAAGGGAGCCTGAACAACTGATCCCAAAGCTCTCCTGGCCACGTAGTGTAACGCTAGGCATGCTGGTGAGACTGGACCTTGCTCCTGCGGACTGGTCTTTGCAGAGAGGTAATCTGGGATCCTGGACACCGTGCTGGGATTTGAGTGATAGCATAACGGCACCTGCACAAAGCTCATGCAGGCTCTTGGGCTATTTTTTGGGGATCCTGGCAGTGATTCCCTGCTTGTCCTGAAGTTCCTACTTGCTCCAGCTAAACCACTCTTGCTGTGTTTCTAGCACCAATATTTAGGAATTTGGAACATATAGGAAAAAAATAAGTGATCTCTGGTGGGAGAGAGGGTAGATGGGCAGTGTGTAATTGGCATAATACACTAACACTGTGCCCACAGCAAGGGCTCCAGATTGAGACCGGCAAACCCCCAGAGGTGGAGCTGCTTGTCCCAAAGATGTCGTGGTCTAAAGATACCCCACAGGTAGGTGAGAACCCTGCGAACCAACAGCAGAGCTGGGAACACGAGCCAGGTCTGCAGCTTTTCAGGGAAATACTCTGTGAAAGGTAACAATAGAGGCAAACATCACTTGAGACATCCCATTTATAATTAGCACATTGCAAAAGACAGGAAGGTTTTCCCTGTGCAAGACCTAATGTCATTAAACTTAAACCTGGCAAACATCAGAGTTACTGGAAAAAAATTCAGCCTTGTCTGGGAATACAAACTTACCGTGCTAATTTCCCAAAACATAGAGGCAACAGGCTTGGAAAGTGTAATTAGAAAACCCTGCCAGACTTAAACAGGAATTCTTTCACCCACAAAGGCCCAAGTGCATAAGCTGCTCCTATCGCCCCGCGGCTTGACGTATTTAATAGTCTCATTGCTCAAAGTGATAACCAGACCATGTTGAATTTAATATGGGACCATAGAACTCTGAAGCAAAATTAACAGTATCTAATCCCAGTTCAGTCACTCTTGCTTAATTCTTCTTAGAGTAGCTGGCAGTGCTCTTTGTCTTCTTGTTTGTTTGATTGTTCCAACAACGTCGTCACCTCTCCCGCTCTCCTTCTGCCCCCTTCACCCTCTCCTTGCATGGTCTTCCTCCAGCTGATTTCCAATTTTCAKTCCTTGCAGAAGAGGTGACTCACAGGATTCCAGTTGTATCAGCATCTCCAAGGTGTTTAAGAGCAGGAGCAACCTCTATGTGGCATGAAAGTTAATAGCTGATGAAAGCATAATTTAACATATTATTAAGAGGCCAGATTCTCAGCTGATACAAATTGATGAGAAAATGAAATTGCACCGATTTTCACCAGCTAAAGAGAGGCACAGTGTAGATCTCTAGGTAAAAGTAGCTTATGTAGTTAAAATTTCACACTCTAACTTATCTGGAGACAGGGAATTAAAACAACAAGACTAAGCATCTTCCAGAAATAGATGCATCAGTGGGAGCCGGAACAGGGTTTTTAACATAATTACTATCCTGCCTGGGGCGTCAGATTCATCAATAAAAGCAAAGCTTTTCTATTGTATTGGAACATACAAAACAGAGCAGACCCCAGATTCTGCACTACTTGGTGGAACTAGGCATTTTGCAGAAATACRGAAATTGTGAAAAGTGGCCAGATGGAGGGGTGAAACCTGTAGGGCAAGTCTGAGCAAGGACTGTGCAGTTTGGCCCCTCGTCTTTCCTTAGGGGGCACCAGAGAAATGATCACCGACGGCGCGGTGCCTCATCCCTCTTCTGACGGCAGCAGATGGCCAGGGCTGCTCAATCCCAGATTAATCAAAACTCCATTTGGAAGAGGCAGTGCATTTGAGGAACAGTCCAGAGATGGGATTGGGCTGGCAAAGGAGACAGCAGGATTGCATGTGCTGTGAAAACCCACTTGGGATTCATGGAAAAATCAAAGAAAAAAGTTCTAGGATGGAGGGGGGCTGCAAAATGAAGGGGAAGGACAGCTTCCAGACATGGTAGTCAGAACTTGGGGCAGGAGCCACACTGATCCCCTAGGCTTTTTCTGGGACAAGAACATTTCCTACAGCTCTTGCAGACAGCAGTAATGTCATAGAGCAGTGTTGTAATATCGAGGACCTGCAGCTAGAGATGTCATATTTTATTACTCTGCAATCACAGCGTTGCACTCCAGGGAGTAACCAAGCCCACAAGACACTGGACATTAAGGAGGTGCACATTTTCCTTTCACCTTTCTGTCCCCTGGGGAAAACTGAGTCCCAGACAGGCCCTGGTGCGATGGGTGGTGAGCACCCGCTCATTTGGGTCCTGATGCCAGTGATATTGCTGATGTTACTGCTTAAATGAGGACTGCTTCTTTTGGCAGTGATACGCGTGCCCCAGTGCCGGAGGGGAGGATGCTGGTGAAGACGCCTAATGCCTCGTCATCCAGAGCGTGTGCGAGGCTGTTGCTACTGCAGATAGCAGCAGTGTRGGAGTGAAGTATATTTGGGAATCCCTGGTTTAATGTGGTATTTGGGATACTGCAGGACTGGCTGCATTGTTTGGGCTGTCCTAGTTCTGCCCTTTGGCAGAGGTGTTACTTCCCCACAGAAAACCTGGGACTTTGGTGTTTCAGAGAATTGTGCCTCCTTCARTTACCACACAGAATCTGATTTGGTCCTCACTTTCTATAAAAATCTGTTATATACTTGTCTTATATCACTGCCTTGTGGAAGAAATCTTTTTTTCCCCTATCTTGTTAATTCTGCAATGGCTTTTAAGGGCTGTGGAAAGGGATGAGATGAATCGATGTTAAGACAGAGTTTTACGCATCTGGGCTTTATGATACTGAGTGTGAGTGGGTGAGGTGCATGGGAAYGTGCTGCCAACCGGCTGGAGTCCCAGTAAACAAACCTCCCTGCATGGACAGGAAGGATTGTTACCAGAAAACTTGGCCGTGGTGCTTGAAGGAGATTTTTATAGCATGTTTAGRTGCCTTAGTGGTTTTAAATAAGCCAGTCAGCTACATAAGCTTAGTTAATAAACTCCACTATAGGTATGCATGACTCATTGGTAGCTTGTTAATAARTTCTGTTCTTGATTTTAAAGCAAGCTCTTTAATTCTGCACATGATACTACCAGGATCACAGGGTGAGACTGCTGCATGTAGTGGATTTTGCAGCTTGCTCGGGGTGCTGCTCTGCATGTGTGGCAGCTTCCCGAGGAAAAGTGGGACTTCTGGCATCATCTTGACTTTTGAACAAGAGAAATGGCTGAAATCAGGGACAACACGTTCCTCTGCCCCCCTTGCAGAAAGAAGGGTTGGAAAGCCAAGAACTAGATACAGCACAGGTTGTGCCTGTCAAGCAATGCAAGATATAGAGGGCTCTTGGGAGTGTTGACTCACAGTGTTTGGTATTGCATYGCACCAAAGTATTGGGGTTTCAGCTCAGTCAAATATCCTGCTTGAAGGGGAATGTACTCTTCCCCCCTCCCATCCTGTCTGCATTCAAAGATCAGAAGAATACTGTGTAAAATGCAGTGAATTCAGATTGCCCGATCCCCTGATAACTTTATATGTGAACGGGAGATGAGGACACACCGCCATCCCCACAAATAACATATTGTTCCAGTTTCTCTGTGTCATGCCAGCAGGCTGAAGTAGCTTTAGGCGTGGTTTAGAAATTGAGAGACATCTGGATTGGACCTTGCCATGAACAGCAGTCTARGGGGGGTATTTTAAAATGGATTTGATGGAATTGCATTTCTTACCCATGTCTTATGATGATGCTCTGATTATTATTGGTAAGCACATCGTTAGTCTTGGCCCAGCACCTGATCCAGAACCCAGTAAAGTCACTCAAAAAGGCCTTATCGATTTCAGTGGATGCTCTGTCAGATCCAGAAACATGCTACCAAAACATAAGCCCTTTTGGAGATGGTTCCTCGTTAATTTATGAGAGGTTTAAAGAGGTAATTAAAAGGGAAACAATATATAACTGCAATTTAGTGGTAACCAGTGTCTGTGCAGTAATGAAAAATATTCCAAAGCTTTTCCTCTGGGGTGCCTATCTCATTTTAGGCTGCATAAATCATCTCCACAGGTTTGCAATAATACTTTGGCTAACTTTCTGCAGGTGATTTTAAAGTGTGTGTTTGACAAGATTCCCTGTGTCATGTTTCCCTCTCTGCTTGAATGTCCTTTGGCATTCAACAAAAATCCAGACTGTTTCTATTAATCTGATTTTCCCAATCAAGCTACCCAAGTGCATTTATTCCTGTGTGGTGAGTCATGCTATAACGATCTGATTTGTAGATCAGGGCCAGGTTCTGCAGGGTATCGTGCAAACATGAGACAATTTCTTTCTCAAAAGTCTTGGAAGGCACTTTCTCTTTGTTCCATGGTAACAAAAGAAATTAAAACATTTTCAACTACTCCAAGTGGAAGCCAAAGCTTCTACTTGTATTTGAAAACACAATTCACAATATTTTAGTCAAAGGAAAACAGGCATGAAAAATTGTCAGGTGAAATCTAAGATCCCAATTGGGTGAAAAAACTAAAGGTCTCACACTGCGGAAGTCATGGTGGGAGCAGAGGTGACAAAAGTTGTAGCCATAGTCTGTGGACAAGGAAAATGTGTACTGAAAAGCAATCCAGGGCAACTAAACCATGCCTAGATTACCATGGACATAACACTTGTATTTCCTTCTTGCCCCATGTCCCTTCTCCAGCATTAACAGAAAATTTGCTATTGTTGCTTCGGTGTAGTCCTTCAGTTAACATCACCTGACTTTGAGCAAAAGCAGTAATTTCGGTGTATTAATTATTGTTATCGACATTTTGTTTCTGAGCTGCAAGTGCACATCTAAAGTTTAATTTGAATGCCTGGACTGGAAGCTGGAGGCAACGCAGCYGGCAGTGCTAAACCCGAGCTAATTAACTCTGCTGCAAGACAGCCTTATTAGCTCAGGCAGTATTTCCTAAACAGGGAGGATCGGGTTAATTTGTGAAAGAGGGAGCTGGTAATAACATGGGGGCTGCAGATCACTTGTGGCTCATGTAGGAGGGAGACGGAAGAGTTTTTTAAGTCCAAGCTGGACCACTTTGGTGCCACTTTGGTGTCTTGCCGCCCAGAGCCCATGCAGTGCCCAGCCGTACACTGCCCGTGCTGGCTGCTGCCTCTGCTCCGCACCGCCCCGCACCGTGCACAGGCACCATCCATGCGTGGCTCGCCTGGCACCTCCACAGTGRAGTTCATATGCTCTGAGCTTCTTGTCATGTCCAAATCATTTGGGCATGGTTGGGAATTTCTGCCTCTGAGGTTATTGAAATTGGGAACAAAATTCCTGACTGTAAAACCAGCACGCCAAGGAGCTGCTGCCCCTTTGTTAATGATGTGCACACACACTGGCTGCTCTCAGCAAGCTGAGCTGCCAGCGGCGTGTCTCATGGCTTCAGGAAGTTGTTTGACCCTGGTGTAAGGTTAGAAATGTTTTGGCAAAGTGTGTTCCCTCTTTTARTGCCGTGATTTTGGTGATGGACAGATGAAGCGATACCAGCGGTGGAGACCTGSAGGCCAGGCAAGGACCAGTGAGCGGCACTGGCTCACAGAGGGTTGCTTGTGCTTCTGGTGGGAAGGGTCTGCATCATGGTCAGAGCCAGCGACTGTCATGGGAGATAGAGGAATGAAGAACATTTGTCTTTATGATGAGTTTGAATAGGAATATCAGCACAGGTTCCCTTCTTTCATCCCGCTGAACTGGCAGACTCTTTTCCCCAGGAACACATGGTGAGTTTTTCTTTGCCTTACATGGGTGAGGATGTGTGAAAATACTCTTTTTCTCCGTTCTCTATTGACTTGTTTTTCATAAGCACCATTCGTTTGGGACCATATCAGCCTAACAGCTGTGGTCCTTTCCTTCTCGCTACCCAAGCGCCCATTGCCAGGGGAGAGATTCCAGAATTTGCTGCTTTAGGAGCAGTGACCCTTTGTATTTTTTTCAAGTCACATTGTTCTTTTTCCATGATAAAGCCTTGGAAACTCATCCCATATTGTAACAGTCCCTTCGGTTACTTTAATCCTAAATGCAGAAATTTCATTAAATTACTCATTCTTCTCCCCCATTTTCATTGTGATCACCAGCCATGTCAGTCACAGCGACTCTTCAAAGACGGAGGCTGAACTGTACATCAGATATGACTTAATTCTTTGTATTTATAAGGCAAAGCATAAATTCGAACAGGTCCACTAGTCATATCTATTGATTTGGTACTTAATCATATGAACACAATGAATATTCAGTGTCTGTATGATATAAAAAGAACAATCAGAATAAGCTATTATAGGTGCTGGAATCTCATTTAAAATCTAATTAGGTCTAGAACAAAACTAGAGGAGTCCTGCTTGAGTATGAAGAAATGGATGTGTCTATATAATGAGTGAAATGTCTTCTTTTTTCACCCATCTCTTGGCATATTTTTCAGTTCCCACTTAGAAAACCATTACTCTGTCTAGCTCGGACAATGGCTGGTACCCTCATGCTTTAATTTACAGATTAAAGCTGATCGCTCCATGCTGTATAACTATGCACTGCTTTATACATAGCGTGGTTAAGGTCACAGTGTTAGGGGTGATCAACGCAACTCAAGCAGCAATTCTTTTGTAGCTGTCCTTGTTCCACTGCTCTGACTGGCCTAAAGCCTCAAGATTGCATTGCCCGCGGTGCTAAGGCACCAGCGTCCTTGCTGACCACCGCCTCTGGTGGGCTCTAGGCTAGACCAGGTGCTTGCAGGTAGTAAAAAGAGTCATTGCAGCCAATACTACTGTGTTCACCGAGGTCTGTCCGACTGCAGCGCCGGGGTGTCCCTTTCCCCRGCAGCATTTGACCTCTCCCTGGGCAGCAGTGCCATGGAGAAATGGTGCATCATGAGCTAGAGCTTGGGAAGTACTCCCAAACTGAGGCATCACAGAGGTCCTTGGTGGGCTCTCAGACCCCTCCTCACAGGCAGAGCTGCAGATGTGACTGTAGTGTGATGAGGGAATCAGAAAAAAGGAGTCACRGAGAAGTTGAGGTTACTATCGCTCACTGGTAGAGTCAATGAAGGCTTCTTTCCTAGAGTTTTGTTCACGTGTGTCTTACTGGCAGTCAGCCACAGCAGAAGCAGGATGCTGTTCAGGTACAGATGTACCACRCCAGGAAATCCGGCTGCCTTTAAAACCTGTGCAGAGTGGGGCTCTTCCAGTAGTTGTCCTATAGTAAAAAGAGTGGGAGACTGGAAAATCCTATCCCATATTTGAAATCCACTTAGGGCACTAAGATGTCATGYGAGAAATCCTGGGGATTAAAAATAGGGTCTTGCAGGCTGTATTTTAAAATATATCTGTTCAGACTCACGGTTTAGGACAGAGCCTGCCTTGCCATTTATGAAAAGAGATGTATAGATGGATGTAGCTCTATCAGTGTTATACATATTCCTGGATGATTAGATAAAAATAGATCATAATTTGGTTCAGCATTTATATTTTGCAGGAAAACGGAGTACTACAAGTATATGCTCATACATAGATATTTGTGCAAGTGAATAAAACTGTTTTTCAGAACATGTATTGATTGCCTCAGGGGTAGATAGATAAAGAACAGAACTGAGGAAAATAAATGCCTTTCAGCTAACTGTGTTCTGCAAATAGGACATGGCTTTCTGTCTTCAGGGTATATTTTTCTGTTAAAACTGTGCCAGCAAAGTGACTCTGTTGTTTAATGCCTGTTCTAGTTTCCCTTGTGCTTTTCTTGGTGAACCAAAATATTTGTAGGAGTGGGTTCAACTGACTATATAAGATTATTCACACTCTTGCTGACTTTCACTCCTTTGCTTTTTTTGCATCGGCGATGCAGGAGGGCAATCAGAGACTGAGATATAAAAGGCACTTGAGGTTTTATGCAATGTGAGTCCATAGTCTTCTCGCAGGAAATGTTTTCCCTGCTTTCATTGCAAGAAAAAGAGTTTAGGCTTCAAACTCTGGTTTAGCTTGAAACTCCTCTAACTTCAGGTGTCTGTAACTGACCATTCCTATTGCCAATAACGGGGATTTTGCTTCATGAAGGACTGCAGAAAACTGCTTAAATTTAGCATCCCCAGGAGATTAATCAAGAGTTAAAAGCCTCTTTGGATGCCTTGAGGGTTTCACAGCTAAATACAAACCTAACATCTTTGATTTAGCTTTCCTGCAGTGAGGT
This sequence comes from Oceanodroma leucorhoa, assembly GCA_030449065.1. NCBI lineage: Eukaryota > Metazoa > Chordata > Aves > Procellariiformes > Oceanodroma > Oceanodroma leucorhoa. The sequence continues at coordinate 8,010,794 of JASVER010000011.1, read as the reverse complement.
CGTCTGTCTGTCTGTCTGTCTGCTCTCCACGCAGGCTCTCTGCCCTGTGCCCCCCCAGGCAGGCGGCAACGAGGAGAGCRAGCAGGTCAGCGCACACCGGGAAACCCAGCCCTCCCTTCCCCAAACCAGGGGCAGGGGGAGAGTTTGTGTGGTGGTGTTTCTGGTTAAAAAACACCCTGGGCATGCCGAGATACTGCAGTGGTGGAGGCATCTAAAAATACCTGTGTGGAGGATGCCGGGAGCAAATGCTGTGGCTGTGGTGTGCCCTGTCCTCTTCCAGTGGGGGATGTCTCCTGTGCTGCGATGTCTGGCTGCTCTACAGACTGGACTGCTTCCAGGCATTTCTCGTCTTCCTCAATTTTCAGCCTAATTGAAGATTCCAGCCTTATTAAAATCTTGCTTTTGAAAGAAGTTCTGTGCCTGGATGCCATCTGTATTTACCAGGCTAAGGCTCTCACCAGAAGCTCATAAGCTCCCTGGTTTACATTGCTTTAACTGACCTCATAGTTTTCCAGATTTTAGCACTGTATCAGATGAGTGCTCTGTGKTTTKTTTTTTTTTTTCCTTTATTAATAACAAGATTCAAAAAAACTTGAGTTACTTAAGGCACTTTTATAAAAAATCATCACTCAGTTTGCAGGGGTTGTCTGAGGACAGAGGGACTTGCTCTGCTGGGCAGAGTTGAGCTGGTAAATGAGTTGCTTCCCTTTAAYGATTAGGCTGGGTCTAATCCATGCTTGACTTCTCATGCTGAGGCAGCCAAGAGATGTGAGCAGAGGTCACCCTGCGGTGAGCCACTGGCCAGTGTGCCCATGTGGGAGCCTGTGGTTTGCTTGGCATCGCCGAACTCGGCTTTGACTGGATTCAGACTTTTCTGACCTGGGAGATGGACAAGGTGGACTGCACTGGTCCTCCAGACTCTCAAGATCTGAGCCAGAAGGCCTCACAAGAGTCATGCAAACCTATTCTTCGACTACAGTTAGCTTTGGATCAGGCTATAATGATGATGAAAGTGCACCTACACACTGCTGCAGGGCCCTGCAAAACAGGAGTCAGAGCCTGGCGGAGGAGGGTTGAAGGGCTGCAAGGCTTTTCAGGGGAAGCTTTGCCACCCTGTGTGTGGTGGGATGATTAGATGACTGTGCTTGATGTGCTCAAATGACACTGCTGTCTTTTAATCATCCTTTATTCAGTGACTACACCTAGGTTTTTCTCCTCCTGTGTCATTTCCAGCCCATAACACAAAATCTGATGTTCTTCAGGTGACAGTTTCAACCTCACTTGTTAAAGATCAGATCATGTAAGCCTGCTCTTGAATGAAGCCCATGAATGGTACCATGGGTTAGCAAACCTGGAGGTCATAGTTTGCTCAAGAAGCTAGCTAACAACTGCTTAAATACAGACCATGCTAAATGGTAATTTCCTGGAAATATAGCCCTGGCTATAGAAATGACATTTCATTCATGAATTCATTTCACTGTTGCTGAACATTTGTAGCTGGAATGATCTTTATGCTTTGAAAGCCTGTTCCTATCCCACCTTTGATGTTTTTTGACGRCGCAGAAGTCAAGGCAGCTGTTCTRGGAAAAGTGCCATTTACAACGATGTACTTGGATTGCAAAAGRCTCAGCCTGAAACAGCGTTGCAATGACTTCAGAGCTGCCAACTGCAAGTATCCCCACCCCAACTGGCTGTCTAGAATTAATATCATTATTCCAAATGTAAGGARTTATATTTATAAGTATATTGCTTCACATGTAAATAGAGAACTAAAAGGAATCAGGGAAAGTCGTTCTGATATTCTGTCCAGATACTATATTCACATAGGGACTAACCAGTAGGGACCCACTCTTTGCTAGACTTTCTGAATACTATATTAACATTGTTCACTGTGAATACTAAGATTCAGAAGTATAACCCAAGTTGTGCGCATCTTCCCACCTGTAGTAACTGGCTGTTTCCACCATTTTAGCCCTGCAAATTCAAGTTATTGAGACTTAGTTTAACCTCCGTGCCATAGCTAGCCAAGAGAAGTCCCACGACCTCTCTTTGTTGGGGAGAAATTGTGCTCGTGAAAAGCTGGCATGCTCAACAGGCAAGGGATGACTTGATAAACTCTAGTCACTTGATGATGCATCTGAACCTGTGAAAATAGGGATGGGTTAGGGAAGCCCAAATGCCAGGTCAGGGTGGCCACCAGGGACGATGCAAGGTCCCAGCAGCATTGGGCTGCAAAGCAAACTTGCCACGTGCAGGACTTCCCAGGGTGGCAGTCGCCTCATGAACCTACCGTGAGGCCACCGATTGTAGGGCTGAGTCCTACCTGGTGCTGGGGGAGCTACACAAGGGGTTTCAAGAGAGAAAGATTTCATCACTAGTGAAGAGGTTTAATTGGAATGAGATTAATTGCTGAATTAGCATGTATTCCTCATGGTTTGAGGAGGATGAGGAAGGTCTTGTTCGGTATACTGATGGTTTCTTTGCTTTTCTTCTCCTTGCTGTAATATATTAAACCCTACAGAACTGGGCAATTGCCAGGTATGTCCCTAGACTTTGCAGGCTGCTGTGTATGGATCCTAATTGTTGCCTGATATGTATTGCCTTCCGCAACTATATTGTTCCCAGGATTTGATTTTGATTTGGTTCCATCTCATCTGAGATGAATGGGTTTAATCAGAATCTCTTAAGCCCACTTCATTCAATGGTAACYCTTTTTAAGATGCTAAGAAATGTACCGCAATCTTGCCCTGGCAAGGCAAGAGGCTAAATGAAATGGGGAATTTTAGCTTCTAACTCGATTCTAACTAAGAGGCTCTGAGGCTTCATAAGATTTTCCAGTGATAGCCTCATTTGGCCTCTATAAATGGAAGCTAGGCAAGAAAATACAATCTATCTGTCTGCTCTGAAACATACTTATTGATTTTAGCAGTCGTACTGTAATTGTTCTCACAAATCAGGTAATTGAGATCCTTAATGAAAGGTGACTTAAGCGGCAGTAAATTTTGCATTTGCCCCCCCAATGGACAGCAACTGACCAAACCTGGTATTCCTTGTTAGCCAAACACAAATCTTTAAACGTATTCGACCAAGCGACTAGAATTAATGAAGTTCATCACAGCGCTTGATGCTCTCATTAATCTCTTGCAAGTGGATTTTGTAAGGCTGAGCTGCCGTTGGTKTCATTGTCCTCTGCCAGAGAAGTGCTTTTCATCAACCCCGGACAAGGGCTCCTCTGTAGAAAGGGCAGACCTGAAACATTGGGTGTGAAGATGCAATCGTGGCAGTGCTCCGCGGTCAATGGGAGCATCAGGTCTCATGTCTAGGGCACGGCTGTGTTGTCCTCATGGCTGATACAATGCTGATTCGTGAGATTCTTGACACGAGGGTCTGCACAGGATTGGGCTTGGGGAGGCTGTCTGGGGGGAGGCTGGGGTGTCAGGACCGTACCTGAAMAATGCTCCTTCCAGTCCAAGGCAGTATTTGCAGAGGTTTGTGGCTCCGCAGTGCAGCTCTGCACCTGGAGCGTTTTTTTGCTGTAGGGCCCAYGGAGCATCTCGCTTTGGTGTGGGCTCCCCAGGCTGGGAGAAGGGCAGCACCCACARCCACCACGTGAGACACAGGCACTGAAGGGGAAGGGACGAGGAGAGACATCGTGGGAGCTTTGTGTTCAACGCCTGAGAYGAGGCAGCTCTGTTTTGCAGCCATCTCAGAAGGGATTTAGCATCTCTTTGTTCTGCCTTCGTTTTGCAGCTCTCACTGGTAGGAGAGGACTCTGAAGTTCTTCTGAAGGTTCAAAAAAATTAGTATACTTTCTCCTCTGAACTTTCAAAATCCAGCTAGAGGCTTTTAGCTGATTATCTCAAGTCTCTTCTCTCTAATGACTTTCCAGTTTCTTGATGTTGAGCAACAATCAGCGGATAACTCTCTCTATTAGATATAATTATCTAATGTATATTGAGCTTGGGAAATTATTCAGTTAATTTTGTCTTTAGTCTTCCATTTCCTGTTAGAGATTTGAAGCGTAAGCCTGCAAATCTCTCTTAATTACTGCATCCTGTTGATTTCTTTTCCCATTTTTTAAAGATAAGCATGTGCTTAAATGGGGGCCTTTGAAAGAGGGAAATAAAAAGTCTTCATTAAAGTGTGATTGTGGTTTGAGTGCACAAATATCACTGACTAAGGTGAACCCTGATTTTCAATTGAAAATTCACCACTGATTTAGCATTTTTTTTGCAGAGATGGCAATGGGGGAGGGCACTCGCTTTAACAGGAAAAGAGTATTTCTCTTGATTAAATTTTGATWTTGCCTCTGCACTTCATCCTCCCAAGGATGAGTTCTTGTTCAAGTGGAGCTACACTAATAGGAATGCTCATATCCCATACTTAGCTGCTTTAGATCTTTTTTTAACACTTATCAACTGTTCAGCTCATTGTAAAGAAACTGTTAATATGTGAGGACATGCAGAGGAAGAGACCATGCTGTGGTTTTATGAGGCTGCAAACTTCTTGCAGCCCTGCCTACTACGTGCCTTCCGTCGTGGGCTAGCAGCTGGGATCGCTGTCTGTGTCAGAGGTTTTGCTGTCATATCCTGTCTTCCTAGTGGACGAGGAGAAATATTTTCTGTGGCTTTTTCAGGTCCCCAAAATAATTTTAAGGCACTTTATTTTCCATAGAGGGAGACTCCACCATTGTACCTGTTCTTGCTTTCATGGTATAGTGTTACTGGTGCAAACACCCACTGCCTGTGCATCAGATTTTGTCAAAGGGCTGTTAAGAGAGCTGCGTATTTTGTCCTAAATGAAGTAAACTGCAGTCCAGTGAGTTTYTTTTCTTCTTTCCCTTAAACAATAGTTACTTAAAATTCAATTCTTTAATTCCTTAGGATCATAGAATATAGGTTGGAAGGGACCTCTGTCTTTGGCCTTTATTCGAGTCTGAACAGAGCATGGTGTTTTTTTTTTTATTCTGAACAGAACATGTCACTAGATGTTCATGTTCTCAAATAAGCAAGAAAAATATTCAGTTAACTCAGCTGAGAAAGTAGGTCTGGATCTCACTGCTGGATTTCCTTCTGTTGTCTATCCTTGATGCCTCTTGTTCCCCTTTGTGAGTGCTAACTTCATCGCATAGCAGCCTGACAGCAGGGACACACTGAGTTCCTCAGTTTGATGTTTCCATTGCAATATTAGGCTGAATTGTAGTTGGCAGCAAAATCCATCCCTATACCTCCAGAGACTCGTTAAAACCGGGTAACTCTGAAGTACAGCAAAATGATTTCTGTTTGGATTACATTGCCAATTTAACAGATGTGTGAAAGGTAAAATGATTAAGTAGTTTCTTGTAAGGAAACTCCTCTAACCAGGCACTTTCCAAAAACTTCCAATAAATGTTGACTTATTAGATCAACTTTGTAGACGTAACTTCTCATAATCATGTACTGCATGCCTAAGAGAGAGTACATAGATTTTTTTTTTTTAGCATCACATAGTTTCTTACATTGCTTATTATAATTGCAATAATTTGTGTATGTGTTTAAAATAGAGGACTGGGAGTTCCATCATTGCACCATTTCAGCATACATACTGGTTGAGCAATGCAGCTGCTTCCATTGGATCTAGCTGGCGTGGATGAGCTTTTCCTCCTCCAATTCTYCTTCTCCCAGAGCTTGCACAGGCCTCAGCCTCTCATCCCCCTCGAGCAGGGAGGCTCCAGCCCGACTTTCTGGAGMGAACAAGCGCACAGTGCACCGTACTGTAACTACGTTATCCACTGAGCGTATACAGCTGGTGGGGCAGTGGATTTAGGGATCGTACATAAACAAGCCACTTCTTGGCCAGGGTTTGGCCACAGCTAGATATGCTGGTGGAGTTCAGCCCCTGCTGAAATATTTCAGATTTTGAATATTTTTTCCTTYTATCTCTAATTATGAGTTTTTTGCTGTCAAGTGATAGAGAGGAAGGAAGAGCTGTTCTGAATCCCCAGGCAAGCCTGCTTCAATCTGGACTCATAATTTTAGCTCTAATCGTAAAGGAATATCTACTATGGTTTTATTTTAAGCCCCCTTTGTGGAGGTGGCAGACTGAAACTGCGTGAGCCCTGACACTGGAATAATAGCCCTCTTGCAGGCTGCTCAGTCAAACGGGGATGTCACGCAGGAGGTCAAGACAATCCCACTAACGCATTCAGCACCAAGATCTCCCCTCCGGCAAATTCACGGCTGCCAGCCGGGGTGCCCAAATGGGTTGCCAAAAGGCCAGATGCTGCTAATCACCRTCTGGGCAGCTGGACCCCCCGAGCCGCTCCGGCTGCGGCGGTGGGGACCCTGCCAAGGCRCCGCAGAATGTTTCTGCAGCACCGGCAGGTTTTCCTAATTCACTCTTACACACAGAAATCAAACAGGAAAATATTTAATTTGACAGGGCAAACAAATGGTGCTTTACTGGAGAAATGATACTTTCAGCATATGATAGCCATCTGCCTGTTCCTCGCCGTGATTGTTGGGGAGTTATAATTGGACGTGCGGTTTTGACACCTACAGAGACTAGCTGGCATTGCCACTAGGCAGTTTTAAGTGGGACAGAGCACTTATGAGTGTGAATTTTCACTTGGCTGCCATCCCAACAGCCCTGTTAAGGATCACCGAGTGATCAGGGATAGAAAYGGTTAATGAAGATTCTGCTTAAGTTAAAGCTAGAAGTACAAATTGCACAYGTTTTGTATTTAGAGTTAATAAAGATTCTTCCTGGGTTAAAACAAAATGTACAAATTRTACATATTTTGCATTTACACATGTTGGCATTCATAAGTGAGGTCTGGCGGCTCTCAGGACCAGGGAACCAACCTTTTGGTGATCACGCCGCTCCCTGGAAAACGCAGGCAGGAGCGGTGCCGCCCGCCCAGCCGGTGCCCGTGGAGGCACGGCCATCGCCACCGGCACACAGCACACAAAAATCAGTGTGCGGTTTATTATGCTCTGCAGCCCACTGGTGCCCAAGCCACATCTCCTGTAATTTGAGTTCTTTTCTTAGTAAAGGGCAATAAAGTTTTCACAGATTTTTTTTTTCCCATTTCAAAATATCAATTTTTAGCCCAAACTAGTTGCCAAATTCTATTTTGATCCTGTGTTGTTTTTTTTTTAAACTGGAGATCACTAAATTCAGGAATCACAATTACATGGAGATAATACTGATAATCTTGTTCTACGTCATACCCACAAAATGTCTGCATGTGGTGTTTATCCTCTCGGTATGTAATGCTAGTGACAGCAAACGGTCCTGCTAAAAGCTGCCTCTTTTACAGGGAGCTCTGCAAAATGCAGGTGTGAGCAGGAGCGTGTGATGGATCTGTCGTGGGAGTGCGTGAGTGGAGGGCAAGAAAGGACAGGGTGCACAGCAACTCGAGTCTGTTCTGTCCCTTAATGGCTATAATGAACAGAACTGCCCCAAAATCCTGCCTCCGGAGTCCCAGAGGGATTGCCAGGCCCTTGGGGACCACCTGCAGTGTGCAGCGGGTCCTGGCACATCCCTCTGCTTGTGTGGAGGGTGGCTGGGAGAAGATGGAGCCAGCAARGGGGATGCCACGGTGGGAGGAGAGGTGGCTGCAGCTGGGTCCCTTCCTCTTGTGCTGGCTGCACAGGAGGARGAACCACCTGTGCCACAGCCCAGACCTTTCCAGGTGGGTTCCCTGCTGTCATGCCTCTGGACACAGATCTTTGCAGCCCTTTTCCACCATGCACAAGTGAAGTTCGTCAGTTTTAAACTTGGAACAGAGGCTGCCTAGAAAGCCCCTGGCTCTAATAGATGCTAGTGGCTAGGGGCTTTGCTGTAGATCCCGATTTTCCATAGGCAATTTCCCCCCACCCCGCTCAAAAGTCACATAGAACAGTGCAAGAAGCTGGCTGGCTGCAAGCGGTACTTCGTGGGGGTAAGCGTTGCAGTGCCGTGGCAAGGCACCGGCGTGGCTGCGGCGTGTGCAAGTTGTCCCCTTCGATTCTGGATGTCCCTATTCCGGCTGGAAAGGCGAGTGGCAATGTAGCTCTGGCATTTGAGGTAGGTTTGGAGGAAACGAGCTTTTAATATGGTGTGCCTGGCTGATCTTCATTTAATATTGAAGGGAGCTGCTTTAACAATGCATGATGGGGCAGTCATTTCCCATCGGGTATTACTGATGTATTTGAAATGTGACCGCTCTCTCTGATGAGCTGTAATTCAGTGGTTCATGTCCAGGCAGAGGAAGGTCAGTACAGCCTTGGTTTAATGGCTGGATGAAAGCTATGCCAACGTAAAGATACTCCTTGGCACTGCGGAGGGTTGCCAGGGCCAAGACCCAATTTCTTTATTTATTGATACATTAATTCTTGAAAGAAAAAGGAGGCATGGCCCTGACAAGAACAGACCTGAACTCCTCCGGTCCTCTACCAGCAGCGTGAGGCAGGAGCACAACTCTGTCCCTGCCCTGTGGGCAGATGTTGGCGGGCCCGTGCTTCACCTTCAGCAACTAAGGGTAATGTAGGGTCAACAAGACTGCTGCTGCCAGACTCAGGTTGCATAGTTTGGTTTCTTTGGGTATTTTTAATGGAGATTAGAGGGTTCAGGAATGGTTTTGATGCATTTAATTCTGAACTCTCAAGAGGACGCTCATCAGTGACTTTCTTAGGTTTAGGATAACGACATCCTAAATCCCAAACCTGCTATCGATTCCCTCCTCTGCCATGTTTCGCTACTCTGTCCCAGGTACTATTCAGCTAAGGGATGGTACTGTCCTAATTATGTACCAAAATACCAAAGAAAAGTGCAATCCTGAAGGTGGATTATGGATTGGTTTTTTTTTGTTTTGTTGAGGAAACAATGTTTTTTGTCCATGCGTTTCAAGGCACACTATTGTTCATGAACAATTTAAGAGAGAAATATTTGATACTGCAGGGGGGTTGGTAATGACTTAATCAAGGGCAAAATACCCCTTTGCTCCAGTTCAATGCTCATATAGTTTAGCTCTTATTAGCATTGATTTTCCCCAAGCCTTTAGCATCTTATTTATGAAAGGCAGCGTAATGAATTTTAGCAATAAACAAGAATGTTGGAACAACAAAATAGACCATTCTTCCACTTGCTGATGTGTAGGTGTAAAACTCCTACAGCATTTCTAGAAGGGCTCTACCTTGGCGGGTTTACATTTCCTCTACAGTCAAATGGCAAACATATTGTGCCCTCATTTCCACCCATATGTAGGACAAGAGAAGTCAGAAATCACCTGGTACATGGAATAACCGTGTCTACATGAGCAGACACAGATCCCACTCCAGCCAGTCCGCCAGCCGCCGAGCACAGCATCCCTTCTGTGCCTGCCCTCCTCCCAGTGCCTAACGGAGAGCTTGGGGGTTCCTGGTGTACGCCTGACCCTGTGATGGCGGTTTGTGCGGGAAGAAGCGATCCTATGCCATACTGACAGTTTTTAYGGCAGATGAGGGACACGCTGAGTTTCTAGTCTGATGATGTTTTTATTTAAGTCAGTTGGGAGTCTCTGACATTCTCAATTACAGCTTGTTTGCACACCCTCTTTGCAATTGAAATGCAGTTTGCAGGCTGTGCACCTAAGGTCTGCTCTGGGACAAGCTAAATTCTCACTGTCAAAGGTATGAAAGTATGTGGCATTTGCAGTGCTAATAGAGAAGGATCTGAAAAGAATGCTTGAACTTTCTTCAGGCCTTTTGAGCAATGACTTGGTCACCAGTCCTTCCCACAGTTCTTCACTGATGTTCTAATTACAAACCAATACCAGCTTYTAATTGCAAACCAATGTCTAAAAATAAACTTCACATTTTCATTTAATTAGTTGGACTGTCTGCCTCATTGCCATGAAAATTATATAGAAGAAAATATTTACTTAAAGGCATTTCTCAAGTACAATCTCTCAGATATTTAAATGTCCCAAACAGGTAAGGCAATAAATCCATATTAAAATGTGTTAAACTATAAAAGGCAATGGGAGAGTAATTTTGGGGTGGGGGGAGCTGAAGGCCTGTGGTTATTTCCTGAGCCATGAAGCTCAGAACCCTGCCTCACCGGAGACACAGCCCATTCACATCCCGGCCTTTAAGCACAGGATCTCACTCATTCTTGTCCAGACTCTTCTTGATAAACCTTTTTGTCAAAGCTTCTTTTCACATAAAACAAGTGAATGACTGTTGCATCCAATTTTTGCATTCAGCCTCCAACCAGAGCCTGCCCCAGGGATAGCGGTCAGGCAGCAAACTCTCCTAGTTGTGCATTTTGAAGCAGAAGCGGGACTGCAGGCAGTGAGGTCTCTGCCAAATCTTTTGTCTGTGCAGCTCCAGGAAGGCTGAGGAGTTCCCGTGCCGCTGGGCGCTGGAAACGCTGAGCTGCAGCAGAGCCCTCCGACCGGCTCGGCGTGTTCCTCTATGTCCAGTAATTTTTTCCCCCAAATCCCTTTGCTATGGCTACAGCTTTGCTTTTCACAGGGAAGGATTAGCATTTGCAATCAGCAGTCTGTTGTAATTTCTTTCTCTAKGATGAGATGTAAATAATAATGTAGGTTAATGTCTCTGAAAATGCTGCACTGGGTGCTGGGCATTGTGATGGCCTTGCCATTACACTGTAATATTCTTCTGATGAGTAGCAGTTTCCTCAACAAAACGTTGTGCCCCTTAAGCTTCTGAAAAGAAATGAAAACCGGGATGGTGATGGTTTTTATGCTGAAATGCATATTTTTTTAAGATTTTGGTTTTTTTGAGCCTGTGTGTTAGGGAGCAGTGGTTTGAAGTCATTTGAGGGAATACTGCAAAAACACTCTTGGGAATATTTCTTTCCACTCCCCATGGAAGGGTATTTGAGACGTTCAAACAACGCCAATAAAACAGTTCTCAGGGACGTTAGGCGGGGGAGAACATGTGGATGGGGATATGGGGGAGACACCCGGATCAGTGGATGTGTCTGAGAAGTGCTTGCTTGGTCATCTTGAAATCCTTGGTGGGCTCAGGCTGTCCAGCCGAGGAGCACGGCCCCTGCGGTGCGGTCCAGCGGACCGGCTGGCTGGCACACACGGCAGCTTACTGGGCTCAGCAAGCACCAGGATCGATATCTGAGGGATTTGCAAGGATAGTTTTTGGCTGCAGTATATTAATGTCAACCGGGAAGTGACTTCTTATATTTATGAATAGTGGAGTTTCAGGACATAATTCACTAGACAAAAAAAAAGGAGCTATATTTGAGGAAACAAACTAYTCACTGAATATTTTACCCAGCTGAAAGGTGTTGTTGGCAAAACTGAAAAACCTCAGGTAATTTTTGTTTCAGCATTATGATGAACTATTTATTATCCCAATAATTATATTTGACGGTCAGAGATCAATTTAAACCATATAAGTCACTAATGACAAAGACTGTCTCTCTTTACTTAATGCATGTCCAGTCYAGCTCCCCAAAATCTGGCTGTTGGTGACTCTGTCTTGGCAAGATGCTGCTGCTGAAGCACCAAGCCTTGCCCACCATTCGCCAAGAGGAGGTCCTTGCCAGAGGAGAGCGATGCTGCCGACGCCTGCGTGCCCGGGCAGCACGTCGGGAGGGAGGGCGACCATGCCATCCACCACGTGCCCTGAGCCAGAGCCGCGGGAAGCCGTCCCTGCCGTTCCTCAGAAACAGAAGCCCGGCATGGATGAAAGCACTGCAACGCGCTTTGTGGGAAGGACGGACCTTCAGGTAATGCTACCTGAGCCTTCAGAAATCACGGAACTGGCTAAAAATGATGCCTTKACTTTTTTGTGTGAGCAGCCATTCTACTTTGTCTTCTAGTTTCTGAGCCTCTAAAAGTGTCTCACTTACTATAATTCATGCTTTTTTTCTGCAGAACTTTATTGATAATAAAGCTTTTTATGTGAAAGAAAGAAAAASCAGGAATTTTCCTGAGGCACAACACAGTATCAGGATCTACCGGGTAAATTGCCAAATCATTCTGAGATTTGCATTAAAAAGCACAGAGTTAGCTATCCCAAAGACATAGTACTGTAACTCCATTGCTTATGTGCTGCTCAATTAATCAGCAACCGTAACTAAGCCTTCAGACTGGGRGTTTGCATGAAGATCTCAGAGGAAAGCTTTGCAGCATCCTCCTGCAGCGTGGAGGGGTCCTGCACCACCTCCCGGGTGGGCTGGCCACTGGAGGGGGAGCGGGCTCACCCGTTATTTCTGATTTCATGCKCTCGATGTTCTTGGCTCCCTTGGCATGTTTGGAGGTGGCTGGATGCTCCTTTCTCTGGGTGCTGAGGCTGTACCTTTTTTTCTGGTCTTTTCATTCCCGTTCCACCTTGCACAGGGCTGCTGAAGCCCAGCCCGGAGGGGAGCGTCATCAGAGACATGTGCAGAAAAAACCCTTTTCTCCTTGTCCCCACCAGCCCCCATGCACCGACCGAATCATTTCCCCCCACTTGTTTTTCCTGGGAGCCGGCGGGGCCAGGCGGGGCTGTTTACGCAGGGAGAGGCAGGGAGCCATCCCCGCGTTTTCAAAGCGCTGGTGCGATTCCTGCCATCCGACTAGTGCGGATGTGATGGGAATGAGAATCGCGGAGCTCCGTCCTCACGCAGCGCTTTGTAAATGAATCGCTTTGATCTCAGGCGGATTTCCCCGTGCTATTTTTAGATGCGGTGAGGATAACCGAGGGATGTCGATTCTAATGCAGACAGAAAGGAGTTTCAGATGCAGTTTTCCTCCTGGGGCAGGAGAGAAAAGCAGAAGGAGGAAAACAAGGCAATCTCCACCAGCATTTCTGAGTCTTCTGGAACAGACAGAGATAGGTCGCTAAGCCCYTGAGGCTAGAGAGGGATGTTCCCCAAATACAAAATTCTTTAGMTATCTGATAATTCTCCTTACGTTTCTCCTTGCTGCCTTTTGTATAACTCACCACTCTGCTACAGCCCAGCGTCAGGACCTGTGATTAAATTCAGCTTTGTAGTGTCATGGATGTGTTCATAAGGAATTGCTAAGTTACCCTTTGATTGAAAAATAATTGCAACGTTTCTCAGTTTCCCTGCTTAAAGGACATATGTGGAGGTCTCGAATTGCTCGGTTTTGATCATGACAATTCCTGCTTTGCATTTTGCCTTCAAAAATAATAAGAAAAATCTTAAGCAAAACAACAAACAAATAAGCAAATCAAGCCTTTCTCCTGTAGTGGCAAGAGCGTGTGTAGATTTGCACGCAGGCTGCTGAGAAGAGTGAGAACCTGTTTACAGGGAAAAAGCTCTTCCGAAGGGTTTTTTTTCTTCTTCTCCCATCTCCCGTTGCTGGGGAAACCGCCATCCCCAGCGCTGGAAGCGGCTGACTCACCCGGCCCGGTCCTCGCCGCACGCATCGCGCCTCGAGCTACGGCGCAGGAACAAAAGAAATACAGACTTCAGCAGTTCGACATGAAATACATAAAAATCTCCTTTCTCCAGGACACGGCTGGTGACAGCTGGCTGTAAGCGGTCCCCAGAGGCTGTGGAAAAGGCGTGGGAGAGGCTTTTATTTGGTGCCCCAGGGAAGAAGGAGGCAGTGCTGCCTGGAGCGATGTGGGTCCCAAGCCCCGCAGCGGCCGGCAGACCTGCGGGAGGGTGAATCCCCAGGGAATCCCATAGCTACAAAGGTTGCTGAAGYTGATGGAGAAAACCCCTATTGATTTCCATTGGATTTACTCACTTCCCACCTTCCCATAAATATTCACAGGAACACCAGTGAGCCCTCTTCCCCTGCTGCTTCGTCTCCTGTGTTTGCATCTTTTGGAGTGGAGCTCAGTTCTGCCCAGCTGTGAGCTCTGGGGCTTGTAATGGGCATTTGTTTATTTTGAATTGTGATGCCCTTGGTGCCTGAGGTTAGASGATGGCTCTCCATGGCCAACTGCAGTGGTGCAATGAACTCGGTGATCTGTTAGCATAAATCAAGGGGCTAATATACTTAGGTTTATAAATCCCAAACCACAAGGTCAGCCAAATAAACTTGAAAGTCAGAAGCTTAGAAATAAGAAAATTAGGATCTACTTGGGTTTTGYGATGTTACTTACTACTGTTTTATTCAGCTTTTCTCCTCTGTCTTGAGAGCTAGAATTTTAGCTGCTACTTTGGTGCTTCTGGTTTTCATGTTTTCTTTTTATCCATTGCCATAGATTTGGGGAGTGGGGGATCYGGGAAATGTGATGAGGCTGCAGGAAAGCAGTGAACACAGCAGGACTGGCAGCAGCCACAAATCAAGCTTAGCAGGTTGTCGTTAGGCTGGTGTGTTTGGCTCCTGGCCTTGGCAAGCTTTGGAAAACTGAGCGATATCTGGAAATTTCCCCCGCTCAGGTTTCTGGGCAGCCTGTGATGCACAGATGTTTCTAACATCTGTATTGGAGAGCAGAGCCCTGATGTTACAGTTGTTGAGGTCTGAGACGGACACTACCGGCTCTAGAATTCCAGTTCTTTAAACACAACCTTTCCCCCCCTTATCCCTTCTTTTCCCTTTCCAACACTGGGCTACAACCTACTTCTTCAGGTTAACTTAACCTAACAGCTGAAGGAAAAAGATTCACATTTGGAAAAAGAGCTCCAAACTCAGTGTCTCTTTAGTTAATAGAGCACAAATGTGTGTGGCCTGATGGATCAGTTAAACATCCTTTCCCCGACCCCCCCATGCACTACGCCTGAGCAATCTTTCCAAAGCCTCTTTGGTAGCCGGGATGCCCCTTCCTCAGCATCACTGGGGCAGTCTTTTCTCTCTCCGGGCAGTTCTCCATGGGCAGTGCTTAGTCCCGATGCCCCTCTGCAGTGAAACATTCCCCTTTTGTTCCCTTCTCCTGCTTCAAGCTTGCTTTTTCTGCAGGAGTCCCTCTGGGTTTGATGCTATTCAGTAACGCTGCCTCGCTTTGTTCTGCAGCCCAGAGAAAGCTCTTGCCTGCGAATATGTGCTCTCCCGAGAGGAGAGAGGGAAAATGGGGCTGTGGGCTGAGCACTTCATCCTTTGTTCACCCCAGACAAGTGCTGTTCAGGTGCTCGGGGTCAGGCCCTCTTCATAGACAGACGAATATTCCCTTGTTCCTTTGCACGCAGAGGAAGGAATATAATGAAAGAAAGTTGTAATATCAGCCCAGAGTTTGGAGCTGTGCTTGGACAGATCCCTCAAAGGCTCACTGCTGGCTGTCCCAGCTCCCCGTGCCTAACCGGCGCTCCTGCATACCTGCTGCAGAGCCACTGCTTGGCAGCTGGGATGGTCCTGCAAGGATGTTGCATTTTGCAGGTAGGATGTGGAAGGAGAGACCCCCTGGGGAGGACAGAAATCCACCCACGTGAGCAGAGCAAAAAATTTTGCTCCACAACTTTAAATTTTGCACTGCACGATTAAACTGGAATTTTGCACCTGCAAATTTAAGGCTTGTGTCTTTTCACCTGTTCTTGCCAAGTCCTGTTCAGGTAGCTGGGGGTGGGGGGGGGTGGTGGGGGTGGTGGGGCAGGCACATCGCTGCAGCTCCTGGCAGCTCCAGCCACCCCCCCACCCGCACGGCCCCATCCCTGACTCCTTCCCTCCAACTCCCCACATCTCGGCCCTATTTTTTAGTGTGTATACAACAGCATACCACTGCTCACTGTGCTTTGGAGAGCAGCTTTTATTTTTTCCCTCCAGTTTCTCGGCAAGGTGCATTGGCTGCACTGAGCCCCGTGTGAGCTGCTATTTTGGGGCCGGAGCTCCTGCTTGTGCAGGAGCCTTTTGCCGCAGCTCAGCATCACCTGCAACACACCGGGAAGTGACCGGGTGCAACCCGAGAGATGCCAGAAGTCAGGGCAGGAGGGGAGTGTTTTTAGCTCAAATAATGAAGCAGCATTTCAAGCCTAGTCATAAGCCAACACTGGGTTTTCACAACAGAAATTTGGATTTGGAGGGTGGACTGTCTCCTGAATCCTAAAACCCATTTCCTGGTGAATTCTCAGTTCTGCAAGTAGGTCACGCCTGCTCTCTCCCTTTGGGTACAGCGGAGACTTGACAGGTCTAAATAACAACTCTTATCTCTTTGCTTTTTGATGTTAGATGTCACTAAGTTGTTCCCTRCCATATGCTTTTCATTCCTTCTCTTCAATTCCTGCAAAACTCTGCTGAACACACAAGTTAATGAAGGATAAGACATTTCTAGGTCCCACCAATTTTTGTAGCACGTGGTGTCTCCCCTGCCCCCAGCATGACCCATCGCATTGGCCTGGCGTGGGAGACAGGCTGGAAGCACCACCATGGCCTGTGAAGTCACGGGGCATCCAAAGCTTGTCTTTAAGCTGCAGGGTCAGTGGGCAATGCCCAAACTTGACAACCTTCTGCCTATAAAAGAAGCCACGATCTCTAGGGCATGCCCAGGTATTTAGCAAGAGCATCTCTGCGGAGTGTGGAGGCCACCTCCAGCTCACCTGGTGCTGCGGGGGACAGAGGCTGTGTTAATGCCCTTGGCGCTTCCAATTCCACCATACAATGCAAGTACAGTTTCTTACACTTGTATTTTACCTATACGCATTCAGCTGAGTCTCTGTCACAGAGGTTTCAGCTTCCACAGRAAGACTTTTAAAGACCTTGCCCTAATTATGAAGCAATTCCAGTGACATTTTAAATTATGGGTGAGTTTTACATAATTCTTTTGCTACGTGTTGTTATGACATGTGAAATTTTATCTTTGCCAGATGCAGTGAATTATGTAAGATCTTTGTTTTGCGTTTGTCAGGATAATTTGAACCATTGCACATTTAACGAATGCACTTTCAAAGGACCCGGTCCCGCACGCAGCTGCAATAGTACAGACAAGCTTCATAAACTTTATTAAATTTCTATTAAATTATATAAGCTAACAGACAAGTTTATATGACAGTGTTCAAACTGCAAAGTCAAGCGTGCGAGGAGCAGGAAAAGTCTTATCCTGAAATGCAGCTCCTTTCCTGGGCTTCCAGCGATGGCTCGTTGCATGATCAAATGCTGGTTTTTCCATCGGGGCCCTCCCTCAGTCGCTGAGCAGACTGCCTGATGCAAAGCAGTGGGCAGCAATTCAAAAATCTGTTTTCTTCCCGTCATTCAGTGTGTGGCCCCAGCCCTTGTTTACTGCATACTGCTCAGCCTTGCTGTAAAGATGAAATACCGGATCTGTTTGGGTTTTTTCCRTGACACTCATTACTCCAGTCGTGATTGTTTATTTCACATGCAAACTATTAATTAATTCATCTCTGTGAAGCCCARTAAGGCAGGGGAGAAACATTATCACTTTATAGATAAGGAACAGAGACACAGAAAGATTCAGTCAAGAGTGTCAATTAATTTGGGATGTTCAACTTGAGATGCTCAAGAGCTGATCTCTCCGAGCACACGCGATTTATTTGCTTGCTGTAGTGCCRCTGGGCAGGACGGCAGCGGGCAGCTGCTGCCCAAAGCTCTTCCCAGGGCACGGGACAAAAAACGGCAGCGAGACGGAGGGGAAGGGAGGAAGATGGCAGGATACATGCAACATCTTCGCGGCCAAGATTTGCACAGGCCCGCTGACAAGGGGAATTTTAAAGGAAAACAGCGATGTGATTTTGTGGGTGCTTTCTTGCCATCCATTTGCTCTGCATCTGTTGAGGCACCAGTTCACAGACCGCAGCCTGTTACTGGGCGTCACACCCATCACTAAAGGCGGCCAGTGTGCTCTGCAGATATCCCGCAGCCTGGTGAAAAGAGGAGGAGATCACCCCTCTCCTTCTCTCACCTGTACTGCAGCGTGCACCAGTAGCGCGAGCGAGGACCTGTATCACGCAGGGCAGCCACGGGAACCCMGCTGCAGGGTCCGTGCTGGGCTCACCAGCCTCCTTGGCTTTCTTCAGATCATAATTTGCCAGCTCCCAGCCCGTAAATGAGAGACCTGAGAATGACTGCAGAAACTTTCGCTTGTCCGAGTTCCAGGAGTATTTATATAATTTAATCAATAAATTGCATTGATTTATTTGCACTAACTCACTCCCTGGGATCTGGATAATAGATAAGGGTGTGCATGGTGCTGCACAAACACATCATAAATAAATGCAGCTTGCAAATCAATTGCCAGATATTAGTGATTAATCTTCTCATAGTAAAATAATGTGATGTCTGTCCATTATGGATTTTTTTTAAAAATCTGACCTAAGAGGTTTCAGAGTCATTTATTTCAGGAAGGCTGCCCTTTAAGCCAGATCTTACGCTTTTTAAAAGGTCGTGGGGTTTAAATATCATGGTTACTTATGAAGCATGGCTCCCTGAGTGGTTTGACAGCTGCCTTCATCAGAACAAATCCAGGGCCTGTTCAAATAAGTGCTCAGCCGTTGAGGCTGAAGGCAGGGTTCTTGCAGGGAATTTCACACTACCGTCCTCTTTGGCTGCTGGTACTGAATACATAAAGTACCGTAAAGGTTACCCCAAAAGCCTGCGTACATTAACACCTGTGAGGAACAGCACAGACATTTTCCTTCATCAATTCACTGGCTGGTTCTTTTTCTGACGTTAGTGAGAGAGCTGGGAACAACATAATGTGGTGTTTTACTACACTACATTTGATGCTAGTTTTATGCAGGCAAAAGACAAATCTCTCTGACCAGAGTTAGGGGTAATTCCAGGTATGCTCAGCCCAATAAACCCCCTTCTCGGGCAGCTGAGCCAGACTAGACTGTGGCCATCAGCTCCATTACCCGACCTCGGTGCTCCCAAGCTGTGCAATCTCATTCATCCCCATGATACGTTATTATACAGCAAGGAGAAAATGCTTATTCTGTATCTGTTCATCAGGTTTTCTGAAACAGGACAAACTTCCTTGTCTCTTTATCTTCCTCATCCTCTCTTAGCACATGCAGTGCAGCAAGGCAGGGCCACGTGGTCCAGATGGCTCTCTGTCATCTGCAGTTCGAGTGTTCCACATGGCAGGTCAAATTTTTTTTTTTTAATAGGAAAAAGGACTTTTAAAGTAGTTTATGTGCAATTGTTTTTCATGCCTACAGTGTCTTTCTTTTGCTCTTTTCTTGTGCTCTCTTTTTCATGCACTTTTAGGCATGCATCACTGTATTTTATAGCACAGCATTCACTTTTAAGAAGGACAGGTGATACCTGAGCTATTTGGATTAGGACGTTTTTGTTCCAGAAGTATTTATGGGACAGGGGAATGTACATGTTTGCTGCTAAACTTTTAGTTGATTCTACTGATAAATTCACAGTGATAGCCTGAAGTCCACTTGGACACAGGTGAGGTATTTGGCAAAGCACTGTCATCCATTGCATATGTGAACTAACACAAACCATCTGATTACAAATTCGGCTTACAAATCAATGATTTCCTTCTGGTTATAGAGCAATAACAAGGTTTTAGCCCAAGGTTCAGACAATAAATAAAACTGGTTAAAGCCACTGCTGCTCAGCTGCTCACCCTGGGCCTGTTTGTTCCAGGATGCAATACGCTCGGGCTTGACGAGCTCATTCATTTTGGTTGACCTTTCTGTAACTACTGTGATTTTTCCTCTCAGAGCCATTTTCCAGGAGGGCGAGGAGGTGACTTACCCTGTGCTCTGGGCAATCAGAGCAGAGATCGGCTTCGGTGGTTCAGAACCAGATGGCTGGAAGTTTTATTGGCATTTAATGAAGACTTTTGGTACTAAGACAAATGCCTAGATCTGTAGGCAGCCCAACTTTCAATAACTTCTTCGCCACTTTTGAGTCATCATTAATACCATCCCACTCAGCGGTTATTCCTAGGCCTACTCTCTCTTCCCAGCACTTTTTTGCACATATACTTTTAATTTCCTTTAACCCTGCTGGCGACTAACCTTTTCCCCCTCTCTTGTCTCATCTTGCCTGGCAAGCTCCATACAACTCTAATCTTTGTCAGCTGCCTAAACCCTTCTGCATTTCCATGGCAGTTTTCAAAGACTTGAGATCTTTGTGCAGCTTTTTGTGAAATTTTAGCAGCTGCGTCCCCTCCCTGTTGCTGTGTTGGTCGAGGGGCTGGAGTCTGCTTTCCTCTTCCATGCCATTGCTGAGCAACTTCACCGTTGCGCTTCACCCCGACTGATCAAAACCTTTCCCACTGCAAACTTTGATCAAGAAGTAAAAGACTTCTAGCACAGCGTCGGTCCCTTCCTGCTCACTGTACAAGGTGGGTCAGCCAGTACCGAGGGGAATACGGGGCTTGTCAAAGTGCTTGCATGAACAAGGCTAGCAAGGTTTTCATCTCCTAAACATTTTGCAATTTACTGCCTTGGCAAGGTGGATTGCTTTCTGCTCTAAGCCCACTTCACGCCACGAGGCATTCCTTGAGCTTGCTGGTGCCGACCCCATTCTCACCAGTTCAGGCTGTTTGCCAGGGAGCTCTTGTATGACAAACGTGAGCTGCTATATATAATAGATCTATCTGTCTATATCTGTCTGCCTATCTATCTATCTATAATATGTATATAAAATATATATATGTATGTATTTATGTGTGTGTGTATATCTTTCATACGTGTTTGTGTGTGTATATGTAATACATTTCAACGTGCTTGTGTGAAGACGTTTTCCTCCTTGGCAGAATTTAGACGCCGAGTGGGCTGCTGTCTGTCTGATGTGGAGCATGATAGAAGAATTCTGCCTTTGTCTCCATTGAAAATGAAAATAATTTATGGCTGGCTCAGTAACATGCCACAGAGAGATGTGCCGGGGGCCGGCTCTGCTGTGGGTGAGCAGCTGCCAAAGCTCTCCTGGAGCCAGATGTGTAACGGGGTAGGTACGGTCCCCAGTTCTGCTCTGAGCATGTTGTGAGGGGCCGCGCTGAGGTGGAGAAGGACCCTCAGCCAGTGACCTCCAGAGGGGAAACACCGATGAGACGCTGGCTTCGCATGACAGCGGGGATGCCATGGGCCTGCCATGGGAGGCTGACACGTGCCTGGGCTCCACATGGTGCATCTTGAATGCTGATTAAATTTGCAGAAAAGGATACAACAGGACCAACCATTAGCGACCAAGAAGGTGAGACCGGTGATGCGTTCATAGGCTGAGCCTTAGGGATCATCCAAGCAGAAGAGGACACTATCCGGTAAGAGCAGCGTCCATATTCCTGACTGGTTTATGATTTCCTTTGCTTTCTCTTTGTTTTGCTCAGTCTACCCTGATTAAGTGATCATAAGATCCACTGATCAAAACTCCCTAGAAAAACATCATTATATTATCTAATGCAAAACCTTTGTATTATTTAATGCAAAGTAATATTTTCACCATCATTTCTGTAGCTGGTAGGTTCCCAAATGTTGCCACTACTTCCAGAAGCAATAGTTGTTTTTTTAAACGAAGTAAGTTAAAAACCACCCCTTTAATCAACAACAAAAGTTCTGCTTTTGCTTAACAAGGAAAGAAGTTTAATTTTTAAAGATCACTCTATATTATTAACTCRCTTAATTATCAGAAGGGATGGTTGGATGAGCAGACAATTAAAATAAGGAGAAGCTYAGAAGGAAAAGTTCATCAGTGCATTAGACAGACAATGGGGGTAAGTAAAACTATTTCAAGTACCATTTGAAGGAAACCATTTGGGAAGGAAATAGGATTAATTAAGTTTTGAACCGGTTAATTTTGTTATCTAAAAATATTTCATAGATTAACACTGTAACATACTTATGCATGAGGTAATGTCTGAGGTCCTTCAGCAATGGAGTGAATTGCTGGTCTAGATAAAGGTACTTCAAATCAGCATGGGACTCCAGACTTGCTGGAGTCTGTGGTGTATTCTGCAACTGAGATTAGGATCAGGCCTTGAGACATCTGCAACAGAGGAGTCTCAACTGTGCCATGTGATTTTGTTGTACTGGTCGTGGGTCAGGGTGTGAGCTGAGTCCTGCTAAACTCAATGAGTGGCAGGGGTTTTCTTGTCTCTCATGGAGACCTCTCTGATCCTTAGGCTCCATCCCCTCTTTCACTTCCCCTTATTGGCCTTGTCCTTTTCATCGTAAGCAAAGTGAAACTTCTACTTCATCGCTCTAACACAACTTTGGTAGAGCTAAACAGTGACCTGGAGGAACCTGCGGTGAAGCCACTGTCACCAGAAATACCCCTGAACAGGCATCATTTTCCTTCTGACATTTTATTCCCATTACCTCTTMCCTGCAGCGCGTGTGCGTGCGGCACCAGGGATGCTCCAAGTGTCCTTTGGAGGGTTTTTGARTACAACACTAATTCATGTAAACTCTTTTCTACCTTTTCTTTTTCCTGTTCCCCTTGAGAGGGTGTATGAAAACCTTTCCTTCCACAGATTTGTCTCCCTGAGGTTTTGTAGGACTGATCCTGAGCTCACAGTAGGAAATACGCCATCGACAGCTCAGATCAGCCCTGATCAACATCTCATCAAATCAACCAGCTCTGCGCTCCGCCAACGCCAGGACAGGGACAACTCTTCCTCCACATACAAATGTGATGGCCCTTGGTGGAGGGTGGACTTGTGACCCCGTCCTCGGCAAGGGGACAAGCTCAGAAAAGGAGCGTGACAGACAACGTGTGATGCTGAGAAACCCATGGGAGATGAAAGCATTCATCCTGACCCTCCAGTTGTTGAGTTTAGGTGAGAAATGCAAAACATATGTGGGGAAAAAATTAAGCCTATGGGTGCTTGAAAGTAATTTTCCGTACGTGGTATTTAAGAATCTTAACTTCCAAATCGTTAATAATGTTCTTTGAAGGGAACCCTATAAACTCTCTTCCAGTTCCTGATGTGATAGAATAATTTATTACTTCAATTTCTCTGATTAATGTAAAATGTGTTTCAAATTTGGGTTTTCCTTTAATATTTAAATTTCCCCATGAGAGGAGCTGCAGAAGGACAGGGTGATTGAGTGCCGCCCAACCTGACGTGGCATTTTTCCAAAGCAAGGTAAGCTCTGCTACTGGAGCCGGTAAGCAATAAAAGCCATCATGCACCAGCAAACCCAGCTTGTTTCAGAACCTTGCTCTCCAAAAGGCATGAACCTCGGTGCCAACCTGCCAGGAAGGAGCAGGGCCCTACAGCTCTGCTCACTCATGCCAGGGAAGAGAATTCCTTAAAAATTTACCCCATGATCTGAGTTGGGAATTTTAAGTTTTCAAGAACATCTCCCCCAAAAAAGAGCTGAAAAAAAGCCYGAAGCTGGTGTTATTCAGGGTAAATTGCATGGTAGAGCTTTTTTCCTAAGAAACTAATTTTAAATAGGATTTCTACCGTTCTTTTATGGCATTTTTGCAGAGCCAAAGTCAGACAAAACCATACTTGTCTTTGTCTTGGTCTCACACCGTGTAGGAAACCGAGCGCCAATATTTAGAGTAGCCATTTCCTGAGCTGGTGAAATGCATCTCACTTTCTGTGTCCTCCATGGACCATGACGAGGCTACAGCAGCTGGAGGATCCGTCTGTGATGGTCTTGTCTTGACCACTCAAGKTGCCCCTCTCTGGTTCAAGAAGACATAGGAAGAGGACAGTGTTAGCGCAGAAGGGTCTGTATGCCAAGGAAAGCTAATGGTGTAACGCACCAGTGCTGGAGTGGACAACCCTTAAATACYTGCAGTGATAAAATTCAGAGCCCAGACAAGAGGGAGTCTGTTTTAGAGAGAATTATTTATTAGAAGATAGGAGGTTGTTACGTACAGATTCTGTCCTGCAAAAGTGTCCTGGTCATGGATTTGTCAGGGAGACATTTAAACCCGTTAGAGCTGGCTCTGGTCTCCACGCAGAGATACTCAAGACACAGCAGACCTCTGCCAGACCTGGCTCTCGTGCTGGTGGCTCAGCTGGGGAGAGGCCTGGCGTACCACAGCATCCCTGAGCTCATTACACCGTCTTTATCCCACTGGAAAACCTGGCCCGTGGGCTGGAAACCAGTGGTGGGAACACCAGACGGTGCTGCAGAAAGGGCACCGTTCTTCCCTGGGATAACTTGGAGATATTTTCCCCAAGTAGGGAATTGTCTTCCATTGTGCCAGCGATGAACATGGCTGAGAAGTGGCTATGGAGATACAACCATGCTATGAGGTAGCATGAGGTAAATTAAAAGAAAAAAGAATAAGAAAAAAGAAAGATCTCTGTGATACAGAGAAGAGCTCTTCCCACCCTCCCTCACCCCAAAACCAGGCCAAGCAGGCAATGCCTGAGTCCCCTGCAGAGACCTCCGAGAAAGCAGCTCTGACAGGTGGATCACAAAAAGGCAGCAATTTTGCCTCATAATAGTTGTGCTCCTAGCAGTATTCCTCCCAATTTCATGGGTGACCTGTTTTCTTTTGGGTTGGCAGGTAGTATTTGTCAGCCTTTCCTAAGGTCTCTGCACAGCCCCTGCGGTGGCTCAGGGCTTTGCCAAGTGAAGCCCGGGTGAATCAGAAAGCTGCTGATTCCTTTGCACCTCCTGAGCCAACTCCAGGCCCGTGGCATGCTGCACGGAGCACGGGCAGCGTTGGTGGAGAGGCAGGGACAAGAGAAAAGGCAGATGAAAGGCATCAGCCATCACATCGGCAATAACAGAAGGGCCTGAGACCAAGCCTTCTGCAGACGGTTGGTGGCCCACAGCCAGCGCAGAGCTTGGTTTCATACCAGCGCCTGGGCTTTGTCTTATTCCAGGTGTGCAGCTTACTGCACTCTGCCACTGTACATGTGGCAGAGCAAAGTGGATTGACCAGTGGCTGCAAGTTTTCTTCTGCTAGACAACCATCAACATGGACATTTTTCCAACATCTAGCAGATTTCTTAAAGGAAGGTATTATCCAGGAGTCATTTGTTTAACTTTATAATTTATGGGTGCTGAAGGGTAAGTACTCTAGAGTCTGGCTCCTAAATCTGGTCCTCTGCTGAAGCCACATTCTTACCTACCCAAGGGACTTTGTTGCCTGGGTCAGAGTATCACCTTCACTTCACTGCCTGCGAAGGCACATTTAACTCTATTTCTCCTTATTAAATCTCAGTCTATGGCTCCAGAGACTACTTATAAAACCCTGGGCATAATCCCCCACTTTGCCCATACTGTACATGAGCTTTTGTCTACTATCAGGACTCTATCAAGAGTATTCTCCTTTCWGTCCACAATACTCTGAAGGAAAAACTATTGTTGGAACACGTTTGTSAGAAATTTAACATAATTGTCAGAAACAGCTGTTTATGGCTCGTCTAKCGCCATATGTCTCTTCTCATCTCAATCCAAGAGTGGCCTTTGTTAGCTTGGTATATTAGAAACCTTTGAAACTAGGGACTTGGCAGTGAACACTCACAGCTGATGCCAACATCAATACGAAAGATGGGTCAGACTACAGACCTCAGAAGGGACAATGTGTGAGATGAGCATTTTTATTTCACTGCAGATGACCTTCAAGGTTGGAGGTACTGGGGATGGGGARTAATAATAAGATTGCAGCTATAAAGCAAAGCAGCAGACCTCCAGTTATCTTTAGGATAGTAAACACTCAGCATTGAACAATTCATCTAACTAGCTTTGCCACAAACATGCCTATTTTTAATCTGGTTTTATGTTCCTAAGGCACTCGGACTCCTTTTTTGGAACATGCACCTCAATAAGTCTGMCGTTTGGGGTTGGGAGGGTTAAGAGAAATGTTCCACAATGGCATAGCACACTTAGCTGAAGGGAACAGATGCTCACTTGAGTTATCAACACCTCTGGAGCAATCACGGTCACWTCTTCAATTTTTAAGGATTTCTATGGCATTGGTTGTGCTCCCACCTTCTTTACCCTTTGGAAAGGGGCAAGYTAAGGACCCCAGGCCCTCTGAAGGCCAGCAAGATGGTGGTATTTGGGAGGACAACACCCTGCTCCAATATGCTCCCATATGGGAACTCAGCAAGCCGGAGCTTTTTGCCTACTATTTGCCACGAAACAACAAATCTAGGGGTTTGATCTGAAACATAATCTCCTTCCCTGCTCTYTCAGCCCCAGCCTTTGAAAAAAAAAACATTGTCCCAGCCTGGTCTGAGGTCTAATTCCAGCTTGGTGGAGTGGGAGGGACACAGAGCAGACAGCAGAATACCTGATGTTAATTTCAGGCTAACATTTATAGGGAGCTTTTTGCCTCCGTTTCCATTATTGCCTTCCAGAACTGGTTCTTCAGCCACCCATGGTGAGAACTTGTTCCTCCTAGGACTTCTCGAAACACCTTGATGAGTGAAGCTCACCTGTCAGAGCTGCCTGGATGTTACAGATGAGAAAAGTTCTCACTGATGTTTTTGGAGAGAAAAGGCAGGAGAGAGGACATTTTCTCTCCAGAGCATGTGCACAAAGGCAGGAGGCATAGGAGCCTTTTTCCTCGAGACCAGATAAAGCTGGCTCCTGAATTGTAAGCGATGCACAGCAAACTCCGAGCATCCCCGGGGTGCCACTCTGGCACAAGCCCTGCTTGACTTACCGGATCTCTTTGGGACCCCCCTGTACCGAGGGCTGCGGGGAGGTGTGCTGCGAGGTCGCGCTGCCTGGCTGCGCTAAGGAAGGCTAAGAGGGAGGGCGGACACGGAGAAGCTGGAGGAGCTCAAAGCAGAGGAGTGCAATTCGCTGGGGCTCCAGCACCGCACGGCAGAGGGGCCGTTACCAAGACTTTGTGGCACTTCATCATCACTATGTTTTGAGTATCTCGGCTGGGCATGTAAGACCAGTTCTAACAATATCCAAAAGAAAGAACATGTTCTCATTTGTATAGTGTACGGCATTACAGGGGAATAACCCATTACACGGAAAGATTTTGAACATTAATTACAGTATCTTTCRTAACTTTATAATTTAACTGCCAACCCTTTCCCTTGAGATTAATTACGGATGTACATCATATAATCAAACAAGCTTTTTTAAAAAGTACATCTTAATATAAATAGTTTATTCAGTGCATGGTTGTGTATACAACAAATAATAAACAACTCTTTTGTACGAGGCAGAAAGCTGCCTGTACAGAACTATGTCAGTTTTGGAGCACAGAATCCAACGATGATTAATGCACAAAATCTTACACATCATGCAACTCTATGCCAATATTCCAACTTTCTCCCATGCAACAGACATGATGACCTAAATGGAAACCTAACTACATTTTTTAAACAATTGTTTCCAATAGCATGTATAAGTATATGTTGTTTAGGGGTAACCTGTCCTAACGCTTCCTCCTACACAATATTCACGTGCCCGTTACAGTGAAAGAAGGACTTTTACAAATAAGACGTTTCTTATAAAAAAATTAAGTCACCTTAATTCCACAGTTTCTGTCTTTAGAAAAGAAGCCACAACAATAGTTTAACATGACACACAAAATGGAATTAAGAGAAATCTACACTGGAGGATAATTTTATCCCTTTCTGTTAACTTCCACTTGAGATAACAAAACAACTCAATTCCTACAGACTGGGGTTAGCACAAGAACTTTACCAGAAACTACAAATCTATAAAAATTTATATTTCATTGTGTTTAAAACCACAAGAACACTGTTTGCTTGAGCCTGAGACACCAACTCTCAGTTCCAACCCTGAATTTTTAATTATTTTTTTAAAGACAGAGCTTTAAAGACCCATTGGAGTTCAGAAATCAAAAAGTTGCACTATTCCAAATTAAAGGATACATTTTTTATCAAGCCTTAGATATAAAACGGTAAGCCAAGGAAACAACAGAGTTTACATATTTGTTTTTTGTTTGCCCCTATAAAACATACAAGCATTAAAATTTCCTTTGAAGAGCAAAAGTGGTCTTTTTCTGAGTTGGAAAGCAAATTCTTATCAGCAGTGAATGCTGTGAAATGTTTTTGTTTCGTATTCCACAAAGCATAGGAGAGAGAGAGAAAGAGAGAGAGAAAAGGAGAGAGAGAGAAAGAGCTGGACATTTCTTCTCCGAGATTTATTCCGCAGTTATGTTTGCTGGCTATCCAAGTGCCTTGTGATATGCACAAGCATATTCTACATTATTGGGGTATATCCTTTGACAACCAGTAGATCTAATGGCTGATAAACGAGTGACCTATGCAAGTTCGGCGGCTTGTCCTGGGCAATTGAACGTTTGGATGAAAGACTGCTAGTAAGAATTCAACTGCATCCAGAGGTAAGGTTCTGTTTAGAGAGCACTTGGCTTGCCTGAACCTGGCTACGTTGACTCGTTTTGGCTCATGGATTTACCCCCATTTAGCACTCCTGAAACACTTCTGCTCTTTGTTGGGGTCCCACTTCCAGATCTTGAGAACTCTGTGAGATCGTGGAGAGAAGGCTCTTTGTACATGGCCACTGCAAAGCAAAAGAGAGGCAGCACATCAGCATGTGTTATGGGCTACTCAGTCTGTTGGTGCAAAGTCTGGCTGCAAAACGTTGGGATTTTTCATTCAGTAATATGCAATGTAAGGAGCGAATGAAAGAAACATGGCAAGGAGACCTCTTCCATTTCAAACACTCCCTAAGAACCTCTGAGGTCCTCTTCAAGGG
Organism: Oceanodroma leucorhoa; assembly: GCA_030449065.1. NCBI lineage: Eukaryota > Metazoa > Chordata > Aves > Procellariiformes > Oceanodroma > Oceanodroma leucorhoa. The sequence goes on along the minus strand of JASVER010000011.1, from coordinate 7,982,369 downwards.
AATGACATTTTAGAGAAGGGAAAAACCACAGCTCCCTCCCTCTCCCAGTTAAATCACCCACCTATCCACTGCACTTAAAAAACTCTGCAAGATAGACCTAAGCTGATATAAATCAACATTTCCTTATTAACAGTGAAGTAGCACTGTCGACAGCTGTGATTTGACCTGTCACTTGTATACGTAGCCTAAGCAGGTGGGTGCAAAAATGGATTTTCAGTCTTCCGTTTCCTTTGTTTTCACACGTTAGAAGTGAGGATCAACCTCGACATCAGTTRCCTAACACCTAGTCCTCAACGTAGACTGCCAAACTAGTCCAGCATCCACCCGGAGCTATGCACCTTTGAAATACCCTCTCTGATTTCAGAATGACACTGCCTTAAAAGGCTACCTAAGAGCATAACCCAGAAGTAGAAGGTTCACTCCTCTTAAGGAAGGAGCATATGGAAGCTAGTTCTTCTTGAGGAAAGGAGCACCTCCATACATCGAGTGAGATGTCTCCTCTTTGGTCAATGCAAAGWGGGAGAAGTCTGACCACAGTCCTGATTCAGATCCTTCAGTTAACTGGGACGAGGACGACTGTATGTCCTGGCTTTCAATGCACAGCGGTATACGTATGCCACATGCATTATTACCTTTAATGTCATATGCTGATGCCACATTAATTGCGGTTTAATAAGCACCACACATTTGAGCTTTATCTCAGGCAAAAATAGACAAACAAACATCCTGTAACATAAAGCACAGATTGACAAGCTATACAGCAAGTCGCTGATGGCTTGTGAGGAGATGTTTGAGCCATTCCAGGTAGAGCCTTCGTTATCTATAATGGAGACACTGTGGACTTCGGGCACAAAGAAACTAATATGCGTATTTGATTAGATTAGAGAAACGCAGAGGTAACGTAGAGAAAGCTAAAGAAAGCAGCTCTGGTTAGATTAACAGTGTGTTACAGAACATTATAATCCTGTTACATAAGTAGCTGAATCCTTCAAATATGTATGCACAGCAATTAAACATCTCCGACATAAGATAATGTCAGTTCAGATAGACGGAGCAAACCSAAGCAATTACCTTTTAATGGTTTTGGAAGAAAGTGTGCTGCAGGTTTATTTTTCTTCACGTGGTTTCCTTTCATTATTTCTCCTTCTTTGTTAAGACCCAAATACCAACCCCGGCCAGACTGTTGCTGTCTGTAGATCATTGAAGAATATGTCACATAGTAGTTTTCAAATACTGATTCTTTGAACTTGCATTCAGGTGTAAAATGTTCCTGTAAGAAAGTAACAGATCAATATGCGCAGTGCTGAATCTCACATCAGTTAATGAAAAAGCATCCAATAGTCATTGCTTTCCCGACGGTTAAAAGACATACCTCTCACCCTCCACTATCCAATTATGAAACATGGGCCCTAAAAGTATTAACACAAGTGTAACACAATTTGAAACCCGTGAAATGACAGTGTGAGCAGCTCAAAGTAGCATAATAAAATCTTTTTGAACAGCGAGTAAAAAAACGAGTCTAAGTGAAGAATTATTGATTGATGCAACTAATGGACTTGAGGCAGATGCAGCCCTGGTGTCAACCCCAAGGGACCCGCTGTGGTCCAGCCCCGCAGGAGAGAAGCGAGGCCACGTAATGCCTTTGTGCATTAACTGCTGGCCTTAACTGCTTATGAGGAAAGCGCAATAAAAATTCAAAGCCAGGGCGCCACGAGTAACTGGTCGTCTCTTACTAACCCAGCAATATTGAGTTAGCTTGTAGCAGCTGCCTCTTTGGTCTAGTCTAGGCTCTTTCTCTACCCAGCGTATCATCCACTGAAAGCCCAGCTGTCAGAGATTAGCCTCTGCTCTGGGACTGGCAAGAGCGTATAGGATCAAGCTTTAGTCTTCATGTTGAATTGCACTGCTGCTTTTGGGGAGATGGTACTGGCTAACAAAATAAAGAGCGTTAAAATAAAATCCAGGAGAGAGACTTTTTCTTCCTGCCATTGGTGTGACTGGCTTTCACTGTGCAATGGTCTTGACTCAATCAATACCTTTTGGCACTATTGCCCAGATTCAAAAAGGATCCAGACATGATACATGGGTCTTGGAGGGACCTAAGACCAAAATGTCAGTCCTGATAGCACCACTCAGCTGCTTCCTAACGCCTCTGGGTGCTTCAGTTTTTTTTAACGTTAAAAGTTCTGACAATGTCTCACCTATGGACCCCTAAAAGTCCATAAAATATGAAAGAGGAAGGGCTTGGTCTGGTGATGCAAATGTTAATATCACAGTCCTGCCTGTCGTCGCGCTGTGCAGCAGCCAGCGGGTTGCTGGTCTTTCCTTGTGAAGGCAGCCAGCTTCAGTGGAGCTGCCCTTGTGCTTAAAGTATCCTACAGCGGCACGAAAGGAAGGAGGAAAAATTGTGCTTGCGTAATGATTGTGATTTTGATTTTAAAAAATCATAGGAAATTAAATCTCTCGGGACCATAAGATGTTCTTATCTAGTTTCTCAAATATTCTTGTGTGAGAAAAAGATGGTATTTTAAGAAAAACCACTGTGCATTTTCTGCGCATCTTTTGCAATTTTGTCTTCTCATAGGAGAAAGAAAAAACCTCCCATCCTCTGACTGGCGTTTGCTTCAACAAAGAATGTGAAGTAAGCAATTTCCTTCTTTTTTTCTTCAAGCTAATTGGCTGTTATTTAGTTAATTGACGATTGGTTTCAATTGCTGTCAAACGGGGASAGTCACTGCATTTTTGCAAGATTTCTAAATAAAAGCCTTCCATCACTGTACCCTGCCCAGCGCTAGCCATGTTAACAAAGACTATTGCAAGTGTATCATCCAATTAGCAGCGAAATGGAAAACTACAGTGCTCCCAGCGGAAGATTATGGTTTATGTACAGTAATTTGGAGCTGTTTTGGGTACAAAAGCCCTGCTTGTATACAGCAGCAGAGGGTCAGATTGCAAACAGAACCACAACATTTACTCCGTCTCTCTTAGGAAGTGAGTTAACCTCAGTATGAGCAGCAGGAGCCGGCAGCCTGTAGAGTCCCGTGAACCAGAGTGGGGAGACAGAAAGACAGCTACTAAAAAATTCCTTCACCCCTGATTTTTCCCTTGGCTGTGAGGCTTGTGATAACAAGCCGTGGTGGAAGCCCTGTGCTGCTGTGAGTTTGCAGTTGAGCCCGCGTACAGCCAGACACCAGCCCGACGGCCATCCCCCGTGGGCATCACAGACYGCCCTCCCCTCCCTGGAGCATGCCGCAATTCCGCAGTTACTATCATGGTGGTGATTTCTCGCGACAAACAGCCGGGCACAGAAGCAAAGATGCCTTTCTATAACGTGTTTGGTTACCACGCCAAATTCCCTCCCAGTTTTTCCAGCACTAAAGCAGACCACCTCATTCACCTGACTGGCTTGGCACAGAATCGCGCTCCTTTGGCTTGACTGACATCGGCTTAATTCCCCAGCTACGGCTKCAGCTTCAGAAAGGTGCTGCATGGTGGGAAAGGCATCCTCCTTGGCAAATAAAAGTTGATCCCACATGAGCTGTTTGCAGAAGCTGAAGTGGTCTGCTTGCTCCTGAAGACTAAGCAGCTGCTTACCTTTTGCAAGTGTTTGTTCCCACTCATGACTTGCCTTTAGTTTAATCCAATGTGTGTCTTTCCTACTCATTAAAAAAAGAGCCAGGGAGGAGAACTGCAGAAGGAAGCTCTGAATGAGGAATGCTAGCAAATGTGATCCTGATTTGGGGGTATTGCAATTAAAATGTACTTTTCTGAGGTTGGCAAGTCCATGTGCCAATCTCACTGGGCATGGACAGGGCTTCTATCAGCACATCAGTTCAAAATACAGTGCAGAGCAGCAAGTGCAAAATGGGCATTATGTTATCTTCGCTGGAAAATTCTTCAATAATATACTGAGGAAGTACAAGTTAAAGCTGGGAGAGGGCTAAGTGCCTCAATTAAAACTGATCTTTTCCAGCTCATATAGTCAATCCTACTGAAAATTTATAAATATAAATAAGTGTTGAATTCTAAGACCATTTTTTTCCTGTCTCTCAGCTGTCCTCTTTGTCCATCTTTGCAATGAAAATAATTCAAATGAGTTCTGAGAAGTCCAATGTTATAAATATATTGTTACGCAAAACATGAAAATTGGTATTTGTGTGAAATAATATTTCAATCTCATCTTACCTCRGAAGTCAGGGATGATAGCAACTACATGACAGTAAACTGCACTCACCCAAGCCCCTCACACATGCACCGTAACAATGAATGAGGGAATGAATGAGTGAATGAATGAATAAATGAAAGTTAAAGAAAGTGCTGGATTCACTGTAGTCATGACTCAACCATGCTTAAGTAAGCAAGAAAATGAACTGTCGGGAGCTGCTTCTTGGTTTTGAGCTGATCAGCTGAACTACTGAAATGTTTCTTCATGAATAGATCTGCAGCTGCATTAAATACGTGAAAAACAATTAAAAAATAATAAATTGGTGTATGAGAATATGGTAAAAAGGCCTTGTAGCATACACTTAGAGTGGCTGTGTTTCCAGGCAGCTGACTAGATTACATCTAAAATAATCCAGTCTCTTCCATACAAATACTGCATTACGGATATGCCAAGGCTGAAAGCTAAAATACTGTAAAAGTAAAGCCGGAATTCTTCCTGCTCTAATTGTGCAAAAGCCGTGTTTCAAGCCAAAGACCATCCAAATTATCAGCCATCACACCCACCTACACTGCAGGACTGGATATTAATTCTTCTGGCCCCCAAATGATCGTGATGCAGGAATTTGGACTTCCCATAGACAGAAAATGGGAAATCTGCTTTAAAGAAAGGTATTTAGTGTCTTCAAGTTTCTGTCATATTATAGAAGCCTCTCGTCAGGATGGCTGTAGGCACAGTGCACGTAAAAGGGCAAAGATGTTTGCTCTCTGCTATTTATTGCATACTGTATTTGCATCGTGGATACCATCGGCAGGGGACATCACCAAATACTTTACGGAGTAGTAAGTTTAAGTCATTGGGTCCATACTGAATTTGTTAAATGTCTGTATATCACTATAGGTTGAATGTCCTGCAGCTACCCTACAGCAGTTGACCAGAACAACTAGACAGAAATTTTATTCAGATGGATTTAGTGCTAGGAGCATGAATAAACAACAAGAAAAAAAAATTAACTTTGGAAAGTATTTGGGAAAAGTATCGGGTACTTGGGAAACTTGGAAAATGTTCTTACATATTAAGCACGTAATTATGTTCCATGTGATCAATGACTATGGGATTTATTTTTTATTTTCTCCACTTAATGAAAATTGGATTTTTTTTTCCCTTCATATCCTGATTTCTTTCAGGACTRTAATGTAGCCCAGAATTCCATTCTATAATCATGAATTTTTGAAGGAGCCTCTTTAAGGCTCCAGAGTAGTGATTTTCTGCGCCACTGAGTCTGCCTTTTTTTATTAACAGAGATTGATTTTCTCCATCTTGGCATGTGAAGTTCCAGGGTCTATCCTCTGGATCATCACCCTGTAATGATGTGCAGTGATATCAACAGCACAAGATGAGAATACTTCAACTTTAACGTTATCAGAAATAACAGCTTTTAGATCACCAGTGTGAGAAGACTCTCTGAAGAAACTGGTATTCCGTGAGGCCACCAAAAGCTGTTTGCTATAGGGATGGAAACTTACAATTATCTTGAAGCAATTCATTCTGGATCAGATATATTACAGTTCCCACAGATAGGTTCCAATCCTGCAATATTGTCCATTTTGCTTAAATTTACCTATTTTGAGGAATCCTAGTGACTTCACTGGGAGCAATGCACAATATATGAATATGTACAACTCTTATATGACTGTAATTAGGAAAACTGTTTGACCATGTAATCGTGACTGTATACAACAGTCGCCAGCCACAGCAAAAGACACGCTCATCAAAAAGCTGTGTGGGCTTTTGAAGACAGCTGCTATATCAGGGCAGTGAGGAGCTTCATTTTGGCTATGTCTGTTCCAGATGAGTACTCACAAAGATGTCGTAGGTAGCCCAAAACCCTCAGAAGGTGCTGTAAAGCTGAACTAACTGCTGCTTGAACAAAAAACTACTGCTGAACAGGAATTTGCGGAAGGCTGTAATTCCCCTTGAGCTCACTACAGTCTGAAGGCATGTGTACTGGCCATGCAACCATGTAAAGAAGAAATTAAATTCAAAATTCTATAGAAAAGATACACTAAAATCTTTCATCAGGAAACCTACTTAATGGCAGGAGTGATAGGAAGGCACGATTTTCCTGGAAGGTGATCCCAAACAACACCATAGGATGGAATTGCCTGGGATAGTGCAATCAGCAGGAATTTTTCAAGTGAAACACAAACTGTCAGGGGTGTGTAAATTTATTTAGGACAAAGCTTCCGGAAAGAATAAAATGGAGCCCAAGGAAGCAGCTGGATATCCAGCATCTCCACAATAAGATTTCGGGTTGTCACTAGGTATTCTCTGAATCTATGAGAAAAGCATTGAAAAGATCCTGTAATTATTCTAAGTTGAAAAAATGCACACAGTGAACTGAAGCAGAAAATATATTAATTACAAATACAGAGATTTAGAGGTTTAAGTTTTGTTCATTACTCTTTTTCTAGCCTTCTCAGTGACTCAGTTGTGAAAACTTGTCCAAGTCATCTTTGCCAAGATTTTTAAGTGGCATTTAGGCACATCCATAAATACCTATTTAAAGCTTGGTGCGTCACCTCTCAGCATGCTCTGCCCATGGAATGGATGTACTGCCTGATGACCCCAGGGAAAAAGACTCAGTGACTGTAAATTTAATTGAGATAGGAACTATGCATGATCATATTATTGTTCCCCTGTCTTTTGGTGATGCTTCACTTCTATGACTGTGTTGATTAACCAAAGCTCCTTAATTGGGGCAAGAGAACTAACGCATGATACATACAGAAAGAAGACACTCTTCTGATTACTGCAGAGGAAATTGATCCTGTTAGAGAAAGCCTGTAATGTGGTTTAAAAGTTCTGCAAGATGCCCAGGACAAGCCCTCACAGATGTCAAACACAGGCCCCTTTCCTAATCTGGCCCACAAAGTTAGGAGATGCAATTTACTTGATATGAATAAGAGAGAGAGAAGATCCACTTTGCCCCCAAATGCTTCTCTTCTGCATTAATGCTGAGCTGCACTGAACATGTCCATCCCTGACCATCCTGGAAGCATGGCAGAGGAAAACCTCTGCAATCTCCTGAATGATCAAGCCTTCTATAAATATTTTAATACCTTCTAATGCTTGTACCTACCCTTTTTTAACTTCTGTGGCTTTAGGGCACCAGACTTGCTACTCCTAGGTCAAAATCCGTGAAATTCTAATATGAGAAGAGGAAGAAACTAGTCTTTAAACATTGCCTGTTTTGTGAAACTTGGGAAGGCTCATTAAGCACTAAGTGCCCATCAGGTTGTCTGAGGGCTCTAAACCAGACTAACAGAGAAAATCTGTGTGATACAATCCTACTATTACCTAGAAGCTGTTTTTTTTTAATCATATTTAATTTTTATTGTTTCATACATAGAGAAATCCTGTTACTGCTTCTAAATCTGTAAAAGGAAGCCTATATATTAATCTGCAATTAAGCCTCTTTGAAGAGAGATCTTCTCTACTAGTGTAAGCATGGGTTTGGGGTTAAAAAAAAAAAAAAAAAGATTAGAATAACTTTCTCAATGTCTAGCCAAAGGTTTTATTGCATGATAAAGCCCCATGATTCATGGACTGCACTCCCAGGTTCGGTCAAGGACTGGTTAACACCACTATAGCCTCTGACTAAGGTAATCTCCAGTTGAAAAATGGGAGATAGAAGTATCCTGCACGTTTTCCCTGTACTTCCACACTCCGATCTCGTATTCTTCTCTAGGTATGTGCCACTGATCATCTTTGGACAGTGAACTTGCTGGACCTCAGATCTGATCTGCTACAACTTCTCATGATCCTCCCTCCCTGTGACTGAATCAAGCAGAGGAACTAAACTTTCCTGGCTGAGCAAAGCACCAAGAGCTACCCTCCAAGCAGGTCAACTGAAAAGCAAGAGCTGCCTCAATACGTGACCTGCAAGGACATTACAGAAAACAGGGATGCTGGAAAAGATGTACTCCCTGAAAACATGCTGGGAAAGATCCTGCCTGCTCAACCTGGACAAAAAATCAAGTCATCTTACATCACCGAAGCTGAAGCAGGTAACTACCTATACCTAGCGCGTAGGTAGCTGCRCGTAGTGTATGAATACCCGGAGCCCGCTGAGGCTGGCGGTTCATTTCAGCAGCCCCGGGATCATGCCAGTGATGAATCCTGCTCCCATTCAAAGCTACAGGAGAACTCCTTTTTCCTCTCAATAGGCTCACGATTTTCCCCAGAGCAGCCAATCCTTTTCATCATTTTCCTAAGCTCATTATCTCTGTTTCCTGCGACAGTGGCTTCCACAGGTGAAGCCAGCACTGTGGAAAACATATTTAAAATGTGTCCGTTGTTGATTTTTATCGTAAGCAAATTTCTTGTCTTATTTTTTTACAGCTTGCTTCTCTGGGCTTTTAATTTTGGAAAACAGCATGTAAAAGTACCCAGTGTGCCTCTTCTAAGCCATTCATTACCCCACATCTCTCTATCATGTCTCTGCTTATTCATCTCTTGTCTTAACTAAGCGGGCCTAATCTTTTTAAATCTCTCCTCATATGAAAGGTTCTCTGTGCCTCTAATAATTTTCATTACCCTTCACTGAATCCTTTCAATTTTTTTTCTCTATCATTTCCAGAACTGAAACACAACATTTAAAAAGAGGCTGTACCATTGAGTTGCATAACAGAGGTAAGATATTTTCAATCATTTGTCTTATGACAAAGTAAAATGATCTTTGCTGTTCAGCCTCACTATTGTGCATTCTTACAAAAGTTCTCTATCTTTTAAGTTGTGTCTCTGATAAATACGGTCCAATTTTATGGTATTTCTGACCCTCTGATCAGTCAGCGTACCCAAGCTTAAAAATTAAAGGAAAGGAGAAGGAAGCAAAAGGCAGATAGGACAGCTTTCTTCCCTAGAACTAGAGCGGAGAGCCCCAAAGATGCTAAGCAACCTATTTTATAACATACCCATTATTACAGAGATAACCTGCCAGCCATTGCAATCAGATTTCTAGCAGTTATAATTGACATCAAATCCTGGTATTGTCAAATCTCTCTGACACAGCTGTTGTGCAGAATGTCCTCAGCTTAAGTGTGTCATGCATTACTTTTTTAAAAAAATATACCTAAGTTGAAAAACTCCTTTTAAAGTATGGGGACCATGTTCTGCTTTCAGTTACAGCCAGCCCTGCATCCCGCCCGTTTCAATGGCCAAGCCCTGAGCCCATTGCCATTCGCTGAACAYGGCCAGAGGCATGAGATGCTGAAGGGCTAAGAGGAGCCTGAGCCCCAGGAGACACTGCAACTGCCTTGTTTTGAGTGAACTACTCGTGGTTTGTTCCTCTGAGCTGCTAATTGCCTGCCAGCTCTCCCTTTGGCTTTGTATGTCACCGCCTCAGTGGGACACGGGGACAGAGAAACCATGCAAAGCCTGGTATCTTCCACCGAGCGGCARCCAGCTGCGGCAAGAACGCACCGAGGAAAAGTCGCTCCGTCAGGCAGATGAGTGTGGCATGAAGAGACGTCGCTTTGTCACAGCCCGGCCGCTGCGAGGGGGAGAYGCCTGTGAGCTGGCAAGAGCAGCTCAGAAAGAAAACACGCTCCTGTCCCCGTAGCCCTTCTACACAATTACTCTTGTATTCGTCTACATGATCGCTGCCACCGGGGGAAACCCACACTGCTGCTGCTGGGGCTGCAGAGCGCAGGACGGCAGCCATGGGTTAATTTGCTCCKGGAACAAGGTGACTTGGCTGGCATTTGTTAAAACACCACCTGGGAGCGAGGGGCAAGAAGGGCAGCACAACCTTTCTGCTGCCACATTGAGTGCCTTGGCCGTACCATCCCGCAATGCCGCTTACAGTTCTGGGGGCTGCAAGAGGCTGCGGGAGACAGGTATCCTGAGATGGGGTTCAGCAGGCAGCAACAGCCACCCCGGGGCACCCCCGGCCTCAGCAGAGAGGATGGGCAGCCATGCTGGAGCACTGCGTCGCCAAACGCTCCCCTGACACTTCTTTCGCGGTCGCAGCTCTCCTAGCACCAGGGAGCTCCCCAGACGGGCTCTGCAGAAGCAGCAGGGCTAATTAGAAGAGTGTGGGATTTACTGCTGTATCCTAGATACAGGACATCAGCCCTGGGGTAAGGAGATGGAAGAGATCTCCTTCAGACTGTCACCCATGAATTCATGCAGATTTATCTTCAAGTGCTAAAAAACCAATAATCCAATCAGTGTTTGCAGCAAGCTCTAAATCYGTCCGTTTAATTACAAGCAGGGACATGACCCTTTTAGCAGCGGATGCTCCTAAAATTCTGTGGAAAAAAGGAAAGCACGCGAASGTTTCTCTTTTTTGGGGGAAGGGCAGCCGAAGGAACAACAGTCAGAACAAGTGCTACAGTCCTTCCTGTGGGAATAGGTGATAACGGGGAACGCTGTTTCTGTGGTAACCTGCAACCTGGCTGAAAGCCTGTCTGTACAACTGCTGTGAGTTATGATGGGTAAAATCGATGTGGAAGTGATCTCCTTGTCCTTTGCTGCTTCGGTGAGGTGCCACCCTRTGTTTCTGATGGCAAACTCGCGGAGGCCCTGCTCCTCCACCCGAAGGCTGGGCAGGTAGCTCTCCCAAGCTCAGCTCGGACCTCCCCAAACTACCACCAGCCACCTCGCTGACATTAAAGAAGGCAGATGGGGTCTGCCCCAGAGGAAGCGCTTAGAGACAGATGCTGCTGAACGAGCTCTTTTTCTGCACACTAGAAATTGCCTCTGCTCACTGACTGCGAGAAGCTGCAAGTGGAAGATAAATAACAGCATGAGCTGCAGGAGAAGAAATAATGCCACATTACATCAAACAGGACCTTGCTTCACTGTCAGCTTAGAGTCCATTCCGCATGAAAGGGCAGCCCTGCCATTTGGCCTGTATGTTTTATTAATGTGGATGCATATTTATGGTGCTACGGATTAGCCGATACTTKGGTGTTCAATACCGTCCTTTTACGCTGGAGTTCTCGGCAAAGGCATTTGTCCTGTCTGCTGTTACTCCTCGTGGGCCGTTCGCAGTGCTCTCAGACGGCTGCTGTTCCCTCCCCGGACCATCCCCCTGCACTGCCTGGGCTGGAATTGCTGCCGCAGAGGTGCCTCGCCTATACCATATACTACCAAACCTGTTTTGGGAACCCACTGTAAAGCTCTGTAAAGTACTAAATGCAATATAGTCTTTGGACTGGAGTTATATACTAAAAATAATATTAATGCCAAACTAATAGGCCTATTAATTAGGTTTTTATTCTGCAAAGCACTACATTGCATGCTTAATTTTTAGCAAGGATAATGTCAGTGTCAGGAAAGTTAAGCAGGTCATTACACTGAACAAAAGCAGTGACTCTTTCAGAACCTGATCCAAAAGGTATCATGACCAAGGGAAATACTACCCATGACTTTACTGCATTTTGGTTAGTTTTCTAATGTTCATGCTGTCTGTAAAGAAACATATACGTCTTGCTTTAAGAAATCAAGGCTATTTGATATTTGTCACTGTTAATTCAGCTTACTTGCTTAGTATGAGGTATAAATAAAAAAGATTAAGCTTAATAATAATGGAAATGTCACAGGATCAAGGAGCTGGTTGGCTCCACTCTGACCAAACCAGCATCTCTGTATAACCAAATGGTAATGAGACCTTTTAAAATGAGCTTGATTTACCGCAATCCATTTATTCATGAATGCCATGGATRGATGTTTTTCGAACCTCAGTAGTTTGACAGTGCCAGGACATTACTGGCAGCCAAACCCTGCTCTTGATATAGAGCAGCGATGCTCTTTGGAATTCCTCCGCCCTCATGACTCCCTAAATTATGGTATTGAACATATGCTGCTAAGAGGATCTCAGAGGGATGTTTGTATTAGATGGCAGGCTAATTGAGGGATTTGAGAAATTTCAGATGGCAAAAACTTTTAAAAACAAGATAATCAAGGATTATACAAGGGAGATGAGATGTAAGAGTGMCCTTTTGTTTGAAAGTTGATGCTGACTGGCAGAAAACATTTGTTTCAGCAGGTAAAGACCCCCCCAGGGAAGGGACACTTATGCAGAGAACAGGCTAAATTTCTCTCTGTAAATGGCATACATGCATTTCTYATAAGCAACACTTTGAGGGTCAAATTAATGGAAATTCAAGTTTGGGGAAGTTTTCCAGCACCTTGCACATGAACAACTGTGCAGCAGAGCAGAGCTCAACCTTCTCTGCAACAGGCACCGGTAACAGGAGCCTGTATATCATTCGGGGAAGCGGTGCACTAGCATTTAAAACACCGCATTGCTCTAACAAGCAGGTTGGCACCACGTAGCTTGAGAAATGGGAGGCTTCATTTTACAGTCAGAGCTCGAACCGCAGTGCACTCTCYGGCAAAGCCTGAATACGTCCCTAGAAACAGCTCAGACAGGCGAGGAGGGCAGCAAACAGCCACTTCCATGTCTCATCAGCCCCTCGGAAACCAGCCCCTTGAAACATCAGACAGGCTCACAAAGCTGCCTCCAAAAACCCAGTTTCTTTGGGTTTTATAGTTGGTACTTCTAATAGGGGTTCCCAGCAAGCCACATAATGCAGAAAGAAACAAACATTTCTAATACCTCACTTCATGATATGGCTATGCCATTAACATCTAGAGACKGGGATGAATATTGTATGTCCTCTTAACAGTCCTCCAACAACTGTCCTAACGAAGTTAAGAACACATGCTTTCTTTTTCAGTGATTTATGAGAAGTTTTCTCTAAAACAAATACACAGTCTAATAGGAGCCCCTGTCCTTCCAAGAGACAGCCTGAGCACAGAGATAAGCTTATAAAGCTCTGTTTTTTTTCCCACACAGTGATATGGACTTGCGAGGGTCTGTCATTTGGCTATTTTACGACTCCCTGCTGCCCCTGGGCTGCGTAACGGATTACTCTGGAGCCAGACTTCGGGGAGACACMGTCCTGCTACTGTCTAAGCAGCAGAGGAAAAACGGGTCCCTGGTAAAACACTTGCAAAGCTAATTTAAACTTGGAAGACACCCAAATGTCTCTGGGAGGTGCAATTTAAAACCCTAACCTAAGATAGCCTGGACTGCAATCGTGGATTTCTGGGAACGGTGTGGAACAGTTGCTCCATGAGCCAAACACTGCAGATCTATTATAATATTTCAACAGGAGAGCTGTTGCCGTTCCAAGTTATCTCACAGAGAAAAAAGTAGCAAAATACTAAATTCAAACATAGGTATGACCACTCCCTGGCTTACACACCTGCACCAGCAAGTCTCTCAGACTTCCTGAGGCTTTGAGTCGAGAACATTTAACACCTCAATCTCAATCGCAATTTCTCTGACAGTGTTACCTGTTGAACAGACCAGGAGCTCCCTGAAAGGATTTAGAAGGGTTCTAGTGCAGAGAAATCTTTGTCTCTGAATCATATATAAAGTTGAATGGTGTGAGCATCTTGATTTTGAAATCAAATCTTGTATCTCTGCTACAGTTAAAGCACAGTTAAAGCAAGTTAAGCACAGTTAAAACAAAGAACTTCTRGCACGAGATTAACAGATGTTGTGCGTTGTATTGCGAGGAGGAACCTGAAAGGTAAGTCCAAGGCTTAGTCTGAAAACTACCATTGTATTTTTTCTTGAGAATCTAAACTGCCTTGGATCAGTCCTGYTTCTAAAATCTGGTTATCTATTTCCAGGTCAGCAAATAATAGCTSGCTGCAGCCAGCAGGCAGAGAGCAGAGAGCTAAACTACCCTGCAATTGAAAGTATAAAGGTGAGCTTGTCCATCACAAAAGGTGATCATCTTTCAATTTACGCACTGGYTGATCTTCCATTTCACTGTCCAAGGCTACCTGTTGCTAGTATAACCTAACAAGTAGCAAAAAAGGCTGAGGGAAGAAGGCACAGCAGACCAAGGATTCAGGGGAAATGCTGATGAATCCTATCACCTGCCTTCTGAAGTCTGCACAAGGAATATGGGCTGGCAAGTTCAGAAACACAGTTTTCCTGCAGGCAAGCAAGACTCCTTGGACATCTTTGGGCTTTGAGGGTTTTGAGGCTAAGCCTGTGGAGATCAAATGGCCATTTAAATGCCATTTAAATTCTACGACTGAAATAAAGTAAGACTACCAATGAAATAAATGGGATTCATCTATCTAAATATCCCTGAGGATCTGAGTCCAAATCTGGACCTGCATGTGCAAGTCCAAGCTCTGATTCATCTCACCCACCTTCAGGCACTTAAAAGAAACACCAAAGTTAGGAGCTGGGTCAGTCTGGGATTCTCCTGTCCTCAATGAACATAGCTGGGAWAAATTACCCCTGGAGAGGACAAGGGAGGGTGGATCCGCCGGTTTTGGCTCCTACACCACAGACCCAGCTCTGCTAAAGGCTCTGGTCCTTTCTGAGCACAGTGAGAAGAGGTGCAATGTCCCGGTGCAGCAGTGCTGTGCCCTGTGCCGCGGCGGTGCCCGAAGCCCGGAGGCAGCCCGGGGCCAGTGCTCCTTTAGATGGGGAGAGGCGAGCAGGGAAACCGCAGGGAGGGGAGGGCAGGGGTGGGAGGGATGGGAACGGGCAGAGATAAGACCCAGGCGGGAATGGAGGGAGAGGAGAGGGGTGAGAGACATAGTGGGCAAAGCAAATGGGGGGGGGGGGGCCCAGGCTTTTCCTACCAAAGCACAAACTGAGCTGCAGAGGTGCTGGCCCTGTTCCTCCTCCAGTGTTACTGTGGGGGGTGAGGCCAGTCTGTGAGCTCTGCTGGAAGCCTCGGCGGGACTGGTCCATCCCGGTATGCTGCGGCTCAGCAGAGCAGCACAGGCTGTCCCCAGGTGGCCCCAAGTTGCTGCCCCCCATCACAACATGAGATGGGTTAAGTGAGCTTTAATACCAAGTATTGTGTAGAAGAGGATTTCAATTCTGCTTTCGTCCAAGCCAGGGAAAGTCTGCCCCAGATCAGCCTTGGCATCAGCYGTCTGACTGCTGAAATGGAAAGAAATTACCTTGGGTACATCCAAGATACACTTTTTGCCTTGCAATACTTACAGGGATTTCTTTCCCCTTCACTGGGACAGCCCCCAAACCTTACAGTCTTATTTTGGCAAAGCTCCCAYTGAAATGAATCATGACTTTGCCTGAGTTAGTGCTCCAGGACCGAGCTCTAAATTATTAAAAACGAATGGTATGTAAGAATTTATGTCAATTTTCAAAACAGCTCAGTAAAGGTAGACAAAAATCCATCTTTGAAACTAGTAGAAGATATGTGGCTGAACTCCCAGTCTGCTTTGAAATCTAAGCCCTAGCTTTTTAGTGAAAAACAGTGCCTTTTAAACCTCGTATTTTAATCATCAGACTTCTGTACAATGCAGAACTCTTACTTTGTCTCTTTGCTTCAAGTACAACCTCCACCATTACTAGCTTTACAGTGTAAGCGAGCCCCTTGCATCACAAGCTGACGCTCTCCTCGTGGGGAAGTTGTAGGCTCGTTCCTCTTCTCCCTCTTGCAAAATAATCTACTGTCTGAACAGGCAGATGTACCTCCCCAGAGCGGCCTGTCGATATCCCTTCTTGTTCCTACACAGCACCTTCAGGGGACTCAGACTGAACATCAAATATTGCTTTAGGCATTGCATTTGTATTTGTAAAATTAGCCATAGGTACAGCAGCATCTGTAGCTCAACGGGTAATTAACTCTTCCCTGGATTCGGGGGTTTAGTCTGTGCCACCTGCACAGCCAGGTTATTAGTTGGTGGTGTTTTGCTAAACTGGAAGCAATGTACATCAGACTGGGGCTGGCAGAGCTCCAGGTGCCCAGACTGGTAGAGACTGATCTCTGGGGTACGCGACTTGCAGGAAACCTTCAAGAGTGACACCCCAGGCCCTTGATCCCAGCCTTAGCCCTTCGCCACGTCCACGGGTGCTCAGGGGGACCAGCTACTCGTGTTTACTTARTTCAGCAACACCACATAAAAATTATCATATTATCAGGGATTCCTAGACTTTCATTACAGTGRAATGTTTTTATAATTATTCCTAACTAGCTTTGCCTAGGATGTCTGAGTGCAGATTAATTGAGTATACAGAGCAATTATTTTCTTTCTGTAGGATATAACACTTTGGCTGCTGGTCTCTTGTCTTTTTAAGCTCAGATTGGTGAAATTCAGCTCTTTGCTTCAGTGTATCCCATCACTGGATGTTTGTTATTGAAAGGCGGCTTCCGTCAGAGCTGAAAACACAGCCACACAAGCACAGAATACAAACTGTAAAACGACGTGGAAGAAAAAGATTAATTTCCTCCCCTAGATTTTGCAAAGCCATTACCTGTTTTTGAATGACATTTCCMATTCTACACTGGGAACTGCTAAAGCATTTACATAAGAATGCAAAAATGCACACATTATCACTGCAGGAAGCACTTAAAATTTAAGATAATTATATAGTACGGAAACGATTTCAAAGGACCTAAACAAAATAACAACTAATTCTAGAGAGTCACCCTTTAAGATGATTATTACTCTGCACTACCGCTGATCTCTCACTAAAAAATCCTTCTCTTTACAATTATATGCACATTATAAATTCCTACTTTGTTCTTCCACCATCAAGCTCCTACAGCTGCTGCTGCCAAATTTGCATTCTCTGAGACCTTAACCAGACAGCCAAAATATTCACACTGTGAACGTGTAAAACACGCCGTTGCCATACTCTGATACAATCCTCCCCTCACCTTTGCTTTASGCCGGGTCCTCTTCTGTGGGTTTCAATACCTCTGGCTTTAAAGCTGCTCAGGTTGAACCTAGGGAAGGAGCCGCAGGCAGGGGCATATGGCRGGGGGGTAACGGCAAGTCCTGCGTCGGAGGAGAGCGCTGACGCCCATCCCGCAAACCTGCAAAACTGCATCTAGATGCAGGCAGAGAGTTTGCAACAAGGACACGGGGAGGTTTCCTCTGAGGGACTTGGTATTTCTCTGCTGTATATTGAATGGCAGAATAAAGCATCCTACGCTGGAGTCAGCAGCACAGGTTATATGCCAAACCTCTGTGTTTCAGGGGAGAAACTCTGCCATTTATCAGTGCCGCTGGCTATGCAGTGAGAGGAGCAGCCAGTAAACAGGGATGCCTCTCCTCATCTGTGCAAACTAATAGAAAGCAGTAAAGATTTGTTTAGTCAGCGGGTTTCCAGACAAAAAAATCACATTTGAACTGAGGAAACCTGGCATGGGAAGGGAGAAGCTTGTGTAGATGAGAACCTTCTGCCCCACCAGCCTCTCTCCACCTTCTGTTTCCACTCCCCACTGTCGCTCTCGTTCCTGCCTCCTGCCCCACTGCTGTTGTTCCCCTTTCTTATCTTTTCCCCAAATGTCCCAGGAGAAAGAAAAAAAAAAATATCCCACCTAGTTCTTTTGCTAAAGGCAAACTCARTTGGGGAAAAACTTATCTGCCAAGCCCTAATATGTTTTTATTGGATATCTGCAAAGAGAGATTTACAGAAGCTCATGCCAAAGTCAAACACTAGCGCTTTTTTTTTTCCCCCATAGCGAGGGCAAAAGTACATACTGAACTCACAGCAAATGAAAATTTCTTGTCTCAGATATTATGGAGACATAAGAAAGTCCCATCCCAAGACTCTGACTGAATATAAATGGACAAAAAAGATGTGTTTTCCAAGTCTAATTCTTGGAAATCATTGCAGTGATAGAGCTGAAACTTCCCCAGAAACTTCATCCTGAAATGGAAAACCGATAGATTTTAAATCTTAAATTCTGACAAAGTACAAAGCAGCTGAAAATAGTCTCTGGCAATGGGAAGCGCAGCCAACTTACTAATAAGTGTTGCTACCTGGGCTGCCACTGGTCTTTCACCCAACTGTCTCAAACAAACCAAAGAATCAGAGGTCTGAACAAACCAGCGATGTTTGATTGGCAATGGGGTTCCTGTGGAAATTTCATTAGGCTTGGACTAGAAAACATTTCAGACAGCGCTGGCATGAATTCCCGTCTATTAAATAACACTTTGCATGAGCAGAATGCCACCAGCTTTTGCAAAACGCCTTACAGATCTATGTGAAGCTTTATCGGATAACTGTGAGCAGGTCAGCGTAGGGCAATGCGCATTCACAACAGTTATTTAAATCATCCAGGGCTACAGCGTTTCTTTTTTACGGTCAGCTTGGCTAGCCTAACTATTGCACTCCAGAGACTATTTCCGCTAGCAGGAAATGTGATAATGAAGCCTCTTATTCTTTAAACCCAGACAGGGTGTATGAAGGCCTGTTTCCCTAAACACAGGGAGCTCAAACACAGGAGGAGCTTTGCTGGCCCCAAAGGCAGAAATCCCTCAGGGAGAAATCACCTTCCCTTCAGGTTGTCCCCATGGCTCCAGTCTTGGTGTTTGTTCCAAGAGGGCTGAGACTGCCCTGCCACCTCTTCTCTCCATGTACCTGATCCTTCTGCCCCTCTTTTTTGGGCGTAGAAACCACCTCAAACAGCCGCCAGAGACACCCCCCTGCCTGCCTGTACCCTGGGTGAGTCACTGTGGTGGGCAGCAGCATAGGCTGGTACCGAGGTGGCCTCTGCTCTTGACGTACATCATCCCATGAAGGTGCACAATCGTCTCTCACAATTTTCTCAGATGAGGAAAGACAAGAGTTGCCAGCCTACGACATCACTTTTGAAAGCAAGCTTGCCAAACTCACTCTAAAATGAATTATAAAGTCTAGCTTAAACCAACCAGCTGCCTACCCAACATCCAGATTGCAAGGACCTGTCTAGACGGAGAGGTAATTACACAGAAAACAAGACGCTATGTCTTTGCAGCAGAGCCCATCTTTCATGTATTGTTGTCACTGAAACCTTATCGTTATTGAAAAAGACAAAAGAGGTGAGCCAAGTGATGGTCTAGATGTCATCTTCTGGTGTGGACACAACCTCATCTGATCTTTCAAATCAGCCAGCACAATTTGGTGTCAGGGCTCCGCCATCGCCTAATTCAAGTTTGACATTTCCCAGCGTGGCCAGGGACAAGTCTCTTCGTTAGAGCCTCATTTCTCAGGGACACACTTTGGGGAGCTGCGCATACCAAAATGAGCAAAGCACTATATCCAATTTCCTATTTTGTAAAACAGCAGTGATTACAACTGTGAGAAGTAATTAATGTTTTCCATTGTGAAAATGAAGACTACTAAATAATATCTGAGTGTAACCACATTTACAGAATTGAAGTGTGCTTAAAAAAAAATAATCTTTTAAGAGATTCACCTTTCCTGCTCCCAGCAGCTGCAGTCAGTAGTGATACCAGCCAAGAATGCAAAGGGCTGAATTATTTCTGCAGACAAAAAGATGATTTATATATTTTTAAATAATTCATGTGAATTATATCAAAAAAAGCTTGTAACCTAATCATCAAATGATGTATAGGGTGGCTTATCACTTATCATCAGGGTTTTGATATGATACCTCTAAAATACAATTGTATATGGTTCAGTGATTTACTAATAACCTACTTTTAAAACAGGCAGAGATGGAAAGCACAATGGGTCTAACCCCTAACCTTTTAATTCTCACTGTTACAAAAACAAAAAAAGGCATTTGGACTGAGTTGTTTTTATTATCCCTCCATAATTTTTAATCCATTAGTGTGCTACTTTCTACCTCAGCACATAAATAAATTAGCCTTTCATCATCAGAGACCTTTACAATACTGTTGTTGTTCATTTACTCTGTTAGTTTTCTGGATGTGCTGGGCATATCCCAGACATGCAAGCAGGACCTACGTGCCCTAAGAAACTCCAGATCACAGAATAAAGATGATAAAGATGACAAATATTAAGCAGAGGCAGCAGGAAAGAAGGGGTCTCAGAGACAGGCAGCGGTATAAAGTTCAAAAACTTAAAAAAGAAAAAAAAACCATTTAGAGCTGAAGTGCATTTTAGTTTCAGTAGCAACTTCAGCACTCGGGGTAAACCCATGGAAGTGTTGCGGTGATTTAGGAATGTAATTCTCCCGGTTGATCACGAGGCTTGGCTCCTTGTGTTCGCTCCTCGGTTTTGGAAACAGGATTTCTCTGCCAGCAGCACCTCCCAGCGCTCGGATGATATTCCCACATGAGCAATTTTACAAAGGAGGAAATGGAAACCAAGTTCTTAACACGTTTTGCCCAAGGCTAATGAGGAATTCATCTCCCAGCATGGATTAAAACCCCAGAACACTTCTTGCACCACCACTGCTTTTAGTACAGACTCTTCCTGTCTCCCCTGACTCCACCAAGCTCTCCTGCACATTGAGGCCGAGATAAGTTTGGAGCTTCTTGATTTATTGTTTTTTAGACCCATAAAAAGTCCTGAAATGGCCCCAGCCCTTGTGGTCTCCTTCCTATCTCCTGCTACATTGCTAAACCTGTCTTTTGTCTTTTTCCGTAAACCTTTTCACACTCGGAAGATGCATGCAGGATTTAGCTAGGACTAGCCGAAGAGCATCCAGTCTCAAGTTCATGCAAGGGGTATGCCCTCATCTCCCTTTTACGATGTTAAAAGGCACAGGAGTAGCTGCTAATGCCTGCAGAAAAGCAACACTCATCCCAGCAAAGAGGAGACTCCCTCTGTATTTACATTTACGTTACGTTTATGTTTACCTCTGTATCATACATTTACAACTGAAGCAGCTGTGTTGTCCTCTGACTTCTTAGAAAAGGTACACACCAAGGACCGCGGAAGCATCTTCAGACTGACTCTTCTGCAACTTTATTATAGCTTTCTGGAGCGAGAGTTTCCTGTAACAACGCCCTGGTGACCTCTACCTGCACTGTCCAACTGCAGAGGCCGAGAGGGCAGTGAACTTTTGGGGATATTTTAACCTGACAAAGCTTGTTTCACCCTGAGGCTGGCAGCAAGCTACTAACGTGATGGCAAACCATTGGCACCAGAGCCTGGCTGGCATCAAAAGCAAGCTGAGCTGCACCAGCAGCAAGGTGCTACCATGGTTTTAAAAATTAATTAGGCACTGTGCACTGTAAAGTTTCTCCATCCCCTGCCAAAATGAGTCCATGGTGGTGTTGGAGGGGAAGTTGGTGGGAGGATATGTTGGTGATGACTACATACCGGTAAAACATGGTTAATGTTCATCAACAAATGCACACTGCACCAGTTACAGTACGTAGCTACAAGTAAGTAAAGTACTTTATTTGTGTAATTACAAGGAACCGGTCCCTAGGGGTCATACAAATAATTCAGTATACTAGCTAAAAATGAGCTTTCTGAGAACATTTACACTAGTATAATCTGATGGGATGCAGAGTTCTGGAAAATAAATGCCAAAGGGGATGAGAACACAGCTAAAGCTAATTTATTTTTTTAAATCAAGTGAATATTCACATTTTTTTCCTTGTATTTGCTCAGTTTTAATGAATAGCTTCTTTGCTTCTTCATTGCTCTCTCTTCCATCTTGGGCAATATATCCCAAGTTGGGGAATTGTATCCAAGGCTCAGCACAACTGCAAAGGAGTGAAATGCAGTTAAAATAAAGCCCTTAAAATACTGCACTGCATGTGGAAGACACCTTTGTCCATCACCTGAATGGACAGCTTTTTCAGGGAGCTTCTAAAAAATAACCTTTGTTATTAAATTAATCATCTCGTGTCAAATGGCAGTGACAAGAGAGAAAATTTACCTGGCTAATAACTCAGCAATAAAGATATATACAGAGGAGGAGGAAATTGGGTTGTTGCAGACACAGCAATAACATCATGAAGCAAAATCCAATATTGGAAGAGATAAAAGTTTTCCATCCCAATATTCCTCAGTGACAAGTATGAAAGAGTATGCATAAGAACAACGGAAAAAAGATGAAAGATAGCATCAGTAAAAAACGCCTTTGAAAAGTGAGCTAACAGGTAATTAATCCTTCAAAACAAAGAAGATCAGAGCATTTGGGAAACTTGCACAGATGCAGGTCTCAGTAACGTACGCTTTGGGTCCTGCCCGTTTAGTTTTGCCAAACGCTCTGCAAAGGCGATTCAGAGAGATCCCAACCAAAGGGCTGCCTCTTCCCCCGGGAGAAACCTGCTGAGCTCTCCCCTGTTTCCACCCACCTAGAAAAATAATGGGTAAATGGGGGCAAGCAGGGTATTAAGGTGGCAATGGTGGTGACAAGGCAAGCTAGAAACAAAATGTATGTAGCAGTGACATGTTTTCTAACAGCGATGACAGATTTTAATAAGCAAGCTATTCTTAAGTTTTGATTTGAGGTGTATATAATTAGGTAATGTGGGCGTTGAGTGATAAAACCCACAAGAAATACACAAATTAGAAGCACTGATTTTTCAAAACCATAGCCTGTTTCATACTAAATGGCATGACCTATTTTTTATTGTATTTTTATATTTGAAAAATAAAAAGAAAAATTTTCTTTTTCATCTCTTCTTCAGCATGGGAAAGATATATTGGGGACAAATCACACTCCTTTTTCAAATCTCCTCTTTCAAAACTGAAAAAGCCCTATTTGTGGCTTGATTTCTTTTACTGTTAACTGGCTTCTTCCTAGGATGTTACAGGTAAGATCTACCTCGTCTTTTCCAGGTTTTTCTGGTGATCACTTACACAAACCTAGCTACAAACTCAGCTAAATGTTACCCTGTTCTAGATTTGAATAAGAACAGGGAAAGCTAGAAAAACCCTATGACCGCTGATCATAAGCAAGAATTTACAAAGAATTTAAAGAATATCCTTTTGAAGGGAATATGGCTGCTGAAAAAATAAGAGACTTTTTGATCCACTCTGAATTTTCAGACATTCGCACACATGGCAAGATCTTTTCATGGGCTATAAATGTGAAATGCCTAGGACAATTTCTTATGCTTACCATCGTCACTAATGRGCTGAACATGGAATCAATAGAGCAGTTGTACAAAATACATATTTCTATCTATCTCAGTAATTTAATCACTTCCTTATAAAATAAGCTAGATTATCTTCGTTAAATTTGTAATGTGAAGTACTTCAGTGTGCAGGACAGTGTCTCATTCTAGTACCTCCATAGTCTTTCATATAGGCTTCCACTGGCCACTAATTTGTGAACTACTTTTTTAGAGCAAGTTATCACCTTTCAATCATACGAATGTTATGTAATGACACATTTTTATCTATAATGCTCGCTATGAGCAAAAGCACAGTATTATTATTTCCCAAGAAATCCAGTCCATCTACTGATGATAAGGATGTTATTGAAAACACTATCAAATATAGATCTTGGGAAACATAATTTGCCCAAAACTCTTGTCACACACCCCGCATAAAAGCGCTGACCAACCTTGTCCAAGTTCTGCTCTACCCAATCCGTTGCACCTATTCAGCACGTGGCTTTCCGCCTGCTGGGGCACAGCACACAAAGCCTGAGCTGCAACGTGAACTGCAAACCCCTTCACAGGCTTCTCTGAAGCCGAAGTGCTCCTCAAACAGTCATTCATTTCTTTTGCAATGTCTCTATCAAATGATAAGGTATCATTAGAGCCAATATAAACAAATTCAGTCCCATAGGAAACACCAGGACTAAAAAATTTGTTCTTATTTCAAATGAACATGAAAAAATCAAAATCTTGGATCTTTTCACAAAACAAAATATCAGAAATCTTCTCCTGATATTCTTAAAATGCTTCTTTTAGGCTATCATACAACACAAAAACTGAAATTGTAATGTTGAAATGTTTTTAGCCATAATACAGTATTTTCATAATCTTCCCTCAGGAATTTGAGAAATTAAAACTTCCAGCTTTTCTTCTGAATCCAGTCATCCTTCTCCCAGGCTTTCTCTCCCGAACCCTATTTTCCTGATGTCTTTGATTATTCTTATGGATGAACAGCCCTGTTTWATAGATGTTTTTATACAGCACCTCATCCAGAGGATCTCTGATCCTGGTTCCCCAAGTATCTTCCTAAAGCTGTCATCCATTTGAATTCATAATAGCAGTGATTAATAAGATTAAGAATATAAAACCAGCAGCAACAAGAGCTTAGTGGGAATGTTATACTTTTAAATGAAAGCTGATTAGTCTCAGCTGTTCCTTCCTGGTTAACAGTGAACTGTAATAATTCTTGATTCTGTCTGCTTTACTGCTTGGCCTTTTGTAGGAAAAAAAATTTCCCGTTTATTTTTATGACCGGGAAGGCAAATTATCAGTGTTTTCAGTGACCTCAAAGCTATGATGAACTCAAGAACAGGTATCTTTGCCAATAGTCTGCATAAAATTTTCCTTTTTGTTTCACTGCCTTTGTACTTAACATGCAATTGCACCTGTGGAGAACCTGAGAAATCCCCTCCTCCTTCTGCTTGACTCATTTTCAGCCCCAGTATTGCCAGGATTGTTTTTAATCCCCCCCAACCCACATAACCTGGCACCCTTCAGCCCGCCAGCTCCCACCTGRGGATTGCTCCCAGTGCTGCTTCCTGGCTTTGCCATCTACCTCCGCATCCTCTGCGCTGGTGTGGGATGAACCCCAACTCTGCTCCCAGCATTTCCACCCCRGGAGGAGCGTTGAGGTGGGGTGGGAAAGCTGATTGTTAAAGGAAGAGGTTTCCTTTCACTGGCAGCGAGGGACGCTGCTCTGTTGCACTGAGGACAGCACCGGCTTTCCAAATATTTCAAGGACTTTGCAGAGAAAATATTACTGCACGTCAGAAAAGCTATATTACAGGRGAAGACCCTTTTAACCCAGTGTGTGAATGCTACTGTGCGCAGGCRTTGGGCTCAAACTGCTGCCATATTCAGACAAGCTTAGTGACCTTCACAGCTATGCCTGCAAGATGCTGCACGCTGACGGGATGATGCTGTAAGTAAAAGCCAGGAGCAGTAGGAAATGGACTGCTAAGTGTCTCATTAAGTTCCATTAAAGGGTCTAACCGCTATCCTTGGATTGACTGTCAGATGGAAAACATCTGTTGTATTTAATGATTTCTACTGATGCTATTCAGATCCCAGCAAGTTTGAAATGATGCCCCTTATGCACTCAGAGCACATTTCCCAATTAAGCGTGGAGCGGTTCTTTTTATAGTAAAGTGGGAGATTTGCAGTAACTACTGTAACTCAATTGTAAGGAAGATCTCCAGGGCTTGATTAACTTTTTCATTGCAAAAATCGATCTTGGTAAGAAAAAGCAAAATCTTAACTCGTACAGCGGTTTCCCAGATGAGCTCTGTCCTGGGTATGCCTTCTCTCAGTCCCACCCACAGCACATCACCAGAAGGTTGCAAGATGTGTCCAGAGGCTCAGTGTATAGAAATGGAGCCACTTCTGATTATTACTGGGGGGAAGAAGGACAGATTTGCAGAATTACTTACAAAGTGACTGACCTGGAAGAGCGAATGTATTGTCTGATATGCAGRAGACTGTTTCCCAGAGGAAAACACTTTCAGGGAGGTTGTAACTTAGCCCTTATCACTTCTCAACATAAAAAAAAAAATGCTTTTACCAGCTAATGGCTCAGGAAAGTGCACGACTGGTTACTGTAACCACAACAATGTATTCAGAAGCAGCGAGACAGAAAATGAAATATTYGATAAGCCTACGCTGTTTTTAATAAAGAATGATTTAGTGCTAAGTGGACCACACCATCTCCAAGGTTGCTCTGCGAAAGCAGAACATCGAGGGGACCCGGCACCCCCGGGATGCCCCTCTGTGTCCCATCCATCACCAACCGCAGCATCACCTTGGCCTTCTCCCCCCTGCGCATCCTATCTGGTGCTGCAAAACAGGGCTGAAATYTTCCTTTCTCTGCCTGCCCTACATAAACTGTTCAGCTCCCCCAGGCCCAGCACAAGGCCATACCAAATTCAGTGCTTAATGTACTCTCCGGGTATTTAGGACTAAGATCATTTGGTCAGAACTGAGATTTGGAAAGACAGTTTTGTTCTGGCCTCACATTCACATTAACTGTTCATTTATTACACTGTAAGATCAGCCGCGTGTTATCAATATTCAGAGGTCTGAAAGCACCAAGCGCAGACGTATCACAGACTGACAGTAATTTATTTTGTAGAACGGCTGAGATGAGATTGGAGGAGAAGCGCTACCATCCAGGTGGCTTTCTGAGTACAAGCACAATGAATCAGCCATCAGCATTTTAAAAGCCTTCCTGTGAAATTCTGGAAGAGGGAGGGGAGTTGGCCCCCACCCCGSCTGCTGCTCCCCCTGCTCCCCGGGAGCCAGCGAGCAACGCGCCCATGAGACAGACTTCAAGTGCTCTTTGCCTTTYGTGAGGGTCATCCTAAGAAGGGCCTAAAAATACCTTGTATACAGACTGCAGCTGAAACGAGCAAAACCAACCCTTCTTCCTACAGCAAAACCTTGGTAGACCYTGCTCATGGCACCTTTCCTGTGACACCACATCTAAGCACAGAGAGATTAAATCAGCGGGCAGCCCTGGTCACCCCTTAGGTTGTGTGGACATGATATAAGACCTTCCTCCAAACAAAAGCTGCCTTTTGTTCTTCTGCCTCAAATAGGTAGGTAGGTAGGTTACTATTAGGTGYAAACTATATGCAGGAAGCAACGTCTAGCATCAAAATCAGTTCTCATGGCAAGTGAGACCTCGAATAGACCTGAGTCAACACCACCACTCCAGGAACCACCAAGCCATGAAGATGCTCCTTGTTCTGCTTCAGCCACCAACAACCTCCTTATGTGCTTCCCTGCAACAGAAATGTAATTTGTTCCTTCTTGGGAATGGTAATAAGAAATGTAAAGCTTGGGTAAAAGTTCGTATGGGAATGGGAGCTCCAGAGCGATCATTACTATGGAGCATCCATTACTATGGAGAAAATGGGTGAAATGAGCAGCAGAACACAAACAGCAAAAAAGAAGAATGAGACAGAATTTACAGAGAAAAAATATGTCACCTTATTTAAATGAGCAAATCACCATTATTAAATTACCACCTTCTTTAGCTAGCGYTGAGCTGATTTAACCTCCACCAAAATAACACACTGCTAATGTAAGAAGAATGAATATAGGACTGTAACGAATGCTGGGTTTCTCTGAGCGCTCACATCCAGCTAAGAAATGCTAATGCAGTGTTTTTGCTTAACCCTGGTACTTGGACCCCACTTTTGAGAAGGCGCAAAAGCAGCTGCTGCTTTCACAAAATCAAATCTCTGATAAGATGTTGCAGGTTCCACACTGTTTCCTGAAAGGGAGATAAGGACAGAGCTTGGACAACTCACATCCTGGGCAACGGTGACTCAGAAAATCCATCTCTGGGTACAAAAGCACAGATTAAGGCAAACTCTTCAGTTGATATGGAAAAGCAATTCTAGTAGGGAGATGAAAAGTATTTTAAAATCTCATAAAAACAATCAGACAGAACAAAAAGCACTTAAAAATTTGTATTGAATCTAGCTACATCTTTGTCTTCCTTCATTTAAGGGATAGACTCCTGCAGCTCAATAGGTCAGACCATAGGTCAGACAGTAGCACTTTGGGCTCTGAAGGCAGCATTACTTCTACAAACTGCTGGATCATCATTTGCGTGGTCGTGCCAAGGACCAAGGAGGGATGTCACCCCCGCTGGCAGCAACACAGACCTGCAGAGGGGTTAGCCTTGCTGGCACCAACGGGGCGGCATACGTGGTGGCTAGGAGGTGCTGGGGACAAGCTATGTGTCCGACTGCTCCCATGTAGACAAGCCCTGGGACTTGTCCACTTTTGCCTACTTACATTGTCTCTTCCCCTTGGTGGGACCAGAGGGTCTGGGTGTACAGAGCTCTGGAAATCAGGCTGCAGAGTTGGAGACACAGTGCCTGCCTTCGCTCCAAGATCCAGCTAAGGAAGAGGCTGGTCTTGGGCTGTCTGGGGCACTGCGAGCTGACAGCAGCATCATTGCACCTGGCTCTGTGGTTGCCCCTTCCTACCAGATAAAAAAATTATAGCAGTTTTCCTGAAGGTTTTAAAACTTTTTTATCACAGGCTATAAATGTGGAAACAAAAATTACTGGAAAAGTCCAAATCCTCGGCTATCATGGACTAACTAACTTTGTAAACCAGTTATAAATGGATCCTTACCATCAAGTGCGACTTGGTTCGCCCACGGCACCAAGGGGAAGGCTTGATTGCGTACCTAATTTAGGTTGGAGGAAACAGTCTCTGTGCTAACCCTCTACTCTCGTATTTCACACCGCTTTGACAATCTTAAATGCTTTCCACTCGTGCTGATGCTTTTCTCCTTGGTGTCAAGCTCCATGTAAAAATTTCTGGAAAATTTCAACATGTACCTTCAAATCATCTTCAAGTATAGGAAAACCTGAAAAGTATGCATTTCCCCACATAAAACCACCCCCAAAATATCTGCCATTACTTCTACAGCCAAAGTGAGGTTTGAAACTTTAGAGAACAC
Organism: Oceanodroma leucorhoa; assembly: GCA_030449065.1. Taxonomy (NCBI): domain Eukaryota; kingdom Metazoa; phylum Chordata; class Aves; order Procellariiformes; genus Oceanodroma; species Oceanodroma leucorhoa. The sequence goes on along the minus strand of JASVER010000011.1, from coordinate 7,953,819 downwards.
CTTTGTTTAGCTTGGTAGGGAAAAAAAAAATCAAGCAGGATGAGCTATATTGAAAATCATCTGCCATCAGTGTGTTCAATGATAGCTGCTGGGATCTTAGCAGAGCCTGATGTTTTGTAACTCATCTATTCCCAGAGTGCCCAGCCACCCTGCTAGCGGTTTTCTAGCATAAAGGGGCTATTAAAGAGTAACTTCTGCCTTTCGGAGGTCCCAAGACTTACGTTCACAGGGCYGTTTCCTGCGATGGTGAGAGCTTTCCTCAGCCCACTGGAAGGACCGTGCACGCCGAGAGGGCACACGAGATGCCTGCGCACAGACAAAGCATCCGCCACCCCGTCCCGGCCGCTTGCCGCTCGACGTGAGCCCTTCCCATCGCTTCTGTTTAACCTCCGGGCCCTCGCGCAGAAACACGAGCGCCGCTTCACAAGGGGTGGATTAAACGATTGTGCAAACAAATAAGTAACGAGTACCCACGTCGCAGGGCGGTGGTTCGACTCCGAGGCAGTGCCCCCAGCCCCCTCCTGGCAGGGGAGGCACCGCGGCGGGCGCCTGGTGCGATGCTCTCGCCCTCCCCGCCGGCGCCCTGGGCTGACGCTGCCCCTGGGACCCACGCGTGCGGCGGCGGCRGCAGCTCCGTGAGAGAGCGGAGGACGAGCGAGTAACAAAACCCCGCTGAGAGTTCAAACACTCCCTCTTCGGCTCTCCCGTGGAGCTGCAAAGAATTTTGCAAATGTCTCTTTTCAGCAATTCTGCCACTAAACTCAAATCCTAGTGGTGCTGCATTGAAAAGGAGAACTCTCTCATTCAAAACGAACAACTCATTTTCAAGTAAACAAATGAATTCATTACCGAAAAGTTAGATAAAGGATTTGCAAGTTTCTTTGGTGGGAGAAAACTATGCAGTGGTCTTGCTGCCACAGACTGGTATAAAAAAGGGTTTAAAATTTCCCGTGCAAAATTGCATTGCAGACCAGAGGGAAAATATACACATGTGCACAGGGAGAAAATATACATGTTCTGGTGAAAATTTATTTCCTCTGAAGGAAATTATTAAATGTTTTAAACCATGAAGAAAGAAGACAGGAAACATGGCCCTATTTAATCCTCATTACTAATGTCTGCATTCACCTGGCTCACCCATGCATGACTCCACGTGTCAAAGGGTTCAACTTCCAGTATATATACTTTCCCCACCACTAATTAATTCTCTCCCAACACTTTTTTTTCCCCGAGTAATTTTCCATGTGAAAAAAAATTTAAATTAATACTTTGCCCAGCTATACTTAGGTAAGAATAATCCAATCTCAGATGTGATGGATGGCTGTCTCATCTGTAACATACTTGCCCTATATCATATTTTACATTATTCTGCTTGCTTTCTTTCCCTGTTTCTACTGCTTTATTAACTCCTTCTCTCTCTCCCCCTCTCAGACTGGCTTTTCCCTTCGGTAATTCTCTGCTCAGCTTCCAGCCTTATTTTTATCAGTGGATTTTTCCATCGCTCCTTTTTTTGGCCCCTTGAAGAAAATAACAAACCTAATAAACAAATAATAAACAAACCATAACAAAACCCAAGCCCCAGTCAGACTTTCAGACTTTGAAAGCTCATATACCTTTGCTAGCAAGCAGCACACTTTTTGCCCATTTTCACTTATTTTTTTTAACAAGCTGATTTTCAAATAAAAATGATGGTAGGTAAATGGTACAGCTTCTTTTTCACAGAGATGATCACATTCCTAAGCAGTTCATCCAAAGGCTTTGCAAAGGCAATTCAAGCACATCCTTTTACCTGGGAGGAACGGACTGTTATTTCCCAGAGGCAAACACACTCTCATGCTAATTTAAACAGAGCTCACGGAACTGTGTGCTCTGCTGTGAATGGCTAAGGATCGTTAGGGCTTACACCACACAGGCTTCCTAGATATGGTAATTTTAAATTACCCAAAATATATACGATTTGAGTTGAATATGTATGCCTGCCACTCCCACTCCAAATTGAAAATGACTTTCTTTGTAATAAATGCCTATTCTGAGCAGAGTGTTTGGAAAAGAAAAGCCCTTCCAAGCCAGGGTGTCCTCTGAAGCAAGTGGGAGAAGAAACAGGTTTTCAAACCACTCCTTTTGTTCCAAAATGTGAAATGTATTTTGTTATTTTCATAGTCACACACTTGCAATCGGCTGCAGCAAGCTTTGAATCAGGCCTGCAACGACTCTGGGAACAGGAGGGAGGGGGCGATGGGAGGGAAATCTGCCCTCTCTGCTGGCAAAGACAGGGGTGTAATACATTTGGGGGGGAAGGAGAAATGTAATAAATAAAATATTGAGAAAACTGGACGTGAAAAGAGRGGAAGTGACAGGAGGAAAGGAAAAGAGAAGTCAGTTGTAGTAAAAATTAACAAGCTGTTTATAAAAAAAGATGCAATAAGAGGAGCAGAGGGAGCCACTGAAGTTAGGGACAATCAAGCGCAGTCTCTGGTACCAACCGGGCAGAGGAAACAGCCTGTGCTTGGGAGGCGGTGACTGCCCCTTTGCTCCCCCTTGCAAGGTGAGGACCACGCCAGAGAGGGGGTTTGGGTATAGCCAACAGCCACGCCAGCGCTCTGCCCCGCTGCCAAGGATGCAGGCTGATGCAGGGCAGTGTGTACCTACAAATCCACCTCACGCCCATRGAAACTGGTAGGCAAAAGCCAGCAGGAGCCCCTGTGATCTGAAAACCTGCCTGGAGTCCCACCGAAGCCACTGTCCTGTCCTGTGGGCAGAATGTCGCTGGTACAGGATTTTAGCTTCTCTCCCTAGTCTTAACAAGCCCTTAGACAACTTCACACACTTAGTCTCTTCTTTAAACTGGCTTTAGGCTTTCTCCCGAGTTAACGAGAAATAATTTCTGAGCTACTCATCTAGAAAAGTGCCTTTCTTCAAAGCCCTTTCCAGGTGCCATGTGCAAACAGTAGCAGATCCAGGTTCCCTCTTTAGATCTCATTTGTCTGCATCCGAGGACTGCTCTTGGGAGCTGTTTCAAAGGCTGAAGTGTCAGCATCAGAAAGAAAAGAGGTGTGTGGGTGTGAAGTTACTAAATGCAAAACTGTCACTCTCCTTTCATTTACAACCCTGAATATGCATGCATGCAAAAATGTAGGGCTTATATTAAAGTTTTTACTCTTGAAGCAGAAAATATGAAGGAAAAAGAGACTAAAAGATAAGATGAGGCTGTGCAGGTTAGAACTCTCTCTCAGCTAATCTTTTCTTTTTCATCAATAATGATTTCTGTTAATAAAGCCTGCCCTACCTTGAATTAGACGGTCTTTTATCATCTCAGGGAAGGGCACCATCAGCAGGCACGTACATTTGTGTTGCTGACTGGTCAATGACAGTAACGAACAGCAGATGGAATTTTTTAGTCTCTTACCCAGATAAAAGCTGTGCAGAGAATTACTGATGCCCAACCCAGAAGAACACTAGCTTAAAAAGCACCTGAGGGTCCGAGTGGGGGCTGTGGGCTGTCTGTGGGTTCACGGTAGAGGAGGCTGCCTGGGCTCTGCCTTGAGGTCTGGGAGCTCCCTGGGGTGGGAAAGGGTACCCAAACAGTTGCACAGCRACAACCGGGAGAGCCGTGTTTACTGATCCGTGTTTACTGAACTCATGCACACAGCGGGAGTCCTGCGCTACAGCAACGAGGACACACAGGTGTCTTGGACACTCAATGCCTGCACCAGCCTTTCATAAGGCAAAGTTTTTGGGAATATGCATTGCTGCTCTTCARGCAAACACATTCCTTATCCTAGCTTGCACTAGTCAAGAAGGATGAAAACTTACCCCATTGGATGGGAAACCTGAATTCTGCACCTTGGTCACCCCCAGACTGCATTTCAGCATGAACTCTGCTGCCTGGTGGTGGCTTGGACATGTCAACCTGGTCGGGGGGATGCCTACCTACCAGCTCAGCAGGACATTTGCTAATGCTCTCGGGACAGCTTGGGTGCCAGGCAGCACCACCACGTCACCATGATGCTCTGTGATAGCTGAGCTGCTAAAACACTTACCTGCTTGGATCTAAAAGGAAAAAGAAATGTGGGGCAGAGGTAAAGCATCAAGGACTGAAGGTGGAATATGTCTTTAATAGACACCCGCAACATTTTAATGGGACTTACTACTTTGATAATTGCATTTACTTAACCTCCAGACGCTCTGCTGAGTGTCTAAACTTGCAGGCATTTTCCAAATGAAGCAAGGATGCTGGACAGGGCAGATAAAGATACCGAATTTAATTTGGAGGATTTTTAGAGAAGACACATGCCGCCCAGCACCCAAAGCCAGAGCTAAACAAATTGTGTTCGTGCACCTTGATGAATTGCATTAGTGCACCTGGGTTAGCAAAGAAACACTTGCTACAACCAACAGACTAATGGTGTCATCCAAATCCCTGAAAGACAAAATATCCATGGGGTAAATGGTTCCATTTTTTATTCTGCAACATATTGCATTATGAAAGGATTTCTCAGATGAGATTTTTCAGTATGATGCAATAAACTACATRTGGGGGATGAAAATTAATGAGAATGTCTTTCCTTTTACAAAGAAATAAGGTACTTTGAYTGATCTGCTGGGTTTAAAGGAAAAGCTAAGCATTTAAAACACACACACGTGCACACTCAAATACATGCTTTCCCAGTTTCCAATCCTGGAAACAGAAATGCTGCAGGCTGATGCTGGCTCTCTGCTTGTAGGACCAGGGCCACAGCTAGGAAGATAAAGCACACAAATTGATTCAGGAATGATTTTATYATTAAAATCCTTGCCTGTCTTACAACAAATCTTTTCTTATGACTGGTGTCTAGCCTTTGCAGTAATGGTGAATATTACTAACGTGTTCCTATAGTCTTTGATTACAGACAATGCCCTAACCCTGATTTTCTGCCTTCTTTACCCATTACAAGCAACAACACAGATAAGCAGAGCTCTGGCATGCCATACAGCCAAAGGAGTGAACAACTTCGAAATACATCAGTTTGCTGGATGCAGATTGCTTATTAAACACCACGGTACAGTAGGTAACATAGCCAAGAACACCGATTTACTGCACTCCTGGCCTCTGGACAAACTCAATATTTCAACGAGACTTCTCTGACTCCGGCCCTTCTTCCCATGGGAAACTGCAACACCGTGGCTGCACTATGGTCACTGCTCTTGGCTATATCCTCAGCGGCACCTGACACACCGGAGATAACCAATAGCCCTAACAACTACAGGGCAGATAATTCATGGTTGGGCCTTAAAAACTGGCAGTTTCACAAGCAGTCGCTTGAACAAAAGCCCGTTTCCCAGGATCTGGGGTGAGCAGTTGGATTCTCTAGTGTCTAATAAAAGCGTAAGTGTTGATGGTTCCCAACCTGAGGGCATTCCTGCTTCCCCAGTGGCYTCCCTGGGTAAGAGCTGAGCTATGCTGCAACCTTTCTTTCCTTCTGGCCATGAGCAGGTCAGCTCTCTCTTTCTTACCCAGCTGCCTTGTCTCATGAAACTTGCACGAAYGTAGTGTCTCTGAAAACTGCACTCAGTCTGCTATAATTTGTCAGAGCTGGTTAATGGATTTTAATGTTATTAGGAGTAGAGTCAGATATATCACCAGATGGCCAAGCCGGCACACAAACACAGTACGTACACTTAAGGAAACAAGGCAACATTGTTCTGATGTACTTCTCTTTGATAAATTTTRTAAAGAAATAAATTTAAATAAAATTCTCCCAAACAMCTTATTTGCTTTTCAACAGTCTGACGTTATGTTGCAGTAGCTATATTAACTTTCAGGGAAAAAGAAATAGGAAATGAAGAAAATAAAAGACGAAAAAGGATGTGAAAGTTTTTTAACTGGCTGTTATCTGTGCTTAAATAAAATCACAACTTTTAAGTCACCATGGTTTCTAAATGATCAACAATTKCCTTCTATACTGATTATTAAATACATGCACTCTCCAAGGCCCTACAAAATAACACCTCACTGTTGTGCTGCAGTAAWAAAATCATAATACATCATCTGTTTGTAACAGGATTCATTACAACTGAAATGTTGCACTCTCCAGATAGTGTCTCAAGATTTTTCTTACGAAGCACTTCATAGGAATATTGCCTTATTTAAGAGGAGAAAAGTACATGAACAGGTGAATCTAAATTTACATCCCACCAGATGTCCTTGAGGTCCTATCACCAACTCCCCTGATAAAATAAAAGCAATGGTTTCTGAAATGTAAATATCCAGTGCTTGTTGCCAGTCAAATCTTCCCAGAATTATTATACAGAATTTGGAGGAGAGTCAGTTGAAGTAACAGAGAGGCTTTAATATCCAAACCCAGCAGGCACAATTTTAATAAGGCACAAAAATACCTGTAGGTTTTCAACTAATACGCATCCTTTTTGCACTGACAGTGTGGAGCACTGGATGTGGATCTCCAGTCCTCCCTCATCCCTACATGCCTGATCCCAACCAGTCTTCCTGACTGCGCCAGGTACACAGATGTGGGCAGAGGGCTGGACTCAGATCCTTAATTTGCTTTCATCCACTGTAATGCACACAGGCAGGGGGGAAAAATCACTACAGAGTAGCCAAGATCTTGGGAAAGGTTTCTTGCTCCACCCCACGGTGATAACAGCTCTACTGTGCATCAATTACTGGGCCCTAAAGAGGTATTTTCTTTTTTTCCAGGCCTAGATGACTGTACTTTGAATCGTCCACATGTTTGCATGTCAAGGTGTTTGCTAAGTGGGATACCARGAGCCCGCTAAGGACAAAAGGATCATAATATCATCCAGGAAAAGGTCAGCTTGAAGAGTAATAGGATTTTTGAGTGGTTGCTTCCCGAGCCTGTGCCACATGCTCACAGAGACTCATAAAAAGAAAAGGAGATCAAGGGCTAGAGGAAAGGAGCTGGTGGAGAAGACCATGCCTCAGCTCCTTCCAAAAGCTTACAAACACAGCCCTGCAAATGAAAATATCAGCATGAAAACCTGACCTCGCTGGAGTTAGCAATGGCTTTGACACTGGCAGGCCATAGCTTGGCCAAGCACTAGCATTTCATCCTTCCGCGTACTGTGGTCTCAGTGATTCATGTTCAGAGATTTAAAAAGCAGGAGACATAAAAGTATTACTACTGCTCTTATCCTTTCCCCAGGATGCAACCAAACCGAACAGGAAGAGTTCAGCTATTTTTAACCGTTTCTCTCTCTCTCTCCTACAAGACCTATGTGGGCTTAAGTGCATGAGAACAGACTTGGCCCTCGGACATTTGGGGCTTGCTTTGGCTCAGCACAGAGAAGATTGCCTAGCTCCTAGCTGCAGTGTTTAGCTCCCAGTTTAATCTCAGATCTTTCCCCACCTCCTTTTTCAATAATGCCTGAGCTGTTGAGATGTCTGATTTTGATGCAAGCCAATTTCTGAGCTGTTTGCGCATTATGCATAATGTAAACCTGTACACAGCTATGTCATCCGTTTGGAGGCTAAAGTTTCCTCCATCGGGAGCCTCTGTGAGAAAAAGTCAGGCCACCAGGACCCAGTGTGAACCTTTCACCACTACGTGCGGCCACGCATTTTGATTGTACCCCACCTCACTCTCCTCTGCAGCGATGCCTCTCCAGGAGCAGGCATGAATTACAGGAGCCTGGCTCGCACCTATACGGTGTAGCTGCAGCCTCCCCAGCACCAACCAATGCAGCATCCCCTGCAGCACGCCACCCGAAATCAGGGGGCTGGGAGCAGGCTCTATGAAAGCGGCCAAACGCTTCGCAAGGGGCAGTTCACTCATGCTTGAGAGCAGGTATGCAACATCCAAATTGATGGTGGATATAAATCACATTGAGAAATGAAATAAGCTCTTTTGAGCTGAAATGCCACTTGGTACAGTGCTCTTTGTATTGTGCTTGCTGTAATATACAGTGTCACACAATACCATGTACTGATAAAACACTTTGTAAGTGACAGAGTGACATGAATAGTGATAAATGCTGATGTGACTTGTTAGCAGAGAAAGCAAAAGAAATGCTTGGAGAGGTAGATACCATAACCGTTTGAAATGTGCCATTCCACGTGCTCCCTTTGATGGTTCCAGTCTGCTGTTTGCACATCCCAGTGCAACCCTTCCTGCGTCAGCAGCATACTCTGAAACAGTGACCAAGGACACTGCTCTAATCAGGGGGCCTTCCCAGAGCTGCTGGTATTAGAAAAGGGCTACAGTGACTGCTGAGTGTCTGACCATCACTATTTCAACTGCAACCCCYTATCATTTATTGCTTGACCATAAAAATAAAGCATTGGTGTGATTTGGCAGGCAAGGTTACAGCCTTGGAATGAGGTTGATGGATTCTGGATGTGGGCGTGAATGATCCCTGTGAGTATAAATCACAAAAACCTTGGGTTTTCTAAGCAGAAATACAAGTCTTTACTCTTAATATCCCAATTACCAAATACAGCCTGATCACAAGACCAGCTTTCTCAGAAGAATATCTACTGAACTGGCATGGTAGCTTCTCACATGTGATGGACTGGAAGAAGCTTTCAAGGAGGTATGGGTATTATCAGGTGACTGCTGGCCTGCATGCACATAACTTTTCAAGCAGAATGCTCCACTTCTAACTTGCTGTAGCAAAGCATTATTCACACACAGTCTTTCAGAGATGACGCAGTTAGCCCTAGGGGCATGATTGCCTCCTTCTAAATCTTATACACCAATGTGAGCAACAGAGAAGTATCTCTGCACCAGCAGAAAGTGTTGAGGAAGGGTTGAATGAGCCTGTAAGAACAAATAAATCTTGAATTGAAATTAAATTCATGCTATGAAGTTAAAACACAGAGCTAGCTTTGTGGTGATTTCTGTTTGAAAAAGGAAAAGGAAAAAAAAAAACAAGTAAGCTGTCTTAAATCCAGGTTGAGCCTGAGCCAAAAGTTTTACATTTGGAGAGAYGAGGACTTGGAGAAAAGCCCTGAGTTCTGGCACAATAGAAATCTCTATTTCYATTGTTTGTTTGCTTCCCTGCCCCCACCCCAAATCTCAGCTGAGGTTTTATTCCAGGTTCCAGTATATAACTACACAGAGCTCCACAACCCTGCTTAAAGGTTTGGATGTTGTCCATCTCTATTTATTCTCTCTATATGGATTTATGTGCCATATCTTCTGTATAACCGATATGTTCCTTATCATTATATTAAGAAACTAAATGGTTGTAGCATCAGGTCGGTAGTGATGCAAAAATATTATTTCASAAGACTTTTTCCAAGGAAATAAAATTTTATCAGGCTTTCAGGACCTTGAAGATTAGAGAGAAATGAAATTTTCTGTAGTTTTTTGAACCCACTTTTCAGGAAGGTGGAAGGAAAATGTATTTATCCATTTTTGAAATAATCAATATAAACTCACAAAACTCTAATTATAAGAGTAATTTGGGCTATTTACAGATTGTCTGTATTTATTGCTGTCCTACAGAAATGGAAACTTCTACCTCCAGCTTGAAGTGCTTTGATTTGGGTTTAGGAACTACATGACCTGTAAAACYTCAAAAGAGTCTCTACCAACAGAGCTTTAAAAATGCCAAAACACCAGTCAAAGGACCAAACTCTTCTCTTCATAATGTGTGTGACCTTGCTACAGCTGAYACAGTGATGTGGGTATGTGGAAGGTACAACCTGAGTGGGTCCGAGGCACAGGAAACCTCCAATTCTAGGTTACTCAACATTTGTTTTGAGAAAGAGTAGAGATGCTCGGGTTTGGCCTTTTTGTAGCAAACAGTCTCCAGAGAGATCAGTGTAATGACAACTTAATTTTACCAACATTGCTTGACTCAGTAAAAAAGTACAGATTGGATAATTACTATATCAAAAAGTAAAGGCCATAACTATCACAATTACCCACATCAACTCCAATTGTTTCATAAGAGAAGCAACTGCTGTTTAGAAGACTGTCAGAGCCAGAGGGAAACAAAACAGCTCAACAACAGAAAGCCTGGTATTAAATGAGAGGGAAAAAAATCACTTGTCTTCTTTTACTGTCATTCCTGTAATAATAAAATGAAGGGCTGCAAGTGCAGAGGGTTTGCCGTTGGGTAGCAAATGAAGCTTCATCGGATGATTCACAGCCTAGCCAGGGCGTCTGTACTCATCTTCTCAGTTAACAGCAGAAAAGGAGGTTGGTTTTCTTAGTAGAGATATTCCCAAGCCACATGCAGATCAAGACTGCCTCCTTCTCAGCTGAAAATTTCAAGATCTTCAGGGATTCACCATGGGGAAATTACTGTATGGCCTCTAAACACAGCACTGCCTGGGCTCTGCGATAGAGACGGTGCATGAACACGTGCTTTTAGTGCTATCAGATCAATGCTGTTCGGGAGGACACATCATCAGTGCAATGGCTACTGGCTGATGAGCAGGGAATACCCTCTCCCTGCCACTGCTGCTGGACATAATTTATTTATTATAATTATTTATTATTTATAGTTTAGTTGTAAGATGTTATTTATAATAAATGCTTGCCATTCTGGTATTGTTTCTACAAGCATAATTAAAGGAAATATAAACTGTTAGTGCAACACTTAGAGAGTACAGGTGTTTTTTGGCATCTCACTGATTAGAAATGCAAATTTGGGAAACAATTAACTAATGTGCTAGAAATCAACAATTTGCATAAAGCTTCTTCAGGTCTTTTCTACCACAGGTGCAATAATTTCCCCAAGAAAAAGCCTAAGTCTGTGCCAAATTCTACTGCCCATGGAGCAAGCTCCCAGTCTCTCTGTCTAGAATACACATTAAATCTTTGTTTCACACAGAGGCAGCTAAAGCATAAATTAAAGTCAAGATTTTCAAAAATAGGTGAGTGAAGTTGGCTCCAGTTTCACGACGCCCAATGGTGGTAACACAAACTCAGTCATCCTTGCTCATCTGTGACACCAGGCATGCACTGCCTTTCACAGAAGGGTGTCAGAAGAAAGTACGCTGCACTTAACTGGTGAACCTTATCACAACGCTCCTGGTGCCGTGATAGCCCTGCAGAAAGAGCCTGCTGCTAATGTTCCCCCGCACCTGGAGAACTAGACATTTTCAGCCGCACCTGGAGAACTAGACATTTTCATATGGGTCTGCCAGAAAATTTTAAGTCCTAAAAGCAAATGTCCGAAAGTATAAGGCATTTAAAGAGAGGGATTATTTCTGAGCAACACAACACCTGGTTCTGCACTTGCCGAACTATTTCATAGGAAAGCATTAGTCCAGCTACTGCATGGCTCAAAATGAAGCCCTGGGCATTCAGTTCCAGAGAAGGCTCCAAGCCAAGAGCTCAAGCGTTGCCCGTGACACCGAACAAACCCTCTGGGCATCCAGGACTGAGGTCTGCTGCTCTCCCTATTCCTGATGGCCATGCCAGGACGTGGGACCTGTCTCCAGGCAAGCAGGGACTTATTTTAGTCATTAAACTTCACTGTCCTCCTAAATGCCCTGTTCATATTTTATTCACACAGAAATTTCATATTGCAAATCAATGGCTGTCTTGTCCAGATCCTGAAAAATCTTACTCAGATAAATTAATTCTTCCTCTGGCAGGCAGTCAATGAAACTGCTTATTTGAGTAAGGATTAATTACATGAGAAGGGGTTTGCAATATCAAGCCCATTAAACTCTTAGTTCATCAGGTGAAGGGAACAGATCTGCACTTTGAACTGTGTCTATACCACTTATTAGAATTTCTTTGGCTTTTTATTCTGTTTCAGATCATTCACTTATTTACTCTGAGCTTATTGTGCCTTCTGCCAGTGTCAATATGGCTCAGCTGGCAGCAGATGCTCCTCTAGATCTGAGCACACTGGTGTGAAATAACGAGAATGGAATGAGAATTGATGTGAACTTTTGCCTAAAACCTGAACTGAAACCTTCATATTTACAAAACTCTGCTTCTAATTTGTGTACCAGCTCCATGAGATACCCTCATTTTAAAAATAYGGCAGGTCTTCCAGTTTAGTTGGAGGCCATGAGTACTGGAGGGTGAGGAACAGCCCACTCTTTTCAGTTTGTTAGGCCCATTTTGATAAAACWTTAGGTTCTGGAGTTGTTGTTCGACAAAACATGCCCTCGCAAGTCCTTTGAGGTTTGCCCATTCCCAGCCAGCTCAAATGAAGGTCCCACCAACACTTGGGTTCAAGAGGAACACTGCTATCTTGTAATAGGATTTTTTAACATCTGAAAATGCTCTGGGGATGAAGATGGAGGGTCTAAATTGACTCCCTCATTAATGTGCATTCAGTGTCATCAGAGTAAGGAAAGGGGAAGACTGCTTTATAAAGCAGACAGCCTCTTGTGCTGTGCTTCTGAAACGAGCTCACTATGATTTTTAGATACCTCCTGAGGCTTTAAATAAACAGAACTGTACTCCACCAATTATCATGCCTGTTTTGCTTAGCTCCCCAGTGGATTTAATTTTAGAAGAACCGTACCGCTCAATATTCAGTGCTGTTTGGGTAAAATTGCAAAAATTAAAAACAATGTGATAGCACCTGTGGCATCTACAGAACGTAAAATATGAAATGTCTTATCTGTTCAATTATTTAAACCATCCAATCTGCTGGTAAAAGCTATTATATTGGCATTATATCCAAAGACTCCCTAATCCATTCTAAATTTTGGATTCCTGTGTTAATCCTAGATTGCCTAATGAAAGCAGTTCAGTATGGAAACGCAAGTTTCTTAACATAATTTTTATTCAATTGACTTGTTTTCTTTCCCAGACCCTTTTTAGATTTTCCATGCAGGAATTCAGCAGGCCTACCTCCAAGAATTAGCTTATACATGGAAAAGTTAGTTTCTGAGACCAAAGATTCAAGGACATAATCTAAATATGACAACTTTCCCGTTTCCTTTGTCCCTGCCTAGCTTCCGTACCACACACCATGTTTATCCTGCTTTCTAGGACTCATACAGGTGTCTCTGGTTTCAGCACTGGGAAGTCACGCCAAGAGGATGACATTCAGGCTCTTTGCGACTGAAGTAACAGAGTTTCCTTTGGAAATCCCCTTCAGTTGTGCTGCAGTTCCCAAAAGCAACCATAAAACTCAGAATCTTGAGAATAAYGACTCCTTTTCCTTGCCCACTGACTCCCCATCAGTTTTGCTTAGTAGACTTTTCAAAAGATGCCTTTTGACTGACAACACTGCACATGCAATTTGAACTTTTACAGTCAAGCTGGATTCTCAGTTTTCGCACCTCACCACTTGCAATAAAAGTTCTGCCAGGAAAAGGATGCTATCAGTGGGTTTGCAAGGATGTAAACGGCCAGAAAGCAGTAAACATTTCTCTCGAGGCTGCCAAGTAGGAACAGAACTGAATTCACTTCCTCTTAGCACTGTCGCAACTGCAGGGCTACATGAAGATAAAAAGACACAAAGATGTGTTTAATAAGGTCACTCCAAATACCCCCACGTGACAGATCTGTTGATGATGCCAGCCTGGATTGATGGATAGTCATTTTGGGGAACTGAACTGCCCTTTACTTACTTCTAGCACAGGAGYTGCCAAATTTTCTCTGTCCTAGCACTGCTGCAACAGCCGAAGCTCCAGGTCCTGCCCTGCAGCAACAGGCACACACAAGAACAGGCGTAGGAACAGGCATATGCAGGAACAGGCACACTTCCATCTCCTCGTTCAGCTTTTCCTGCAGCCCATTCTCACCCCAGTCCCATACTCTCACCACAACCACTTTTTTCCCTGCATACCCTTAACCAGGGTTAACTAACACTTCGGGGTATTTCTCATCAGAGCACCAACAGCCTCCTGAAAAACTAACCCATAAAGAAAACATCAACRGGACGCAGCAACAGGACTGACCAGCGAGGGCACATTTTTCTCAAGCCATTGGCTTGTYGTTGGCTAACTGCAGATGCCTATGGGAGAGTATAAAAAAAAGGGAATTTTATCCCAATATTTTCCCAGCACACAGCCTCTGCTGAGCTATGATTCAGGATATTTCTAAGCCAAACATGACATCATCGTATTTTGCAGCATTTTTCTTTCAAGAATTTGCCTAAATGAKATTTAAACCCACAAAAATGGTGGCATCCTCAGCATCCCGTTGCAATGAGTTCCCCAGCTGAACAATGTGCTGAGTGGAAAACACTTTCTGCAGATTCAATAAATGTGTTGAATCCTTGTGTTTCAGTGTCATCTGGGGTTCATTTCTACTCAAGTTCTGAGTTTGTTTTCCAGCACCAACCAACTCCTGTGGGTTCGGGGAGTCCTTGGAGACTGTCTTTGATTGCTCCAGCATTCTTGTTTAGATGTTTATCTTCACATGGGCATTCACAGCTGGCAGCAGGCTGCGAGTGCCRTTGGGGTGAGCCATCTCCTCGGCAGGTTAGGGAGGGAGTGTAACGAGGCAGAAGCGCTGCTGAGTCACTGTGACAAGAGCGGCTCATTAGCTCAACCCGCAGCACGAGAGGGAGGGGAAGCCCTTCTGGGCAGAAGAAGGGAAGGCAGACAGCTTTCTAGAAGGAAAGACAAGTGTAGGAAAGCTGAGGTTTCATAATGGTACTTTCTTTTAATTAAGCCACATTCAAAAAAAAAAAACAACGGGTACTTTTGGAAAGTTCTTGCGTCTGATCTTGAAGATATTTCATACATATCAGGRAAAAAAAGCAACAACTCAAAAATCCACATAAATACTAATATACATATTTTTCCAGCAAACTGCAAAAGAGCCCAGCCATACAGGGRGCAGGCACAAATATCACCCCACTGGTCACAACGTGTAGCACCCACACCACATTTAGGAGAGAAAAGCAGCGCATTTCTCATTGGCTCTGCTGAATCATAGCAACGTAATCCRTCGTTTGGCGATCTGAATATACAATCCCAACTGAACACGCCGAGAACCTGGCAATGCTCTTATTCTCGCACTTTGCAACTCACGCCGTCTGCTCAAGTCCTTATCTGCTTACAACTCTCGCTTGCCAAACATGTTTTGCAACGTGACGGTGAAGAGTTGTGAGTAGCCTGGAAGTCCTGGAACTCAGTATTCCTCGTTTGCTGGTGCGGGGCCGAAATGTGATGCTGGAAGCAAGCGGTGTGTGATCCAGGTGCCAAACTATGAAACTTGGATCCAGCTCCAAATTCTGCCAAGGCTCTTTTGTGTCACTGTGACCCCAGTGAGCAGCGCAACGGACTGAAAAACTGGGCCTTATGAGCTACATTGCCATTTCAGCCACATTTCTGAGCTTGCTGAGTCCTAAACTTCTGCTCTGAGCAACATGTGAAGTCTGAGCTTATAAAGACTTTCTGTCTTTTCACCCAAGGACTTTGGCATTGATTAGCAAATGACTAACAAAGAGAGTCAATGCACTTTTAGTCTTTTATCTACTTCACGTGTGTATTATTTATCTCATTGGACATTGAAACCGTTCTTGCACAAACAGCAATTTCATTGCTGATTTTTAACAGCCACTCTGTTAGGAAACCATTGCACAGGCGTCTAACTGCAGGTCTCTCAGGATCTGTGCAGTGCACAGTCCTGAAGCATCACTTTCTCATGCTTGGGCTCCTCTTATGAAGCCTCATCTTAGAAGGTGCCGAGTATCCTCAGCTCCCACCACCTGCAGTGAGGGATGGATGCACAGCAGCACCTCTGTGGATTTCAGATGCCTGGAGAATGACTTGTAGAGAAAAGCAGCATAATAGCTCGAAGACTTTCAGCTTGCTGAGTCTTGTAATAATTCCCCCATGCGAGGGTGATGCCCTCCYCCCCTTCTCTGCTGGAGACAGTGAGCAGTCTGTCTCCCGAAATCTGGAATCACACTGATACCAGCAGAGACAAGCACCTGCACGAAACAGCACCCATCTCTCCACCCCACCACTCAGCAACAGCACGTATCATTAAGGAAGACCATCACACATCTCATTAAAGACGACCTGCTGCAGGAAAACACTCTGCTTCTCCAGGGACTCGACCCCCAGGAGCGTCCCACATCACAGAGCGGGGCCGGACAGCCACAGCAAGCTCAGCGACAGGCTGCTGGTCCCTTCAGCAAGTCGGAGACACGTCTGTGAGCAGCGGGCTCTATAGCTACACTACTAGGCACAGTCCAGCTCACAACTAACCCCAAAAACTCACGTGCAGATTCCCTGGTAATGGGCTGAGCCTGTGAGCAGAGCCTGAGCCAGGGAGCACCCATCCAGGCAGCGTTATCAGGAGCCTGTGATGCTGCATGGAGACCCACCAGGCTTATCCCATGCCAGGCACCGGCCAGCATCCACCTCTGCGCTGCGACACTGCTGTAAGACTGAACCAAAGTACAATCGTTTGCATCTGCTAAGCTTAGCTGCTGGCATAATTTAGAGCAGTATCCATGGTTGAAGGTGTCAGAAAACATTTATCAGTTCAGGCTGGTCCTACAGTGCCTGGAAACCTCCTTAGAGCACGCTCCTGTCCCAGCGCTGATCCCACACCTCGCCTGGCCCCTCTCCCACCTTTGCTGTGGGGCCGCGGGCGCAGTCAGGGCTGTCAGCATGACGCCGGGTTGCGGGAGGACCGGAGCAGCCCTCCTCGCTGTGAGGATGTTGCACGTTTATCCGGCATASAGCAAGGTGTTGCAATGAAAAGAAAAATGTGCTGCAGCTGTATCTAAGACCCTATCGCTGAAAAGAATGAACTATATTAAGGTATAGTCTGYACTTGAGCAGACATGCAAATTTAACTAGATGAAGCTTTTGATTATTTCCCCTATCTCTTGGTTTGTGCGATTTCCCTGAGGTGGAAAAATGCTCTTTGCCAGTAATTCATTATAAATGCCCCAGCCATTCCCATCAGCTACAGCAGGTCTCCACTGCACTGCTCATTATTAAAATATGCACAAAATTCTCTCCTCTCCAACTCACCAAAACCAATTTTTGAATCACTCCGAGAATTTAATCACATTTCACTTCTCTTGGCTATAATCAACGTGCACGCTTCATACAATATTTACTTTCTGTGCAGGTACCAAACTTACATATGACAATCTATTTTACATACAGAGGACAATGTTAGCTGAATGCTCTCTTAGGGTAAATTATATATAAAATTCTGCACAGGGTATTATATCAAAGTGCTCCTTAAACCCATGCTAACTCTGTACCAAGTGCATCAGACAAGAAATGGCAAAATTAAGCCACGTACAGCAGCTCTATTAACTCAAACGTTATCGGACATCCTGGAACAGCTAACAAAGCAAGCATAAACAACTCTGCCATGCAGCATACTTCCTAATACTCATCCTACAAAAGGCTGGATGCCCTGAATTTCCAATAGATGGGTTGAAAGGCTGCAGGAGGGAGGGACAGACTGGGCCCTATCACACATTGTCAGGGCAAAGGACTACCCTGAGAGAAGGGCTCTACCTTAGCGAGCGGTGGCAGTGCAGCCCAGAGGGAGCAGGTGGGAGAGCTGGTGCTGAGGACCCGACGTTCAGATCCCATACACTGCCGAGGCTGCTTCGAGCGAGCAGCCGTCTGGTCCCAGGGACCGTCGGTGGCAGAAGTGCACTGGGTCTGCCCCTGAGGGCATCGCTCAGCCCAGGGACAGGCCGGGGAAAGGCTCGGTCCCACTGCTCCTCTCCACCAAGTGCTGCTGGGGAGCTGGGCATTTCTGGCAGCCCTTGCGTGGGGATGGGAAAGGGAAAGCCGAACTGCGGAGCCCCTTGAGCCCACGTTCTCCTCTACACCTGCACACTGGTCAGCCCACTTGTCCCAGCKGGGAGAAGCTGTAAGCTTACTTGCATATGACATTATTAAATCAAACACTTTGGCAAATCACAGGAGCCCAGAACAAGATAAGATGGAAAACAAATGCTTCTCACAAGCCAAGTGGCATGGCTCCTGAGACCGGCCAGAAGGATGCAATGAGCAGCACATATTTAATTTTACTGTTTCTGACACTGGATCCAGGCTAACCAAGCACACAATTACATGGGCTGAAATATTCTACAGGACAAACATGCATTTCACTGACAATCATTAAATGATTTTTAAAACTCTGACATGATGGTTCATGGAAAATAGACGGCTAGATATTCTTAGGCTATTTTTTTAAATTTGCTGTATTTTGGGTTATGTTTCAGCCTATGCAGAATTCAAGCGGTACACCCAATTCTCTTCACCTACATACATGCCTTCCCTTTAATGAACTTCACTCAGCTGCTGCTCTGTATCACTGTGAGCCTCCTCCGTCAAATCACAATCACTTTAATGAGAAAGCAATAGCTCTAGGACTACATGTCTGACAAACAGATCCTTAAAATCTTTTTCACTCTTTTGTTCAAGACAATGAAAGAACACAAGGAACTCATAGGGTGTGAAACCTGAAAAACTCAAGCGTAGCAYGTACGGTGGTCATCTGAACGATGCGGTTGTTCATAGAAAGAAAAATAAGATAAAATAAAAGCCATCCTAAAATGCAAAAGGGCATGATTCATTATGTGGTTACGTAAGACAGCAGTGCCATAACACTGTTTAAGTCATCTACAGCAGCATGACACTGGCGTAAGAAGGGATGAATCAAGCCCTGTGTTTTCATTTTAAAAGGATGCTCAAGCAGCATACAGCAGGAAGAGCTACGGCTTCAAAGAGCTCCTGACAAGGTCCCTCCAAATAAAATTGCACGGGTGGGTTCAGCTTGGGAGACGCAGTCACACAACTCCCATCGACTTTGGTAGGAAAATGGCTACAGAAAAAAAAACCACAAACATTTCAAATGTGGTGTTCTTCTATGCTATGAAGATGTATTTTCCAGTCGGCGTGGGGAGGAGGCACACAGGGCTCCAAGCGTGTGCCGGGGCAGGCAGTGGCAGCACGGCAGGCTGTGGGGAGGACCAAGGTCGCTTCCCTTCCCTGCCATCCAGGACTTTCAATGCACTTCTACAACAAATGTAGATAATTATATATTTATTTTAACATAATTTTTTTTTGTTTAGCTGAGTTGCTGCCTTGTCCCCGAGGAGCTTTTATCATTACATTAAAAATCTTATTTTTGCTCTAACTGACAGACGCCGCAAACTATCTATAAGCTCTGGCAGAACTACAGATATCTGTTCTCTGCAGATTCATTATACATCACTGATGCCCTCGTGGAGCAAATTCACCTCATTCTTCAGTACAGTCACTGGATCAGAAGCAAACCACACTGCAAGTCTGCCTTTGAGGGCAGATACCTGAATCTCCATCCTGGCAGACTTCTAGGGAGGAAGAGGCAAGGCCAAGGCCAAAGCTCAACAAATTAGCAAACTGGATCCACAGATATTCTCCAACTGCCAACAACTGTAATGGATTGTGGCTAGGACATATATTCTACATATGCAGGACACTCAGAATCAACTAAGTCAATTCTGCTGCTGCACAGCCCAAACCTGAAAAATATACCACAATGAACAAAACACAAGAATTCACCACAGCCACTAAAAGGAGAAGGAACCATGATTTAATATTGCAATTTAGTCCAAGATACATGGAAATAGGACACCTGGTGTGTTAGCCCTAATGTCTGTGCTTTCCTGTGCGAGTGTGGGAAAGCACTTAGCTGAGCCTCCATTTATCCTCCCRTAAGCCAGATGTCTTATTTACCTATTTACCAGTGGGGTAATTGCCGTGGACTTAATGGCCTCTTTATCAGGCGCAGTGTTTTAGAAATGTTTCAGGCTAAAAGGCGCTATCAGGTGCAAGGCACAGACAGTAGCACGGGGTGAGGAACAGGGATGGCACGTCAGTAGGGTGTTTTTCAAACCATTTACCAAATSAATCTATAACCTTCGGCAATGCAATCTGAAGGAAACGGTTCTGCACAGATACAAGCATGACTGAAGCGCTGGAGTTGCAATAAAACCRAAAGCAACTGATCATGACATAGACCACAATATTCTCTCTCCCTATTACACTGCATMATCAATGCTAATTTCATTTCTCTCTGGAAATGGTGCAACTATCTGTTATAGTTATCTACGCTTTAAGTACATTTCTATTTTTCCCTATGTTCTTGCTTCAGGAATTTGACAGTGTTTTGTGGGGCTTTTGCTCCTGATCAATCCCATGTTGCCATCTGTCTGCTCCTGACAAATCCCATTCAGGAACACATCCCTGTAAGGGCTTGAAAACCCTCAGGATGTGTAGACGGATGTCATTTACTTGAGCTGATCTGTTCCCTGGATTCCCTGTTGGCATCCCTCGAACAGGTGAGTGTTCATCTGGTGTAAATCAGCTGAGCTCTCTTGGGACTCATTTACATCAACCAAGAATCCAGCCCAAAATACAGAACTAATTTCCTACGTTTCAGACTGACAGAGTGTACCCCTTGCTGAAAGGACYATTATCAGCAAAAAAAGTGCTAGAAACACTTAAAAAGTGGTGCTGGAACTGCAATTCTGACCTTTTTGCATAGCAAGTGAAGTAGGGGCAGACGCTCCTCACCGGCCCTTGTCTGGGCACACCAACAGAGACATGAGCTAGGTTTTGCCCACCAAGACAGTTTCTTGCAATTATTGTAAAAGACAAAACAACCAAACCAGAAAGCACCAGGTGATAAACCCAAGATTATTGAAAACCTGGGTGGAAACTTTCTTTGGAAAAGTAGATCAACATTAAATGGACACCCATCTTCGTGAAGAGTATTTAAAAACATGAATTTTGGACACAAAAACATGACAAAAGTATGTTTAAGGCCTTGCCAAACCCATCAGGTTAAAGAAGAATAAAAGAATAAATGTAAGAAAATATAGCTGCCCAATAAGCAAACAAAAATGACCATTGTTACTAAGGGGAAAAAAGAGGGATGTCACCGGTTAATTTTGCAATGGCATGAACTATTAAATTCACAGATACTAAAGGATTCAAGGAAGACATTATTCATGGTAACATATGAGACTACATGAAGAACTATCCCTAATGCAAATACCAAAAATTACAACCAAAGTGAATCTCTGAGCTCTGCCCAAGATGCCTAGATGCCTATCAAACTAGAAGCTGGACTGAATCAAAGTAAGGGTTATATTCTGCCACTCCTCCTCACATCGAGGGATACTAGAAGTGATACTTCATTCTCTCAGTGGTCCCTTTGACATCAGGGTTATGTCYMACAACGAGAAGTTACCACTCCGTTRTAGGCTGACAGTGGCAGAATGTGTCCCCATCCCACTTTCTGCATCTTTGCAAAAATATCTCAGATCCCTCCAGAAYGTATGCAACGAAAGAACTGACCTACTCAAACCGAGCACGTTCGCAGTGCACAGGGATGGAATTTTGCTTCACGTACAAACGGCTCTATCCCACCCCGAGACAGGACTCGAGGTGAAGCTCCCCGAGGCAGAGCTGAGCCCACAGAAGCCGGCACGGCGCAGTGCTCTCTCGGCGAGTGGGCAGGCAGAAAGGAGCSCAGCTGAGGATGCTAATGTAAACGAGAACGCACGGTGCAGTCAAAGGTACATTTGCAGTGCAAATGTAAATGACACTGTGCAGTCACAGGACCGTGACTACAGGGGATTAAGGGGACTTTGCACGATCTGGCTCTGTGGCTACGGCCCTGCGAACAGATCTGCGGATTAACCGCACTAAGCAAATAGCCAGRGCAAAAAGAAAAGCGGAGTTCGATGCTGTTCACTGAAATTTTACTCTGTCCCACAGCATAGCCAGTTCTAATTTGCTTTTGCTCTGGCAGATAAAAGAGGAAAAATATGCAAAGCTGCYCCTTGTCCCAGCTGTCAGGATTGCAAAACAAATGAGAGATTTGAATAAGTTTACTTAATTGTTATCAGTATTAAAGGTACCTTAAGGGAATCATTCTTAGAAGAGAATAATTTGTAGTAGATAATAAATTACATTTTCCTCTATTTTCCTCCTTTGGAAAAATCTATTAAGATTTTATAATTAAAACTCCTCAACATAGTTCAACTAAATGTTTTTAATTGAAAAATTGTCTATGTTTAAAMATGTCTTTTTTTCTTTTTTTCATAAAAACRCTGTTTGCTCTCTTGAGAAATGCCACTGAAAATTAACTGACATTCTTCATCAAAACTGCTAAATGACACATTTATTTTCTCACTCAGCAACTTAAAGCCATATGATTTTGGCCCCTAATTCCATTTCCATTTGAAAATCCTGGCCAAACAAAAAAATGACTTTCTCAAATCCCTTTTAATAACAGTAATAGAGATTATATGGGAAGATATAAAATGTGTTCAGGCATGCGTGTGATTCCCAAAGTTGTCCCTTTCCCTCTGTACTCCACGCTGATTAGCACAATCAGTCCACAGTGACCAAGAAATAGCATCCTTTCTGCTTGGGGTTTTGGCTGTGTTTTTTTCTTTATTTCACGCTTTGGGATCAAAGTTTGCATGAAAGGCACTGCAGTTTCATTCTGTACATCCATATATATTCATAATGGAAATAGAGTAATAAGCTAAAACCAGAATAGCACCACTATGCTGAATTTGCTGGCAAATCCCATCTCTATAGGTTATAAGCAGATTCCTTAGAACAGTAAATTATTCATTTACTAAGTTCCTACCATAATTTCAGGGAGAACAAAATTAAAAATGTTTACTTACTGATGTATATAGGTATCCTTCACTGTTCATTGCCAGATACAGTTTTGTTTGAACCCCCTGAATCGCCACCACTCGTAAACCCACAGGTATGAGGTTAAACAAAGCTAGGAGAGAAAGGAGATGGAGAGCAAAATTAATCCTTTAGAGTGTGCAGCTAAGATAGAGAATTAAGCCACAATTACCAGAACCAAATAAAAAAAATGCCCATTCATGCATACATTAATTGCTGCGGGTGCTATAGAACAATACTGCTACTATCGTGGTCTGCTATGGCAATTTCCACCGATAGCTCAGAAATTATCTCCAGAGGATATCAACGTATCTCGCCCATTCTGAAGACTTGGAGGTACTGAGAGCTAGGACTTACCTGTCTCATGAGCAGAATCCAGGGTCTGCTGAGTAGAGTTGAACATACTTAATTTGGGTTTGTTTTTGTTTTTTTCTGACAATACGTGGGGGGAAAAAAAAAGATAATCCAAAAACAAACAAGAAGTTCTCCAAGAGGATCAAAACTTTTTTTTTTTTTGCAAATTCAGATCAAATTCAGTAAACATTTTTGACCAAAAGGAAGRAGCAAGATGAAATTCAGAAAAGTTAAAAACCTTCATTAACATCTCAAAATGTTTCCACTCAAAACTCATCGTTTTTTTTTTCTCTTTTTGAGAGGAGAAGGGGTTTGAAAAAACAGAGTTAAATAACTTCAAAATGAAATGAAATGACAGCACATTCGTTAGATCAAGCCCTAAATCTGTTCTTTCAAAACTGAGCTGCTTCAAATGTTCTGCTTGCGTTTACGCTTCTATACATGCTAACAGTGGCAGTATTTATAAGCAGAGAAATGTCTCTTCAAAAAATGAAGATTCCGGTTTGTAAACTGGCAAATTAAAAAAAAAAAAAAAGCAAAGCTCTGCCATAGCTTAGATTCATGGATACATTAAAATTGAACACAAGTAACAATGAGCTGAATACAGTACTCTACGTTCAATACATAGGATTAAAAATAATGAGGAGTTAAGAAAATTTTCAATAACTGTTATTATAACCCAAAGCATCTCCTTCCAGTCTGTTGTATAAATACAGAGATCGGATGAAGTAATGCCAAACTGGCTCTTATTTCCAATGGTTTATTACTTGGCTGTAAAAGTCTGGTCTGCTTCAGGCTGAAGTTTGGTATTTATGGTCACTGTCTGAAGCCAATTTAAAACTTGAATTATGATTTTGAAATATTTTTATTATTTTCAAAAGCATAAGCTAAGAATTATAACCTATTATAAATCCCTTTTTCAGCCTGACAAGCCCCAAATGGTCATATTTAATTAAAAGAAAATTTGCAGCTTGGCAGCATTTAATACAGATCCTAAATTCTGGGTTTGAGGTTATCAAGAGTGTATCAAAAAAGGAAAGAGCAAACATAYGCATGTCCTATTCGATAAAGGCATGGCCAGAAGTTAACACTGTGCGCTGGGGACGAAGGACTAAATTCTGGTGAAAACAGACTCTGTTCCAGCAGGCAGCTGGAGCTCCAGCTCCGTGTGCTGTCCCGGGTTAACCTGAGCATCTCAGCCCCACGGCTCGGTGAAGAGGGGGTGCAACGAGCTCGGGGGGGGCGGCAGCCAAGGGACACGCTCAGGGCTGGGCTGAGCCTGCCCGGCCGCGCTGGCACACCACGAACCAGGGGTGCTCTGCTCTGAGGTTGGGGCACCTTTGAGCACTGAATTTCCTACAATGGTCGAATGCAGCAGAGCAGGTGGAAATAGCCAGAACTAACAAATAAACGTAGGAGATCATAAAATCATACCTATGTTTTTCTTTCCCTCTCATACACACGAGTGTACACGCAGACACGAACACACACACACACGCACACGCAGCCCCTCCTCACACTCGCCTGCAAGCACAAAATCAACAGAAATGGCTTGCTCTTCACAAAAACAAAATYTTCTAAGTTCTGCGCAGCTTTTGGCGAACGGAACTTAGATTTTCAGTAAGGGAAATTCTTAGGGAAATGGATTTCTCATTCGTTCTATCAAATGCTTGAATTTATTTGTGGGAGAAAATATTCCCTCTCTGACTCAGTAAATATTCCCTTGGAGAGCCCTCTTCTGCAGTTCAACCCCAAAAAGCAGCATCTGATCTCCATGCAGGCAGGAGAGCACGATTTAAAGCTCAGTATCCAGGCAGAACCTGGAGGTCTCTTTTGAAAGGCGTTTTCTTAATGGCATACTTAGGAGCAGGGCGAGCGTTTGGGTATTTTCAGCACAAGGGTACGAGTACGGGCTCCACTGTAAATAGTGCTACGAACCTGTCAGCAGATCAACTGAGGACAAGGCAAAGCCTGGGACAGTTGAGAAGATACAGCTCACAGCCACAAGCCGCAGAGACAGGTTTTAGTGAGCAATTCCCGGCCGGGCTGCGCTTGGCAAAGTGAGCAGAGARAAGAGGCTGAGCGACTTCTGCCAGGGGAGGGCTGGGGCACCCACTGCGGTGGGTGCTCAGCTGCTTCCCTCAGCAGCTGAACATGTTTTCCTGCCATAAACGAACACGCTCTATTTTGAGGCAAGACGAGGGTTGGGCACACTCAGAAGCTGGTTTAGACATCGGCAGGATTAGCAGCTGCTGTGGCACTGACTATCGGAAGTTGCAAAAGGGCTGTGGGGGAGTAATGCCGGCTCTGCCGAAGGGGAGAGGGACCGGCTGTTGGAGGGGTGGACAGTCAATCTGTCCCACGCCAGCACAGCCAGACACACGGCCAGGCTGCCCCAGCTGCCGCCTCCGAGGCGAGGGGACGTTGGCACTGCACCAAAAAAGGGGCCTGTCCCCTTTAGCAGCAGCTTTTGCTCCCACCGTCCTCGCACAGCAGCAAGTCCAAGTCCAGCTTCTGTAACAGCGAGTGGCCCGTCTGTGACCAGCGAATGCTGATGGGGCCAACAGCAGAGCCAGGCGGCCCCCTTCTCTGCAAGCCCCCCGTGCCATGGACAATGGGTTTGAGATGCTATCGCATTTCTAGCAGTTGACCCTCACATGGGCAGATATGGCAGAAAGGGTGAAAAAAAAAAAGCCACAGGAAAATAAATTGTTTGCTCCTACAATCCGTTTGTGTTAGCATAAGATAATGCAAAGTTATCTGCATCTTAGCTTTTCCCTATTACGTTTGCGCTGTGYAAAATAAGGACATAATATCCATGGTAATGAAAAACTTGGCGATGCCTAAGGGAGAGATGATCTTTGCTATGGCCCTTGTGCAATACAAGCTGACAGAAAATTAGAGCTGCAAAATAAGAGGCAGCGGGCCACAGCTGGATTTATGAATGTATAGATTACTGCGAGGTCTGTGCCATCCTTGGCTTGGCCACCTGCACCTTCGTACGCTTTCTGCAGGATATTGTTTCCTATATTTCCTTATTTTACCAGTCCTCAAATCTTTTTGTCTTGCCAAAATTGGGGAATAAATTTTGCCTTGATTTAAGACCTCACCCTATTTAACACATTTAATGAGGCAAAATTTGTTTTGCAGCCAGGAAATCCTTTCCATGAGGCGCTTCAAATTACATGGACTCTTGGCTAAAACCAAGGTCTGGTGAGTGCTACAGCTCCTCAAATCCATGTTTCACTTCCTGCCTAAATTGTGCTCCAAAATCTCAGCTTTCTTTTAAACTCCCTGCAGTTGTGGATGCAACCTTGTTTTTGTGAACCCTGCATGCAGCAGTGGGTCTGCAGAGCTTGAAATAATTGCTCCCAAGTCAGGAGGCAAAGGGGATCTTCGTGTAAACTGCCCACCCAGCTCTAGGTAGCAAACGATGGAGAAGGTAGACTCCTGGCCTCAGGATGCTGTCAGGAGCACAAAACAGCAGCTGGCTATTGGGGGCCACAAGCTCTCCCCAACCCYACCATAAAAAGGGAAGAAAAATTCTGAAATTTAAACAAGGCTGCCCAATGCTGTGTCTGGAGACCAGGTGGACTATGGTTATGGTTCGCTTTAAAAAAATGCAACCGCTTTGCTGGCCACAGCTGCATTTGAGGATGCTCCCCTTATTGTTAAGGGGAGCTTTTATTATYGAAGTGAATACAAAGCAAATGGTCTCAGAGCAAATGTTCAGTGAAGGTGACAAAAGGGAACAGCAATGATATCCCTCAGGGGGTGCAAAGGAGGAGAGAATGGACTAGAGAAGGAGTCCCCCCACATTTGGAGGGGGCTACAAGTCCTGTGGCTTCCCCACAGTGCACGAATATGGGCTAAATGAGAGATGTTTCTGCAGATATTGGAGGAAAGGATTTTAGAGGCCCTGATCCGCTTAATATTCATGTGAGCAAGGCTTTGGAGGAAGCCACTTATGTGGACTCTGATCCACAGCATAAATCAGTCTGTCTTACTAGCTCCATTAAAAGTATTGYAATTAAAATAAATTCAGGACTGCAGGACATTCAGGTCCATACACTTACCTTACATAAAAGAGGAATATATACAAAAGCATGCAGTTTTTTTTATGATAAAACCCTCCTCTGTTCTGAACACTTAGATACTGCAGCCCAGCTGCAACCATTTCTGGGATACTTCCATTCTGTTCAAGTATTCAGCATCTTGGAAGGCTGGTATCCAGCAACAAGGAATTTTTATGATTTGCTTTGTAATCTGTCCGGTTATGGTAAATTTAAGGACACAGTGACAACAAAGATATCTTAGAAATAGACACATTTGTGTGACTGTCAAAAGGATAGGTTCCCATAAATCTTACCTTCTTTTGAATCTCAGAATTCCTATTAGAGAAATTGCAAGCAAAGTATTTGAATAAAATGATCACTTAAAAAAAAGAGGGAATTTCAGATATTTGCTCTGGTACATTAAAAGTTTATAATAATATCATGCTTTGATTTAAAAAGTAAGGCTTGCCTATTTCTTCTTCTTTTTTAAGATAATTAACAGAATTACCCTGAAATCCTGAACGATCTGTACTGACTTTTTAAAATCATAAATATTAGATCATTCACTTGAAAGAAAAGCAATGTTTAAGGTTTATGAAGATCATTCTTAGAGTAGATTTTGTGGCTGCAGTGGGGAGGACTCGGTAAGATGGCAGCAGCCGCTCAGCACCGCACTGATCCGGTCTTTGTGCTGCCTTCTCCGTRGGCGAGGAGGGGACCTGAGGTTACCCCACAGACCCCACGCTCGTGCTCTGCCCTCGGGCCAGCACCTTCAGTGGCCGCAGAGGAGACCTCCTCCAGCAGCCTAACCGGCTCCCTCCTGTCGCTCAGAAGTTAATACAGGGATGCAGAAAGGATTGAAGAGGGTGAGGGAAAAGTGCAGGAGCGAGTGATCGGACGAAAAAGATAGGATACTTCCTATTGCATCTAGTGCTTACTCTGCCATATTCAAGTGCCCTGTAAAATGAAACGGTGTTTCACCTGCAAATGCTTTTCATATGAAAAGGRTGGCACTTAAATCAGTGCTTTTTAATAATTGAAAAGGAAGGTCTGCCTGTTGATTTTCTGGTTTGTTGTCTAAGTGGCCTGAAATACCTTCTCAAACTCCTTGCTCCTCCTAACTCCTTCTTTCAGAACAGAAACTAGTTTAAGCTAAACAGTAYAACTATGTGCAAATGCTTAAATATTTTATTCACACACACCAAATCTAYACTCTAGTAATCTTTTCCTGTGTTCTATTAATTCTCAAAGTTGTAAAAAAAACCCAAAAAACMACCAAACAAAAACAAACCAAAAGCATCCAAAGCTTTTTCACAGAAAAGCTGAGGGAAATCTGGTTGAAAGTTGAAGCTATAATTAAGTTTAGAAGGGGTAAAAAATAATAATAATAATAGGGAAATGTGAACTTTAAAACAATGATGAACTCTCATTGTGTGAAATAACACGGCTCTGTTTGAATGAGCCCCTGTTTAAGAGTGGAGATAGTGTTGTTCTATTTCAGGCACTCTGAGTAGGCGAGCAAATTTTCCCCGTCGAAAAAAAAGATCTAATAAAATCCAAAGGACAGCAATGAACTTCTCTAGATTACCATGGAGATAACATTTGCTTTGTTTGTCATATGTGTCATCATTACCTCCTCTAGTTCATTATTTCTATAAGTGATTTTTACTTGCATTTCTCTCAGACCCTGTAAGTCTGAAAGATTTCTGCGCTGTGAGCACAGCGTTAATGCCGCTTCCACTCACTCAGTCATCCCAGGACAACRATTTTGAACGGACCTATATGGGAAGAACGAGACACCACAATTCACAAACACACCATTTATTCTCGTGTCACTTACTATAACTACTGTCCTCCTCTTTTGTTCCATCAATTGTTCCATCTGCTTGCAACTGCAAGTGGTATCCTTGCCTGCTGTATAGCTTTGTTACTATACCTTTAAGCTGAGGCTCTGTAAAAAAACAATAGTGAGATTAATGTGGGAAATCCTGATGTGCTGTTCCAAGCGAGCGGGATGCTAAAAACAAATCTCCAGGTTTCTTCTCAAGGCTGAGATATGAAAAAGACCCAAAACAAAAGCAGGGCAACCAGCTTTGCAACACTTTTCATTTAGGTTGAGATCAGTTTTATGTCTCTGAAATCAATTACCAAAATTATTACATGCCACTTTCGACTGCAATGTAGGTAGCACAGTAAAATCTGCTTCCAGTGAATACAAATTCCGACAGTGTGCTGCTTGGCCTCAGGAGCTCAGCCCTATCTCATTTAAGATTAGAAATGAGCTGGCAAAGAGGGTATTCTGCCTTTTAAAAGGGTGTGAGTTCYTAAATGGAGAGGAAAAAGAGGACTACTACGATAGTGCTAATAAGAGCCATAGTGACAGTTGAAAGCCTAAATATATAKCAGCAAACATTTAACACAGGAACTGCTGCAGCTCTAATAAACAAATTCCTCACTGCTCCGAAGAGTACAGAGCATCCGAAATGATAAACTACTCAATGAACATATGGAAAATGGAGGGGGAACCCTGAAATCCAGCAAYGTGTGGAACTGCAAAATAAATATTACCATAAGTGTTGAGGTAATTACCTCATCAGCTAGAAGAAGAAAGATCAAAACAATGCATAGTTTGGATAGATTTCTTTTTTTCATAACCATTTCCAGATTCACAGTTAGAAAGTGAGATATCTCATAGGGTTTCAGATCATTCTAGACCAAAAAGTAAACAGCAACAGGATCTGCTGTCAMGTCTGTCATTTAGGATATCTAGGTAATGCACTGGAGTAATTGCAAAAAGGGTCTACTTCCACTGAATCCCAATGGCATCTGCATTGTAGTCATTTCACACAATCATGCTTGTCAAGAGGTGATGCATCTCCGCAGCTCGCTCCACAACAACTTACTTAATTCAGAGATAAACATACTGTGAAGATATGATGTGTCATTTCCAACAGCCAATGTCTGGATAAGACTCCTTGTGTTTGTAATCAAAGGCATTAGGGAGCTCTGCCACCGTGCTTCATTTTAGTAGGAGCTGAAGGCAAAAGCTTACAATAGTTTGCATAAGTACACTCCTTCCTATTAGCAACCTTTAATAAGTGTACTGACGGATGCACAATTCTTATCGACCAACTTTTYTGACAAGAAATTAATCCAACCCCCACTTTGGCTTTTAAGCCATAATACATCCCAAGCTGTTTGCAAACTGCGAGCGAGGCACCTCTTCCGCGGCTGCTGAGAAAGGCGGACAGGTTAAGTGGCGAATGGCATCAATGTTTCAGCACAGCAAAGCGATAGCAACATTACCAGAGGGTTTTGCTCCTCCCACGTATAAAAAACCCACTCAGATCAGGGACTGAGTCTTCATGCCTGATCTTTTGCACCTCTGACACAGAGAGCRTCATGTCTGCAGGGCAGCTGCACGCATGAGATTCCTAGAAAGGAACAGGGTGCTGAAGCAAAACTCTGGAAGGTGCCAGCGAAAGCAAAAAGCCTCGTCTGTGAWCAGTAAATAAAGCACGGCACAGGCATTCTGCGAAGCAGGGAGACAAGAACAGATCTCTAGACTGCTAAGTTATTTAACATACAACCGAAGGAGGTGTACGTGTGGGAACTTCCCCT
This sequence comes from Oceanodroma leucorhoa, assembly GCA_030449065.1. NCBI lineage: Eukaryota > Metazoa > Chordata > Aves > Procellariiformes > Oceanodroma > Oceanodroma leucorhoa. The sequence continues at coordinate 7,923,204 of JASVER010000011.1, read as the reverse complement.
GCGAACATCTCCCCCACAAACAAATCCCATGTGTTTGTRTATGTGTATGTGTAAGACAGGCTACTGAATTACTGGTACACGGATGCACACCGGTGTGCCAGTGAGGCAGGCAGTAATCRTGTGTGTTATCCAAATAAACCAGATGAACATGGAAAGGGAAGGGACTGGCATGGGGTACCCATGTCTATCAGATCATACAAGCCAGGAAGGGCAATACCTGCACATTCATTTTACCAGCCCTGAGGCACGGGTCCCCCTTTCCCCACGCCTGATRCACATCCCAGTTTGCATTAAATTAAACAAAGCAACCCCCCAAACACATAACCCTTGCCAACCTGGTCGCCGCCTTCGCCTTTTCTTGGAGCCAAAGAGTTTGACCCTGGAAAACACATTCAACTTGTTCTTGTCGCAGCTTCCCTTGCTCTTGCTGGGGCTGTTGACACACTTACAGGCATTGGACTTCTCCCGCTCCCTGGCTTGTCTCTTCTGGCGGATCAGGGAGCTGGCGATGGCTGCAGCCATGGCCGCCACCGCCCCGGCACCACCGGCGGGTCAGGCACGCGGGGTTTGCTCGCTGGCCGCGGGCACCGCAGCCAGCATGCTGCTCGGCCCGTCCCCAATGCCGGGGACGCTGCCGGGCGCCTTGGCCAATGCCACCCACTGCCAGTCGGCTTGGGAGCCCAGGAGACACCGGCGGGATGCTCGCACCAGCGCCCCGGGTCGGGATGCAACAGTTTAGCTCAAGTGTTTTTGTCCRCTGAGATCTTCCCCTTTTGATTTTCTGATGCTTTTTTATTCCTCCCAACTTCTGGCAGGGGAAAGTTTGCAGGCAGAGGTGAGCGTTTCTACGGAGATCGAGCAGATCACTTGCAAGACATCCCTCCGAGCTTCTCCAGGCACGCTATTCAGATGCAGGCATGGCACATCCACTTGTGCAAGATCATTGCATCTCTCCTAGCCCCAATTTCTCCAGTTAACTTTTCTCCCCACCCGTCCCCTCCCCATTCAAATCCCAGCAAACACCTGTTAGGCTCCAGCAGGGGCTGTCCTGCTGCAGGGGTTTTCCGGATCCTTTTTCTTCTTCTCCCTTAAGAAGAGATCCGAAGCAAGCGGTGATGGAGACACTGGGAGGAGGTGCCGATGTGCCTGGAGCTTCGGCTACTGCCGAATTCCTCGGGAAGCCTCTTCCCCTTCGCTCCTTACAGGTGCTGCTGCCAGCGCAGCCTCCCCTCCACGGACGCGTTCGGCTTTTGCATYGCAACACTTGTCACCAGCCGGTAAACAGCCAGAGCTCCCCTGACGCCTGGCCGCCGGCAGCTCAGCGCCGAGACTGCAGCAGCAGTAGTCCTCCGGCAGCGGATGCACGCACTCGCGCACACCCCACGAGCTGTGCGCTGGATACAGAAATGAGGCGACGCAGCAAGCCCCTTATCACCACCCTCCCCTCCTCCTCCTCCTCCTCCTCCTCCTCCTCTCCCAGGCAAGGCAGCGAGCGGGAGACCTGCCCGGTGGCTCTTTGTGTGGAGAGTTGCAGAGGGGCCCCCGGGGTGCAGGCAGTGAGGAGGCAGGGGTTCAGGGTGGGCAGCTGGGTGCACCAGCTCCCGCTGCCCACCCTTGTCAGCCCCACGGGCTGTGGGTGCCTGCTTTTGACAGAGCCACCTCCTGGGGAGGCACAGACACCCAAACAAACGTGACTGCGATGAGCAAATAGCTGGCACCAGGTTTTCGGCAGTGGAGTGAGGACACCTGGCCGGCAGCAGGAAGGTGGTTCAGGGACGCAGGCAGGGGGGCTCCAGCCACAGCCCTCCCCTGCCTTTCCCTCATCCTTACAGGACGGCCCCCTCTCTGCCTCACTGATTTCTTGGAGGCATTTTGCCTCTCTTGCCTTTCCTTCCCCCCCCCACCTGCTCTCAGCTCCAGTCTTCTAGCAGAGACCAGAAAATCCCCAGAGAGAGGAATTTCCCTGTCATTGCCATGTTCTCCCTCTTCCCTTTGTCCCYGAGGCCAGGCTCTCATGCCAGCTGGGTTTATTCACCCCTGGCTAAGTGGGGGGGGCCAGGCTGTGGTGGTACCAGGGCAGGGAGAAGCAGCGGTGCCACGATGCTGGGAGCAGAGCCTGGTGTCTGAGCCTGGCACTGCACTGTGGTTAATGCCTTGCACAGCRGACACAGAACCCTGCACACACCCATGCCCTGGGACATAGGAAGCAGGAGGTCCTGGGGGTCCCTTTGGAACCCACCCCCTGCTCTTCAGCATACTTTCAACAGCTGGAGCCTAAAATAAAGCCAATTCAGGCTAGAAACAAAGCAGAGATTTGCAGCCCTGAAGGCAAACAACTGTTGAAAGAATTTATCCCTGAGGCAGAGGGGATTCGCAGTCACTTGCAGGCACTGAGGCAGGGTGGGATGTCCCGTGAGCAGGAGGGGGGAGGCCATGGGCTGGTTCCTTGCAGGAGCTGAGCTCAGCGGGGACTGCGATGGCAACAGGCTTCAGTCACCCAAGCCCAGGAGCTGSGTCCTGTGTGCCCTGGGCCAGCCCCAGGCCTCTCCTGGGGCTATCCAGACAGAACCGATGCAGGTGGGTTGGTGCGACAGCATCAGATTTCTGATGCGCTTTCAGACTCAGCCAGGCTTCTCGGGATACCTGCCCCTTCTTCCTTTCCTCCACACACCCTCGGCAAAGCCACACGGTCCTCTCCTTCCTCCCTGGGGTTGGTTGCATACTGTGGTCCCAGGCAAGTGCAGCRGAAACCATGCCACCCAATATCTTCACTTCAAAGAGCCCAATTCAAAAGCAGCTGGCTGTACCTCTACAAACCTTACAGTCCTTCCCTGGACTAGAAACAGCTCGCAGCGGGTCCCAATCTGTTTCCTCCAACTGGGAACTCTTGTCCCAATAAAACATGTTGTGTGGCCAGGCCTTAATAGCAGAAATGCCCATAATGCACAAGTTTTAAGATGATGTCTGACTGGAAGTACCATGTGTGCCATCACAGCCTGAGACCTCAACAGCTGACATGGTATATTGAATTTGGCAGCCCCACATATCCATCCACAATACCTCTTTTCTGCAAGAAGTATATGTATACATGTATACCCACATGYATAGGTATGTCACACATTCACCTTTGTTTATGAGGCGCTTCATGGCATCCACATATACATATTAAATAAATACTCCTAATTTCTTATTTGGGTTAAAGAGTAGGGTAAAAATAACTGTAATTCACAAGTCCCACCACTACCCTCATCTGCCAGTCCATGTAAGACATGTGAAATCCAACCCAAGAGACAGCCAGCTGGATATTATTAGTAATAACTCATCCTACTCAACTCACTGGTAATACACTATGAATTTTGCCATCTTTCCACTTCCAAAACAGTCACAAGTGAGACTTGTTTTTCCTGAGACTCACCCATTACACTTTGTAAATATTCCCAGTTTGGAAAGTAGYGTTTGATCTTCAGATCAAAGTAAAGCTGCCTCACTGATCTGTCCTATAGGTCAGATGACATTTCATTTTCACAGTGACTAACCAGAACTCAGAATTCGKCTAACCTTGAAAATCCTGGGGAAAAGCAGTATAAGAAAGCAGTATTTAGGATATCTTTCTGCCAGCATTCCAGCTTGCATGCTTAACATCCATAAAGAAAATTCATTTGCACAAATGTTCCTTGACAGATAACTAAAGAGAGGAATAAAAATAGCATATATGCATAATCAGATTTAAGTTTCAAAAAACAGTCCTCCAGTTTTTTTTGCATGATCAACCTCTCCATCTATCGGTACTCCTACAAACATGTCTTCATTTACTATAAATGGCACATGAAAATGAAGATCTTGTTGGGAAAATGCCTTTGGTACAAGACCAGTCTTTGGACTACTTCAGTGTTACAGACATAAAAATCTCAAGGAACAGCTTTATTTTCTTTGAACGGCAAGAGCTGTTCACTCCCCACCATGCTAAAAAGGTAAAATAAAATAAAACATTCCAAGTGACTTTTTGAATGTAGAAGACAACCAGACACTGCTTGAAAAGATGTCCTCTTTCTTTGTGTGTGATTATTGTAACAGGGCACACTTAAAGCTAAAGAGTAAATTGCCAGCCCCATTTCAATCARGAATTGAGCATCTCTTAAGAAATCAGCATGGGACAGACCTGTACACAGTTACTGTCAGAGACAGGGCCATGAGCTACCTGGGGTTGGGATCTGATCCAGCAGCAATTCCACTGTTTTGAAGTAGACAAAGATCTCATCCATTTTTGATTTATATTTTTTCCTCCCAGTCATCTGTTGAGTTTATGCTGATGATTATTTCCATGATTCTGATCATTAAAATGTACTTGAACCTCCAGAAGTTGCCTGGATTGAGCAAAAGGAAAGCCTGCACTTTGGTACCACGCCCCCCCAAACCCCGACTGGCTCTTCAGCTAACATAGGACATGGTTTGCAACCAACACAGTGCAGCCCTCGCTGCCTGGCTCCTGCARGAAGAGGCATCAAACCCCCACCATTGGCCCAAACTGTAGGCAAGTACCATTGGCTGTTTCACCAAATTAGAGGAAAGCGCAAAACTTTTGGGTTTTGCTCCATCCTCCTTGAACTATTTGCACTGTGGCAGGTCCCAGACCGCTGCTGTTTCCCATGAGTTTGAATCTATCCCGAGCGTGAAAAATTTATAATAGGTCCTACATAAACAGGTAGATGCTAGGCAAAACAAACACTGCAAAAAAATCAAGACCAGAAGAAAAAACACAAGCCGGCTCCAGACCTCACTGTCATGAAACAAGCTGCCAGTTTTGACAAGCCGGGGCGGCTTCGCAGCATGCCCGGTGCCAGCTGCAGCCTGCGAGCAGAGGAACTCCTTTCCCCCCACTGCGGATCGCCCATGCTGCTTGGGGACATGAACGTCACCAGATGTGACCGAGCGCAGAGCAGCACATCAGTGTAGCACTGCTGTCAGGGAAGGGAAGGGGTGGAGGAGAGACGGCACTTCCCGGCTGCCTGTTCAAGTGCACCGGTGATTGGCACGAGCCCAACGTGTGACAACGAGCTCCTCTGTGCCCTGTAGAAGCAYTAACGATTCTCATGACATGTTGCCATAAAGCAGGAACTTACTGCCAGCACCTTGGATCAAAATATCCCATCCTCAGACTAAACAGCATGTTCAGTTATTTCCTCTTCCCCTATAAAAAAGTACCAAAAGATTTATAGTAGGTCCTATATAAACAGGTAGATGCTGGGCAAAACAAATGCTGCATGAAAATCAAGACCAGAAGAAAAATCACAAGCCAGCTCCAGACCTCACCCAGCCCAGCATAAACCCCAAACCACCCCTCTACATTTACAAGACCGAAGCTGCTTTGGTGTAACAACAAAATTTCAGCCTGGCATGGGAYGTCAGGAGTCCCTCTCAAGGTTCTTTAGTTCTTGCTGGGGTAACATGCTACTGCTGTTACAGAACAAGCAGCATAAAAAAGCTTCACGAGTCAAATCTATGGACTATTTCCACTGCCTAGGCTCCCCAAAAGCAGAGAATTATTTTCTGAAAAGTGCCACCAGAATCGCTTCTCTCTCTTTTCAGGCTGAGATAAACAAGACTTCCTCCAGTCGGGTATGACACAGCAGCACTGAGGCCCCCAGTGATTTTTCCCTCTTCTAAGTAAACAGAATTACTATTCACCAGGAAACAGAGCTGTTCAGACCCGAGCCCCGCATCACTTAGCTCCTCCGTGAAACATCCCGTGGAAATGACTCAGCCTTTCGTCTGCAGCCAGCTCCGCGGCTGGACACAAGCGCTGCAGAACGGCGAGTGTCTGGGTGCTCGCTGCTCGGGGGATGAACACAGTTTGCTGGCCACTTCACTACCCCTGAAAGCCTTGTTTTACCCTAGATATGAGCCAAATTAAGAGTCAGCTAGAGGTTTATTTCTGAGTGCAAGGTGGAAAAAGGTATTAGTGGAAGAGCTGGGCCTTCAGGCAGCTCCAGACCTAGAGCTCAAATTTGAGGATATTTTAGTCAACACACCAACCGGGCTACCTTAAAATTAAGCTTAATAGTAAAGATCAGCTTCAATAACCAGCTGCAGACCTTCATATGAGCTGGATTGCTGCAAACAGAAGTATTTTTATGCCGAGACCGTAGGGGCACTTGTAAATAGTGACACGGATGTTCCTGTGCGTCTGTGCCATGGTTCTTTGCAAAAGTGCACTGTGCAGCCCTGCTCAGTAACAGGAAAAAAATCAAAATAAATTCCAGTGACACCAGCGTAGACGTGTCACTTAGACCTGCTTTACCTAAGAGCTCACTCGTCGTTCGTGTGGAAGCACAGTCAATTCAATAGTTCAAGGGATTAGGCGGCTGGCTGATTTTTGTCTTCTCAGAGTAGAGAATCATGAATCCCAGCTCCAGAAGAGACCCCAGTACAACTGGTGCACAGGACTGGATGTGCTGAAACTGGCCCCCCATCCAGCAAAGCAGAGAAACACGTTTCTGTCTTCAACATCCGAGTCATCTCACTAAGACTACTAACATATTTAAAAAATAATTATGCACCTGATGCATCACAAAAGGTTCTCATATCCTAATCCTCTTCTCTTATCAGATCTGCTAGGACAAGGTTCACTGACTGACAAGAATTTGGGCCTCTTCTTCATGACTGACATGCCCTGCTAAATGCTCAGGATAGCCATGAGATCCCACATCAAGAACACCAGTTTCCTCTCAGATTCTCAGAGAAAATACTAATGAGAGAAATCCCAGTTCTGCCCCTTCCCAGCTGTGAATTCTGATTTCTCTACAGCCTTGTCTCAATCAAAACTGGATTTGATCTGACCATGTCCCCTGATGGAGYAGGCATTTTTGGAAAAGGAGGGCATTGTTTGAAGGGAGAAGAATGGAAATATTTTTGCCTAGGTTAATCCATATTCAGTCATCCCAAAATGTCAACCACAAAAGATCGTCTATCCGGTGCATAAAAGATCAGTGCCAATCAGCTGGGAAAGGTCACAGAACAAACAGAAGAGATCAGTTCCCACAGCTCTGCGGGCTCCCAAATCGGGAACACGTTATTCCGGTGTCTCGGGGGGCCAACCTGAGCCAGGAACTTGCAGCAGTGACTGACCAACTTCTCTCCGCCCACTGCAAAGCCATAGCAAAAACCACTTCGGAGCCTCCCACATCAGTATGCACAGAAGTATCTGTTCATTCACCTCTCAGCATGACGACTCTCAGAAACATCAATGTAAATGACAGCATATCATCTCTGAAATATTTACATCTCAGCATGGGACACACGAGAAGCGTGGGCTATATGCCACTGTCAAACTTAACATAAGGCCACTTTACACATGACAAAACACTGTAAATAGTCCCTCACAGACCCAAAGCAAGTTGCCTGGAGATTGTCACATTACTCAAATGGATCTTTTTCYACCTTTTCATAGATCTGATGGTTCATCCTCTGTCAAGAGCTTGATAAAAACAGACTCACTGGGTCTCCACTGAGTTGGAGCCTCTGAGAGTTTTCCTCTTCCCACCTGCAAACAAGCGTTTTTACCAGCTTCTCACGGCTGTGGCCCTCGCTTTGCTCAGAAGCCAAATTCTGCCCCATTGCTTGACTTCACATAACTACACAGCCCAATTCGCTGCAATCATGTGATGAATGCCAAGCTTGCTGCTTCCCGTYGCTGTGTTAACGATGTAAGACCCATTTGTTTTCTAACAATGAAACCAAATTACCTGGGCTGGGATCAGAAGAGACTGGCAATGGTTTTCTGTGACTTACCTGACTGCTGAGCTCATGGCACCAAGTTCACACAGGACAAATGAGAACGCGAAGAGAGCTGGTCACAAATGAAAGGGACTGAGCAAAAAGTGCCATGTCTTGGATGGAGGCAGGGCTCTCCAGGAGCTCGAGTTAGACCCTGCACTGGGTCACTGCTTCTGCACATGTGCAAGTGGGGCCTTGCTCTACTCKCTGTCATAGAACTGGAACCAGTTTACCTGAGCAAAAATGCTGGTCTCCGTTTCRGTAACCAGAAGGAAGGTATATCCTTGAGGATTAGGAAAAGGACCATGAACCCRAACTTCTGCATTCCATCTCAGTTCACCATGTAATAATCATGATATTAATAGTGACATAACAAGACATATCTAACCTAAGTTCAATGATGTAACAGTTAGGTTTATCTAAGCTCATCTGACCAAAMATCTGGGCTGTACAACCAAGAAGGAAGAGAGAAAGGCACCTCCAGATGGCAATTCATTCCCATCCAAAAAAMCACCATTATTTTCACAGCTGCACGAAGGAAAACACTACCTCTGCCTTACTGAACTATCATTGCAGGGTGATTCAGACTGTAATCTACGTAATGCATCTTTATAATAAATAATATTTACCACCATCAAAACTAAGTAATCACTTAATGAAGGTCCATGTAGCTCAGTGTCTGGCTTCTGGCAGTGCTCAGTAATACGTGTGAATATAAAAACAGCCCAAGTAGTCGCACAGTTGCACCTCCCACACACAAATACCTTCCAGCAATTGGCCTCATGGCAACTCCATGCTGAGCAGGAGTTGCTGCTGGCAAGAGCAGAGCAAAAGTGACATCTATAAATCACACAACGATTTTGATATAAAAATACAACATAAGTAAACAGAGGGGAATTCATTAGCATAAGTTAGATGCACTCTTTTTGCAAGCAACACTCACAAGTAACATTGGCTAGCAGAACAGGAGCGAGAACCACAAGTCGGCATTTGTTGTATTGGATTTAAATAGGTCTGGAGACTAGAAAAATTGTGTATGCGAATTCTACATAAGCAAATTCGAAGAAATTCAGCGAAGTCAATTCAGAAAAGGAGGCTAATAGCAGAACATCTGCTACTGCTCCCAATATTTCCATTAGGCAGCTGGGTACATTTCTGGGGACTCAGACCTCATCAGAAAGCACAGAAAGGTTTTGTTGCTCTGCAGAGAAACAATGCTCAGAAATCACAGAAACAGGTATGAAGCTGCCAGAGCTGAGCACTTTTATTCCTCGCTTAAGTCAAGCTGAACTACAATAGGGACACATTTGCTTGTACAGAGACTGGATAACTGTCCAACTTGTAGCTGCATTTCTAACTAAAACCACCACAAAACTAGTAATTAAGCTGTAGAAGTAGATACAAATATAATACTATGATTTTAATTAAATTCCCAGTCCATATGTATAGCCTTTGCAACTCCCCAGTCATACTGCTAAATCATGCTCACAGCAGAGAGACACCATATTTAGCAGATGATAATATATATTAGGATTTCTGTCCTCTCCCTTTAACCCTCTTTTCTTTGTTTATCATTCTCATTTTCCATCTCTTCCTGCCAGGATCTTCTTTCCTTCTGTCCTTAAAAATTACAACATGTTTCTAATGAGCAGTAGCCACAAAACCCATCAGTATCTCGATGTCCTTATCCTTCAGCTGAGGTCAAATTAACCTTGTTTACAAACAGATAAACTTAGTTTAGCTTCATCTACAACACAACATTCCAAGGCCTGGGAGCTTTTGCTGGGRAAGAAAGGACAAAGAGCAGAATTAGATCCTAAGGCACAGAACTAAGCCTGCTGGTTTGTAAGAAGTTATCTTGGCTGATCTTTCAATGCTGTCATTCAACCAATTCCACTCAGCCCATTCCATGTAACCATAATGAAGACCTCCCTGCATTTTCTTGTATCCTATATGGGCGARTTATGAAAGGTTAAAAAGAATTCACACAGAATTCATGAAATTCTGCAGCACTCTTTGAGGCCTGCAGGGATTCCCGGGCAGTTCCCCTCATATGATTGGAGCAAGAGATATGGCTCCCAGAGGTGGCTGGTATCTGTATTTCCTCTRGACTGTAACCGGGACTGGATGGCTCAAACCTTTGCAAATATGGGTTCTACATTCATAACACGGACACTTAAATACTAGCATTTTTTTCTGCCTTTCTTCTTCCTGACTTGCAAATATGAGCAAACCTAAAATGTTTCAACAATGTGGAGATGCACAAACACCAGGGAATCAGAGTAGAGCTGTTAATGCTGGGAGAAGCTTCCACCTCCCTCAGCCCTTTCTTTTTTTTCCCAGCTCTGTAATATATGAAATGTCTTACTCAGTAATTATATTTTTAAACCATTATTGCCATAAATTTTAGCCTACTTAAAAAGTTCTGATGTAAAGTCTTTTCAGGAGGCTTTTGGCRAAATATAGAGTTTCCTGTACAGGAAGCATGCTGTGGAACATTAATTTGTCAACAGTTACAAACCAAACAAATGGGACAGATTTCCAGTACTTTCAGCCGAAAAACCGAACGTTTGAAATTACTGCTAAAACCAGAAACAAGAGGGACACCTAGAGTTAGTTCTTGTAACTGCCCCAGCAAGGTCATTCACTTTCTTTTCCAGTTTTGTTTCGCTCACCCGTGATATTTCGTTACAACAAACGTCCGTGGTGCATCCGGCTGTAATGACCAGCGAAGTCGAAAGCACGGGGTTCAGGCAAGCGGGGAGAGCCGCTCTGATGTTGCATTTAAGGCTGTGTTGTCACGTTTAACCGGGGCTCGGCGGAGCCCCTCTCGCTCTCGCGTGTCCCCGCCGCGGGTGGGAGGCCCCGGGGCCGCCCGGGGCGGGAGGGGAGCGGCGACGGCGGGCGCTGTCCGCGGTGCTGATCGGCCGCGCCGCGCCCGGCCCCGCTCCGGCACCCGCGCACCTTCCAGCGCCCCGGAACGGGTCCCCGGGCCTTGACACCAGGTTTATAACCAAACATCAAGGTTCATCATCGACCGCCAGCATTGCTTTTGTATATTGCGGCTAGGCAACGTGCTCCCCAAAAGCTAACCTACAGCAAAATCTTTTGACAGTTTCAGACCCGCTTCATCTTTACCGCCATCACGCTATAAAAACTTACTGCTTTTGCAAAAGAGCAAGGCATTTAGTAGCTAATAATATGGATTACATATTAAGTGATTAGATTTCGTAAATGCATTTTTAACCTGCCAAAACATTGCAGACTGCTTACTTCACATTCTACGCTTTACTGTACTTAGATTTACTATATTAATTTCCAAGACAAAAAAAAAACATGGATGCCACGTGCGATGTCATAAAAGTTGTTTACTATACATGTTGAGTTATTTCTAATAAAGAATGATATACATCCCACACAGTTAATATCTAACTCTCACAGTTAATATCTAACTCTCCGTACACACTGCCTATCAGATTATTGTTTGATATTGGGGCATTTTCCAAGAGTCCTTGGATTTGTTTTTCTCTTCTAGCTGTAGGGCGTTGGTTCTTACGGTAATCTGATCATTTCACATTCCAAATGCACTTTTTCATTATTAAAGAAAAATAAATTACACCATCATAAGCATTTTGCTAAAACATTTGCAAAAGAATAGAGAAATGCTGATGTTTTTGTATTAAAAAGGTTTTCAAGCTATTAACACCATAACAAGATTGTCTTCAGTTTCTGTTAGGCACAGTACTCTCATGAAAGGCAATTAGAACAGAACTGGAAYAATTGTTTTTTTCTTTAAAGCAAGCCTTATACCTGACAAAAAGCTTGGGTACAAAATTAACTAAATATGTGGTACGGATGTTTAAAAGGCCATAAAATCRACCTGTGCGACATTTGAAACACATATTCAAACAGGACAAATTTGCCAGTTCAGCAGCATATTCAGTATATTTACAGTTCCAATCAGTAGGAATTAACAATAACACTTTCTTTTTCCTTCTTAAATTCTGTATTTTTAGAATTATCAAAGAAAATTCATTAAGTCAAAGAACGACCACATTCTTAATATTAATAAATATTAAGCTTTAATTTCTTTATATAGTTTATCATCTCTACACAGGATTAGTTGCTAGGAAATACCTCCTAGTTTTTTCCTGTTAAAATATTGCTTAAATACATCTTACCTGAATAAGACTTTCTTAACCCCAAAGCCATGCTGCCTTACAAGCTGCTCCTATCCAGACAATTGCAGTCTACATTTGGAGCAGACACAGAGGGAGTAGATCAGAGAAAGTTTAAGGCATATTTAAAGTATTCTCTAAGGTACCGGCCAGAAACATCAAGCCCATACTCGCGGTATAGAGAGATCATTAATGGGCATTAGTGACAGACCATTATGACTTTCAGAGATCATTAAAGATTCATAATGTAGCTGTATTGTTCTGGCAACATCTAACCATTTCTTGGACATAAATGTACATTTCTCCTACATGATTTACTTAAACTTATTATTTTTGAGCGTCAAATTTTATTTTCTGCCTCCTAGAATTACAAAGAATGCCTGTAACAGGATACTGTCGTACATTACGCTAGCCATAGGAGCCTGGTGCTTGGTTTAGTTGATACCCTTTATTGTAAGGCATTTTGCGATATGAATAGCTCAACAACATCCATGAGGTAGAATATGTACCATACTTCCTTTCTTCTTTAAATAAGCTGCATTATTGATGTACCATAAATGTTACAAGTATAAAAACTACTTAGAAGAATTACCTTTGCTAATAATTCTGAAATAACTACCTTTTGAAAATTCTAAGCTTTACGTTTGTATTTCAGAAAAGCTCATTGTTTGATATTTGGATTTAGTGAAAAATATTGAAGATATGCTACTTGGGGTCAACCAAACCAGCTACTCCTAATGCAATTTTGACAAGTGAAGAAATCACTGAGATTTGGTTTTGAAAATGTACAGTACTGCAAACACTGTGGTCCACAATGTGACCACAGTTATACTTCAATTGTGTTAATTAAGGGCTGGATTTGAATTTTCTGTTGCTGAACTTGACTGAGACCTTGTTTATCTCACCCTTCTTCAGCACAGCAAGTTAAGCCCATGCTCACACATTATGTAAGTAACGAGATTTAGGCAATTTAGAAGCAGAATCAGATTTTGAAGTCAAAGACTGCCTCTAAGTGTGATTTGGTCATTGTGGAGTCATATAATTACAAGTAATACAGAAGAGCTATGTAAAAAGGCTCTGCCCCTTCACCAGGAGTTACCACTCCCTCCAAGACACGTTTACAACTCACGTGTGCATGAGCTTGGTTTATTTTGCAGTGCAATGGACCCGCAATGAGCATATAGCAATTTGCGTATCTGGAGGAAAATCACCGAACTCCAGATAAGGAGCAATAACTTCTTAATTCCTCTAACACAATCCTTGCAAATGCATGAGACGTGCTAAGGATCAGACCCTTAAAGTCATACACAAGTAAACATCTTCCAGATGCTGGGCTTTAGSTACTGAAGTGAGATCTAGCAACTGAAGTCACTGAAGCATTTTAACATGTTTTAGCATTTATGTTTTGCTGAATCTAGACCTGAAAGATGAAGCACCCCAATTTACTACTAATAAACAATTTTCCTAAAATAATATTTCAGTGTTTACTAATAGACATTACTGCTTATGTACTTGGAATTCACAACAAGAAGTAYGCAGAAACAAATCATGCTGTGAATTGCACAATTTTAGAATATTCACTGTTTATTATGCCACGGTTGCTTATAATCAAGCTGTGAATATTGCTGATATCCAAATACACTGAACTATTAAAAACATCCTTAATTATTGCTGCCAGAAACAAACAGTACCACACCAAGAAAATTGCAGTGGGACAAAAAATGAAGTTGATTCTAAGACCTATCCACTTGGAAATGGCACCATTTTCACAAAAGAGAAGTCAAAAACCCAYGTGGAAGTACGTACTCAAGCCCATCTCTGATCACCTGCTGAGTTCTATTGATTTCAAACAACTGACCTTGAGTCGATAGGTTTTATGTCACCCATGTCAATTATTGACAGGCAGTCAAAAGCCATCAGTGGCATTGCTTACTGCCTTGCAATTATAAACAAGGTTAATYTGCTTGTAAATGTAGTTATTTTTCTGCAAGCACCAGTGCATTTAACTCCTTTTCCCAAAGCCTACATGAATTTTTAATGACAACTCCCTAAAATTTACACAGTTCTTATTAAAATTTCAGTATTCTGTCCTCTTCAGCTACYTCACAAATGGTTTAAGTGATTCAGAATCATTCTTACGGTTTTATGCAATTAGAGTTGCATATTGAAAACATAACCTGTGTCCAGCTAATCCTTATTACCATCTAGTTATTCATTGCATATTAACTTGTTTTATTGTTTTTATTAATAAAAGGAAAACAGAGCTCATGTCTAATCTCCACTTTGTTTTGATCACTTTATGTCTATTATGTGCCTTCAGCGTATGTGACTAGAACCACCTGGCATAAAGGAACACATCTCCTCTGAGATCCCTGCCTTTRGACCCGCTAAGACCTTACCTCTACTAGAGCATCAGTTACCTCTGTGGGGTGTTGGTTTAAAACAGGAACTCTATAGTGTGGTATAGGACCTGCAGCAAAAGGACTACAAGTTGAATTTGTAAAAAAGCAATCATTTTACATTTTTTTTCCTTATCTATCAATAAAAATCAAGCTGACATTTGCTATGAAGTACTCACTGGAGATTGCCACRTTAGAACTAGCAGATGACTGATGAGTAAACAACTAATAGAAATGAGAAAAGATGGTTTGGAGAAGGCATTTACATTTCTAACCATCCAACGAGGAAAGCTCAAATTAGCCCTCCAAAGGAGACAGTAGTGAGTCAAACCCAGCCCCTTTAAGGCACAATTKGATCAGTTTACCCATGGTATTATGTGCCACACCTATTCGCTTTACAGGTGACCAGGACAGGTGACTTGGCAGGTCTCAGTAGGATTTGCGTCCCCATGTTACCATGCTGGCTGGTATGGGGATAGCGCAGCAAGGACTGTATCAAGCACTCTCCTGCCAGAAATCACAGCCACACTACCAGCACCGTGCTCTACCTTCTGCACGTGTTCTCCACAACAGACAAACTTTGTCTAGTTTGCATCTAAGCAATGATGCATGGTGAAATAAGGGCCCAAGCACATCCAAAGAAGCTRGTGTGGGGACAATGAGGAATGACACACATTACTGCTCTGCTGTGRCAGGAAAATAGCCTCTTTCCATGGCTGCAACATGGGATCAGATTCATAATCTTGCAAGCTATTAAGCATTCCTGTTTCAATTAATCCTACTTTGCAGTTTTGAATTGATCTTCTCCAGAAAAAAACCAAACCAAACCAAAACAAAAACCAAACAGTCAGGCTTGACCTTATTCCCTGGAATCCAACAACAAAATCCCCAACTAGTTTGTCTGGCAGGAAGAGGCTGAGAGCTCAGGCTCCAGTTCTGCTGCTGCTGTTATGGCCRAAGAATCTCAAATGCAGAATACAGACGAGCAAGCGCAGCACTGCTGTCTCAGCAGTCCCGCGGCAACATCATGCAACGTTGAACAGATGCTGCAACAGAAACCTTCCAGAGAAATACAGATGATGACTAAAAGAAGGTTCCTGCCTTATTGGAGAAGGGRGAATAAGGAGAAGAGAGTGCTCTGAACTGCTGCCCAGCCAGACAAAACTCCCATTTGGGGTTTTAGAGCCTGTTGCTCTGCATAGACTATTTTTGTATTAGTGTTTATGGTATTTCCATAGAGTCATTCAGCTGTTTAAATTTTAGCCCCAAAACAAAGTGACCCAATTAATCCTATTTTATATGTATTTCAGATTATTAAAAATAYCATATATTTTGTATTTGCCTGGAAGTATCTGTGAATCTGTGATTCCATTTTTTWTTTCTTTCTCTCTTTTTGACCTGATTGTACTACCCTGTCATGCAATCCAAAATAAGCAAGAAACCCCTTAAAGAGTGAAACTATTTAATATTCTGATGCTGGGAATGCTTCCGTTTCTAATTACTAAGGGGAAGCTGTGTGAAGKCAGAGCAGCACTAGCACTTTCTTTCCTGGGCTTCATCTGCCACCTGGTGGTACAATCCCAGGGAGCAGAAAGCAGCATTTTTATGGAAGGACCCTGCATGTTCCAACAGGCACCTGGAGTTTAGTGCTGATTGTAAGGCCGCAAAATGCGATGAGCACCACTGCAGTTGCAAACATCTGTGCAGTTCATGTCCACACACAATGCAGTATGTTTAAAAAATGTTCTGCAATTAAAACATTTAATGCTTTAACAGAAAGGGCAAGTTAGAAATTCAGATTTTTCAGCATATGAAACTAAGCAACTGCAAACTCCCAAGATTCAGAAATTGTCCCAACACTTATTACAAGTTCTTGAGCCCAATGGAAGTTCATTTGTGAAAGCAGGGCTCACAGTCAGACATAGGATTGAAAGCAGAAAAGTGGCAGACAGCCACTTTGTTACCTGCCTGCAAATAGCTTGTAGTGTCCCACTGTTACACCACGAGAATAAAGCAGGAAGGATAGAATAAGTACTAGCCTAAACTTTTTAAGTATTGTATTTTATTTGGAATAAAATATTTATTGTTATTCTATTCAGAACATTTCAGTAAAGTTGCAAAACAAAGTACAATCAGAAGTAACTCCTATATTCTCATTCTGAAATCAATAGCCCCTATTGGTGTTGTCCCACATGTTGTACAGGGATAGGATGACACTGAAGTTGCCCTGCGAGGGTGATCTGGCATCTGCGTCACGCCACTTCGCAGCTGCGGGTGGGAAAGTAGATATTTACTACCAGGAGTTGGCCCCTTGGGGAAAACCTAAAGGCCAAGTCTGCTTGGCACAGTGTGGCACTGTGCAGAGATATTCGGGCTACCTTGGGTCTAGCAGCATTGCTATTAATTAGCAGACAGAATGTTTTGTCAAGCATTCCCAAGATACTCAAGAGAGCACAGTATCTTTGCACTGACACACTCAAGATAGACATCCTGAATCATTTCCAACTCTGATATATGGGGAAAACGAGGCAAATATACATTAGGTACCGGCCCACGCTCCTCGTGCACCAGGGAGGTGGTGGCAGCCCCATGTACTTGCAGAGGCTTTTGGGGGGATGACTGCAGCACCTCAGAGTAAAGCCCCTGCTCCTTGCTTGGCTCTTACCATACCCCAAGGAAAGACACATGCATAATGTGGGCAAATGCCTACGAACACAGAGCAAGCATTAAAAAAAAAGAGCTACAAGTATTCTTATAGCCACCTGTGTATTTACATGAGCCCTGTGTGATGACATCCTTCTGATCCATTATACCTGGAAAGCAAATTTCAATCACGCCGGCAAACTTCTACCTCAAACRCAGTTTTTACTTACTCACCAAACATGGAAAAGAAAACACAACAAATGTCTAATCCAAGCCCTCCTAACAGCATGATGCTACTCATATGTGGTATTCCAGGTGTTGGAGAGCAATTCTTGAAGTTAAAAGGAGCGTTTTCCTTATTTTCAATTACAGACTAAAACTAAGATTAACCCTTCACTAGCTTGCCTGTTAAGGGAAGAGCTGGATGCTGCACATGTTTGTGATGGGGTTTGCAAAAGCACCTAAGAGAATTAGGAGCATAAAACCCATTACATCTCCCTGACAYGCAGGTATTGAACTCCCTAAAGTGCTTTTGAAAAACCCCACTGAAAATCACATTGAAACAACTGCAAGAAAACACTGGGCAAATGTCAGGGATGAGGAGAGCAGCAGAGACTCCACCTCCATCCCCCTGAGATGAGGCTCCAGCAGCCCAGATGAACTGAGTCTGGTGGTGACTTCYTCCCTACCTGAGGAAATCCCAAAGACCCTGGTCCAGGTCGGAGTCAAGCATGAAGCATCCAAAGCCCTGTCCTGGCCAAATGGCAGGCAGCCCAACCACAGCGGCTGCAGCGTTCAGTAATGAGCAGATGGTTTTGAAATGACAGTGCCTCTTGCCAAGTCCGACCTGTTCCGACTCCTCCGTTTCTGCACTACCCATGCCATTTGCAAATGCTCTGTGCAAATACAAGGAAAGCTCTTCTCTCAGCAGCCTGCAARCATTTACAGCCAAAATCAATACACCCATCAGTGCTCATACAAGTAATTTCATTTATGGTAATTAAATAAATTAGCTCTAATAAAATAATGATTTCACTATTTACCAGAGGAAAATAATGGGTTGAAAGTCATTTAATTTGACACAAACTTGGGGTTGGGTCTAATCTCTTCAGATTTTATTCTTCATTTCCTCTGATATTTTATAACAGTGTGAATCATTAYTATTTTATTTTCCTGCGATAACATACAAAAATAAACTATTGAAAATATTGACCTAAGCCCCAGACAGAAAAGGATRAGCAGACATCCCTGAATGAGAGTTGGATGCGCTGTTTGGAAAGTCAGCCTCAAGTTCCCTGTATGCATGTGAACAAAAACAAAAGACTTTGCAAGTGGTTTCAGATCATGTTTATACCTGGGAATTCCTGATGTGAAGACACAGAAGTGGTACTGTATTTGCACAGGTATAAATGAGATGGAAGTCTCCATCCTTGCCACATACGTTAATGCCTTGAAGAAGTTTGATCCAAGTGCAAAATTCAGTWTTTTTGTCCCAAATTTCCATTCCACAGACAAGATGCTGCACTAAACACTACTAGAAAAGTGTGAGTGAAAAACACGAATAGATTAAATGGGCTCTTATGTGCCACTATCATCCACCAGGCCTTCACTCTCATCATTAAATACACTGTCCCAGCACTATGCTTATATCCAGATGGGGAACTGATCACACAGGAAAAGGTTTGTTAATAAAAGATGCTTGGTGTGTTTACCAGAAGTACAAGTATAAACCTCTATCAGACAAAAAAACCCTCTCGCCACTTATTTTGCAGAYATCATTCTGGCCTGCTTTCCTCATTAGGGAAAAAAGCATGATTCAAGCACTCAAAAAAAATGCCAGTAAAACATTTGCCACTAGAGGAAGCTATTTCATTTTTTTTTTTCCAGTGACATACCGGTACCAGTGAAATTTCAGTGGAGAGTTTCTGCAAAACCACCACTACTGTTTTCCAGATAGTCCTATCATGAATTCCTCTGAAATCAGCAAATTTCTCAATAGCTGCATTTGTACTTAATCTTGAGCCAAAGGAAAAATAAATCCACAAAACGCACAGAGTTCATAACCTGGATAATTTCTGTCCATTTTAGTATGATAGTACATTTCACTGCCTGTAGAGCTGCCAAAGGGAAGATGCTGGTGAACAAGTCAGGGGCTTTCAGGGACTCCACTGATCTGTAAATATAATAATCCTCAGCAGAGAAGCTTCAGCTGGATGAATTACCAGTGAAGACCTACCATCAGCAAGTGCATCAGTTTTTCTTCACTATTTCCCTTTTTTTTTTTTTTTTTTTTTTTTTTTTTTAAAGTCTTTTGAGCACCTGGCCTCAGATTAATATCCCAGATACCCTCAGCCTCAGACCATCAGACTCCAGGCCCCAAAACTAAGGATTCATTCCTTTGGAGAATTGTGCTGTCTTGCATTTTTTTTCCAGATCTGAATAGAACCAAATTTTAAAATATCCCAATTCTCTATGAAACAGATTTGCCCTTTCCAGTCTGGTCTAGGTATAAACAGATACTAAGGGAAATGGACCATGTAATTCTGTTGGACAAATCTTGAGCTCATAAAATATCTCTGGCTGATGGTCCCAGAAATAGATGCCCTTACTCCATCAACAGAACAAGCACGTCCCAGAGGAGATCAGCACAGCTATGGGAGAAAGGTTTGTCCAACAATCCCATCTTTTGATGCGTTGTTGTACCCTGCGGTATCTTTAGAGACTCCTTCTTGCCTGTTCTTTAACTTGAGCCACAGAGGCTCAGACTTGGTTTTTGGCCACAATGCCCCATATTCAGGTAATGCTCATGGTCAGAGAGGCTTTTGACAGAGGGGGACGACTGCAAATTTCAGCCATGCTTACAAAGCTCACCTTGAGCTTTGCTAGCTCCCAAGGGCGCTTACACAGATGCAGGTTCCCAGGAGGCAGCCCTCCTTCAGAAGTGACCCAAAAAAGCCACCTCTGCCACAAGCCAGGCTAGGAAGTACCTCATACACTGGGAAGGGTACTTGAGAGGCTGGAAATAACATTGCATAGGGCTTAAATGATGTGGGTACCACAACTCACATCATGCATATCTGGGGCTCCAAGACCAGAAAACGCACCCCTCCCACTGCAGCAATTCAGAGCTCCAGCGCTTCAGTAGGAAGCACCCAGGTTCATTTTTGGGGACAGAGCCTGGAAGTCAGGTACTTAGTGGTATCTTCTGTGCCGTTCCTCTGGCTTCCAACTCAAACTCCAAATCTGATTCTGCATCATTAAACATTCCCACTTTTGTTTCCTTTGCAAAGAAGCAGCTGTAAAACTAAGTAATTTAATTTAATTACAMTTTTTTAAATTAAGCAACTATGTAACTAAGTGCTCTACTGCAGTGGTGAGAGCTCTAACCCCACATCTCAGCATTAGAGGGAGTCCTGCTCCTGTTTAATTCTCTTTGCAGAGACAAGGAGGAAAAGTTGGAAGCATGGCTTTAGAGAACAGCATCCCAGCAGTCAGTCAGCAGCACTAGAAAAATGAACAAGGAAAAAACCCAAGACCGTATTTYATGCTCTGCAGTGGACCCACAGCACACAGCAGCATAAAAATCTGGTCCCTCTCCTCATGTCAAGCATTAGCATTCCTGCTCTAAGCAACCCTGCTCTGAGCTGCAGTGCTTGAAAGAAGRTTCACGCAGATATTCAGGTTCAGTGACCTTGGAGATCCAAAAGGATACATCAGCCTTTCAAGTAGTTGGCTTTTCATCGACAGGCTTGGAGAAATCCATCAGTCATGGGCAGACAGATAGGAGTCACCCATCTCTGGTTCTTGGATATTATGGTAATGACTGACGAATACAGACACCCATAAATAAATGGGCAGATGACTCCAGTGACATCATGTTCGTAAGTACTACAGCAACAGAGGCAAGGAAAGCAGACAGGCAGACAGGAGACCATCCCGTCATGCCCTATCTGCGCATTATGGCGTGAGTCTGCCCTATCTGCGCATTGTGGCGTGAGTCACATTACTTTTTTCAAGATAGATATTCAGTGGTGTACCTGGACAGCTGCTGAAGGTGCGAGCAGATTCAACCAAGGCAAGTATTTGCCAGCTCCTTGTCTGCACAAACATCATCAGGCCATAAAGACTGCTGCATATTCAAGAATCTGGACAAGATCTTGACTTCAGGGCTTGGATTAAACAGCCCAGGCTCACAGATCCTTGGAAATATTCTTTTCAGCATTATTTACCAATCTGACCCTCTGTACTGTTGCTTTTTATTTTACTTTTTACATACCCTGGAAATGGACTAACATTCTGCAGTACTCCATACCCAGTAAGAGAAAATAATAGGAGAGTTAAGAACCTGTTCCCAAAACATTATTCTGGACTCCATTATCATACAAGTGGCTATGCAGTCAATAACTGGGCAAGAACAGCTTCTTAAAACAAATTTTAAAACAACAGCAGCAGCAACAACAACAAAACAGCTCTGATAAGGGCACTACAAGCTCATTGACAGAAGAGCTCTGAATTCCTCTGAAGTGAGTCCCCAAGCTCCTGAGCTCCCAGCAACCAAACAGCTCATCTGTTTGAGCACCAACTAATATGCTAACCGAAAACAGGACAAAGTTACGCTGAGGAAGGACAAAAAGAGCAGCTAGTTTCACCTYCTGTTTGGGACATTGGGAAAATCCACCTGGGCCAAGAGGTGCACTGCAAGAGCAGGACCAGGAAGCGATGCTCTCTGTGCAGTACAGGAGCCTGTGCTTTCCTGTTCTCTGAGAACAGGGTGCTTACGAAAATATGAGCATCTCTGAGAAACGATTTAGGGGATTTGAAATGGGAAACRGAGCTTCCTTTCCCTAGCTCCTGTTTAAACACAGTCATGATCATCAATGCCTCAAAGCTGTCATCACCCAGARGCTTTTCAAAAAGCTGTGGCCCTGTGGAAAAACAAAGTGCTTAAAGTCAGGCACCTGAATCTACACTTGCATGCCTAACTTGGAGAAAGGTGAGCCTCACGCCACAGCACCTTCACAGCTCACCAGCACAAGGAGATGGTCTCAGCCCACAAAAGCCAAGCCACAGGCTGACAGAGCAATGGTCCCTCTCATGGGGGGAGAGCTGCCACGCAGACAGCTGCCACCAAGACCACTGCCAACTTAGAGGACWCCAGCGCTGAAACTCAGCCCTATTTTCAAAGAGCAGGGCTCCTAGAGCCAGCGCAGCAACTGAGGGATCTTCTTAGGTATGGGACTTTTCAGGACTTAAARGTGTCTGATTTTCGGAAACATTAGGTCTCATCTGCATTTCTCAGCTTGGGCACACAGACTCAATTGGGTGTTGAAATAATCACAAATATCAGAAAGCTCAGCAAAACACAAAAAAGAGCTAAATTYCAGTGAGAATTTTCCATCTAAAAATTCTAAGCACAGATGAACAAACATTATTTTTTAAGAGCATAATGACAAGTACATATCATCCCTAATGTCAGGATCTTAAACAAACTGCAGATTGTGCTACACTAAATTACTGTCCAGCASATGAGGCTGTTTTGGGATGTCTCTAGGCCCATGCTGTCTTACAACTACTTTAGAAAGGAAAAAATGTGCTACTTACCCTGAAAGAAATTTTTCAGAAATACACAGATTTCTAGCATTTTCTTCATTTTAATTTTAAAAGTGGTAACTCAGGATAGAGTTATGGTCTAGTGATATGTCTCATTTTTATACTTCATGTATTTAAATGATCTCTTGATTTGGGGTGCCTTTGGTCAGCAGCAATTAACTTTAATAGGSTTGTTACTTTGTTATCAGTTTCAACACTTTCATAGAGAAGAGGATTTATCCCTTTGCCAGTTATTAGAGGAAAGGTGTTAATTCAGGTGACATTTTGAAGTTTTCTCTGTATCTAGAAGAAAGCACTGAATGGGGTAAATGTTAACTATCAGTGGCAGTTAAGTACTAGCACACATGCCCACTGTATTTCTAAATTAGTTTTTCTGCAAMTTCTTATACTGTCTTCTATGTCAATCACCCTTCTTGGTCCATCCTCTCCAGCTGGTGTCTAACAGGGTATTCAATTGTATTTTGGAGCCAGACTCTGGCTTCCYGTGTGCCCACAGTGACAATTCCTTCCCTGTACCTTCAGATTTGACATGGCTGGGACACAACCCCTCTGATGTGGCCATCAAGGAGGATGGGAGGAAGACCCAAAGAGAGTAATGCTGCTGATCTGCCTCTTCACACAACTCTAGACCCAGCCCAGGAAGAAACCTGAAGTTCACCCTCATACCTGTTCAAGGAACCCTGACTAGTGCCACCACAGGTACCAACTACCTTTCTGGTGCATAATATATGAAGCTTATTAAACCTTCTCATCCATACAGTAGCATTCTAAGGAAAATTTAAGGGATGCATCTGCCTTCAAAGAATTCTTTCTGGTTTGGGCCCTGGATAACTCTGAAATGGGTGGGAACTGATTCTCCATTGCCAAGTAGTTTAGGCCAGTCTTAACACAACTATCTGATAGGAACTGGAGAAGGAAGCCCTTGTTCAGCACTCAATCTGGCGCATCCGAGACGGCSATGGCATACGGAATTTACTGGGGAATTTACGGCCTTCCAAGGTCTGAGAGTGCAGGATTTTCTTAAAAATGSGAACACTCTGAAGTTCATTCTGTTAACTCAAGTTTTAACTGCCTTAGATAGAGGGCAGGAGATGGTGCAGTCTTACTCTTTTGTGCATGTTCTCTCAATGCCGATGACACAGCACTTAGACGGATGGGCGTATGCACTTTCTGCTATTTTTAGGCTCCTGCAGACCAAAAGATGGGATAAACAACACTACCTGAGCTGGATAAAACAAGGTAACACTGAACAGAACAGGTCACATGAGGAAATTGTGTGGGATGCTGATTTTTATCATCTAYTTCCTTAATTTAAAATACACGAGAGCATATTTTGTGCATCAATGCAGCTGTCGCTCACAAAGGTGGCCACTTGAACATATGACCAATGTACAGGCACAGTAACTCCTTTTTTGGCAATCCAGCCAAAGGAGTCAAYGGGGAATTCGAGTACCTACTTAAAGCACTAAAAATGGCTAAGTGCCACTGAAGACGTGCACAAATATTTCACCCYGCTGTGAGGAAGAAAAGTAGCTGGTATGGAGAAACCAGGTGCTGATGATACTGTGTCTAATATTCTTTTACCTAGGAATATCTATATATATTTGACTAAACACTCAGTGCTGACAAGTTTTCCCAAYTCTTTTCAACTTTAAGCCAGAGAACTGATGAAAAGAAAGGTGAAAGGCRGATTACTATTTAGCTCTTGTATGTTAAGCTTAACAGTCTTCTAATAAATGAATGTCAAGAAAATACTTATTACCAACTTTCCTGTAGTTTAAGCAGTAGGCTGTCCCTACAAGAAAGCCAGGCACTCCCGTTTAATTCAACAGAGGGAGAAATATTCTGGAACAGAGGAGGAAGAGCTGGTTCGCTCCTGACGACTACGCAGGGTGGCCAGACGAGGCCGTGCGAGCTGCACAGATCCCCGATGCCGCACACTGCAGCGTCCAGCCCAGAGCCGGTGGGGCAGCTGGTGGGGACTGGGGCACCCACGCCAAGCAGGAACCCCGCTGCACCCTGCTTCACCAGCTGCGGGGYGACTCTGTGCAGCACCGTACAAGGATGATCTATGCCGACGCTGCTCCAAGAATACAAAAAACCCATTTGTTTTCCTACCTCTGCTGCTGTGAAGATGGTATTTTAACAACCAGGCTACAGTTACTCAATATAATTTGGGAGACAGAATTAAAACAACATTCTTTTTTGTGCTCCACTCCATGTTTTGCTGTGCTCTTCCAATCAATCCGTGAAGTATCCAGTGTTTGTTTTYACCTTTGGCTGCAACTAAACCTACAGGAAACGTGGTAAACGTAACCTTCCCACGGGGAATATTACTCTGCAAGCCACTGACTAACCACTAGATAAAACACCTAAATGACACCAGCATCAATTTTTCACAAAGCAAGACTAAGATGAACATTTCACAGTAATAATGTTAATTACACTTGGTGGATAAAATGAGAAGAAAAACACGCAGAGAATTCAGTGAGGGATGCTAAGATCTGTAATGTGCAAATAGCTAAATGCAATTAGAAGACTCACTCTTTAGTCATCAGCACTTTTGCAGCTCTACCGTAGGACATAAGCACTGGAGCCAATGCACTGTGACAAGAGAACACATTTCTGCTTTGCTCTACACCCGATAATCCTTTATCTGTGGGATGTTTGACATTTTATGTTTGTTTTTTTTTTTTTTAAACAAACTTGGCAAAACTGGACAATCAGATGAGTGTAACAATTAGTAGCCATTTCCTAAAGCAATCATTTATCTCATCAGWTCATATACGATTTTTAGATTTGACCAAGAGAATTTTAATGTCAAAAGACAATCGGGGATCTCCACATGAGGCTAGGACATACCTGCATATCCAGCATCTGTTTGGCTGAATGCCACCGAGCACGCCGAGGCTGGGTTCAGCAGGGATGTCTTTCCTTCAGGAGTTGTGAGCAGTGGTTCACAGGATCAGGGTGCCTCTTAGAGCAGATCTGCTTAATCTCAACCCTATCAGCACAAGAAAGCCTAAGCACAGAAACAGCTCAGAAGACTGAACCACTCTTAGCCCGTAGCTAGCTCACCTACAGTTTTTCAAAACCCAGGAAAACTCAGAAAGGCCCAACTGCTCCATGGGTTGGAGTCACCTCCAGCCTGTTTCATAGGGACAGCCATGACAACWMCTGATGACCCGTCCACTGAACAAATCTGTAACCATAGCCCTTCTTAATATAATTTCATATCCACCTTTAGCAAAATAATCGTGTAATTTTGGCTGGACCTTAATGGCACTGCCTCCACAGATAACATTCTCTTAACCTCTTGGCCTTCATATCATAAGATGTTTTACTGGGATCTGCATAGCATAAGATGTTTTACTGGGATCCTTTGAATGATGTTTATTAGCTAGGGCCAGTTAAGCATTGGTTACTTGGATAACCATGCCCTGCTGACCAGTCATTTTGAAACAGCTACAGAAAGCCACAAAATGCCATAAAACTATTCCACCTATTCCACAAACCAAGGGTACATGTGAATATTGACTATCCCTTTATTATAAAAATGAGACTGGCTGTCATTCACCAGAGCAAGTGCACAGGGAAATGAYGATTTCCCACCCACCGGCACCATGCAGGGCAACCTGTTACCTATCACAGCCTTACACAAGTCTTTCTACTTTCTCTCATCTGCTCTCCTTAAAWAATGCCTTGTTACTACACTGCACTGTATAGTTCGGCTCATCTACCGGAATTGCTTGTTGAAATATGCATGTATTCTTTAATTACCAGAGTTTCGTTATTTTTACAGCTAACTTTGCAATCAGTTGCTTATCAAAATAAATTCTAGCAAACAGCTCACACAAATATTTCTTGGGAAAATATCCTGACTTTATTACCATTTTCATCCAAAAAACAAACAAGGTCACTATAATTTTTGGGCTATTAGGTTGGCTGCCATGCATCAATATACCCACAATTCATTTACTAGATCAAATAGMTGAACGGTAAACAAGCAGACCTTCTCAAGTYCTAGTTTTCCCTGTCTATATGTCCACAAACTAAAAACAAACAARCAAACAATCAAAAAGGCAAAATAAAAAAAAGTCAACACCTTATTTAGGTTTCTAYAATCAGATGTTAAATTAAACYGGCTGCACAGTAAGTATAAAACTTAGTCCCTTATCTTTATAAAGTCCAGTTACGAATCTCACAGATACAAAATATGAAGCAGAAACCTATTGTTAGACTTTTCTACAAGTGCTCCCAGCAAGATTAGATTACAAATCAATGACAGCTTTCCTGAGACCGAAATTATGGCTGACCCTGAGTTAGTATAAACAATGTGAAGAATTTGCAGTACCTTTCTTTTTCCTCTATTCTGTTTCCATGCAATACCATGCACAACTGAACCCATTCATCTTTCCCAGGTAATTGATTTTTTTCAGCCTGACACCAAATAAAACATTTTMTTTCTCCTTAAAATAAGAAGTTTTGTTTTAATGTATTTTTTCAATGTTTTCACACAATCTGCAGCACTTCAGAACAATATCTAATTTGGAATTAAAAAGCCAAAACATCCTGCTTTTAAGAATTGCAACACTTCTTTTCTTTTAACCAGGTTGGAGCTACTTATTGAACATCACTCATTCATCTCCAAACTGCAGCTCTGCATGAAAAATGGTTTGTACCATTTTCTTCTTAATGTTATGGTTGATCACCCAGCAGATTCCTTTTCCTCATGAAAATTTTAGGCACCTCAATAAAGTTTAAGTTACAAGGCAAGTTATGGCAAGGACCCCCATGTTATTAATCAGCTCCTCCAGGGAGGGAAGAAAACCAAGTCCACCTGGGTGCGAGTGCCTTGRTTTGTCCAAGGGGACCCAGCCAAGCAGGGGCAAAGCCAGCAATAAAATCCCAGTATCTGGACTGCAGTTCACACACTCCTGATTACAGGACATGCTTTCCCTACCCCACTGCTATTTTTCCAAAAGCTGATACTATCATCCTGCTGCTGCTTCTGAATAGCCATGAGGAGYGGCCCATGACAAATCCAAACGCCCACCTTTTTTCAAGCTGATAAAGCCACTCACCATAGTGGCGATGCCTACCATGGACAGAACGAGTCACCTCCACCTTGGTACTTTCAAAAGAAAAATAGATGCTCTCAGCTACCAAACATACATTGTTAAAAAATATGATCTGTGTGGCCCAAGAGATGGGTTAGACGAGAGAACTCCAATGCTCACACTTCATCATTTCCAGTGTCATTTGCTCATTTCACTAAAAAACTGATAGCATGGAAGGGAAGCAGTGGAAGTTTTGCAAAATAAATACTCCTACATCTGTCGACAGCTTCTAGACATTCAGCTAAAAAGAAGTTATTTGTTTTCAAATTGCACATTAAGGCTCAGAAGGGATGAAATCATCATCTTCATCATCAAATAATGCAAAATTTGTAATATGGTAACATCTAGAAGCCACAATCAGGTTCATAATCTGAACCTGCAAAGGGATGGAGACACAGATCCTGCTCTGAACAGATAATTAGCATTGCAAACTGACAAATCATTGTTTTCTACCATCAATAACTTGACTTAAATTGTGAATGGAGACACAAATAACTAGAGACAAAGCCATGGATCTTTTTGCGCTGTTCTGGCTTTGCATGCTAAAGTCTTACAATTAATGAATCCACTCCACTGGAAGAAACACATATCTACTCTCAGCTGAAGGAGGAAGRATTTTGTAGTTTCATACAGCCTTTCTCTACTTTATATCTTGCCTCTTTCTAAGCCTCTTTGGAGCACATAGAGTGGCAAAGGTGTGATGTGCCAGTGCACAAACCATTTCAAAACATATACARACTAGAAGAATTTGATGAAAAAAAAAAATCCACCTCTTTTTGGCAAATTAGCAYATCTGCTAATTTAATTTTGGGTGAAATTCAGCTCTTCGTAAAGGTTATCTTTTTTATTTTCCATTTTCAACACCTGGAAATGGTGTTCAATGGATATATCTAAATGAAAAGTTCCCATTTACAGATTTTTTTTTCCCCACAAGATTTCTTTTTAAATTAATATTTTACCAAAATCAGGAAGAACTCACGAAATCTTTCCGTTTCATCAAGCCTTCAGCCTAGGCCCCAAAAGATGACACAGTAAAAACGAATGAAGAGTTTTTCCACCCTTCATATATGTCCACAGTAAGTGAYGGGGCTGAGGCAAGACTGACTGTCCAGCTACCTGTAGGTAAGAAAAGCTTGTAGATGCAATGGCACAGAATAACCAYACTGTCATTTCCACATGGTGGTAGCAGTGGGGACTAAAGGAAAACTCACCCCAGACATTGCGAGTGAATTATGTATCTTATTTCTGYCGTTGTCAACAAGACCTACATAGCTATGAAATTTAAGCTGTTACAAAAGCTGCCGATACATACGTATGGGCTATAAACAACTGGCTCCTTTCAGAAATAAAGAAGGACTGTCATTTTTATTAARCAGGAAAAATCAATAAAACATGAGAAAAGACACTGAGAAAACTTATGTTTCAGCTACTATAGCAACATCTTTTTAATCAATAGAGAGAATGCAAAGAATATACAAAGCAATGGACAACACAGCTGCAATTACCACTTCATGTGAGACCATGCTTCATTTGCATTGTGACATCCAATCAGTCAGAATTATACTTTGTGTGCTACCCTATGTCCCCAGATCTCTCCTTCAGCTAATCTGTCACATCCTTTACAGAAGTGTTACAAATAAGATTTATCAAGATGACAAATAGAGCTTTCATTCCTACTGTGCACTGCGCTTGCCGTGCTCAGTGTACAATCAGCAGCTCAGCTGCTAAGCAACAAAAAGAAACAGAGAAAGAAAAAGCACCCCCCTCACCCCCCAACCCGCACCAAAAATGCCCATCCTTTGGCATATCCAGTGGGAACAACCGACATGAGAAACAGAACCACGGATGGAATAATTTTACTCTATATTCCCAAGGATGGGGGGAAAAAGTTATGTTTATTTGCCATGGCTCCGATTAACAACMACCTTTGATTTGCTGGGTCCTTCAGCAAGTTCCTATTTTCCAAAACATGTTCTGTTCCTCCTTTTTTCGAAGCTGACTCACAAAATAACTGCCGCCTGAGGCAACATCATGTCTGCTGTTGCCCTCACCAGCACACTGCTCTGACACTTCATACTTTGCCAAGGTATTACCTWGACGCTTGTGTTTTCTCAATCAGTRGAATGTAAACAACTMGYGTAACATGGAGCTCAGCAATCACATTTCACTGTGATCTATTTCTGAATGATTTTTAAACTACTATTACATTTATTTCAGATTTCATCATCTCCAGACCTTGTCAGAATTTACTAGGCAGCGCATACTACACATTCTACTTAATATTGATATTCTGCTTTGTACTATTTTATTTTCACTAACCCAAGCACTGAATTTAATTGCCAACCCTGCCATACATCTTTATAACAAAATCAGACGATGTTTTGCTCTTCAGCCAAAGACACTCTTACCACCAAGGGAACTGGCAGGGGAGAGGTTTGAAGACTGCCATGGTTTGTATCTGCAAGTCTAAAACTGCTCACAGCAACAGGCTTCGATGTAACAGATGTAGGTTTATAGCCAAAATAACTTTAGCTCCATCACAGTGTCCATGACAGTCAAGTGAAAAACTTGCAGCTGAGTTTACAAACAAATCACAGCAAGGTAACAAATTTCGATAAGCTCATAGATCCAAGGTTCCTCACTGCACTTGGTCTTTGTTCCTAGAAAATAAGGAACAATGCTATTAATTTATTCTGTTTCCATTGAATTTAGATAAATTGGATAGCATCTTTGTACTTGAAACTTCCTCTACTTCAATATCTTTTATACAAGCATTTATGATGTATATTTACTATAATTTTCTCGGTTCAGCTTTTCTTAATGTTGTATTATATAGCAGACTTATCATAGTACTTATCACAGGTTACAGAATTAACTCCAGTAGAGCAAAATAGATGGCTCTGTCTACAAATATTGTTATGGATGGGATAATTTAGTAGAACAACGGCTTAGAGACACATTTAAGAACCTGAATATTACCTAAAGAGCTATGTGAGTGCTATCTGCGTTTTAAGTGATGGTTCTTGGCTGGCTCCTAACAACTCAAGTACAGATTCA
This sequence comes from Oceanodroma leucorhoa, assembly GCA_030449065.1. Lineage (NCBI taxonomy): Eukaryota > Metazoa > Chordata > Aves > Procellariiformes > Oceanodroma > Oceanodroma leucorhoa. The sequence continues at coordinate 7,892,424 of JASVER010000011.1, read as the reverse complement.
TTCCTCGTTTCAAATGCTGAACAGCACAACCTGTCTGAGCTCTTCCCTAGCTCTGATCTGCACTRCGCCTAAGTGCTTCCTAGTCGCTGATATATTTATCTTTGCAAGATTTCTTTTYACCAATCTTGCCTGTGTTACTATAGGTGGAGAATATCTATTACACTACACCTGAGCACAGCTCTCCAAACAGCCCAGTTGCCYGACTCCGATTGCTATCACTAAGCAGCAGCAGGGCTGCATTACCCAAGGTGAGAGTGGTGCTGCTCAGAGCTACACTATGATGAAGAGTCTTTGGAAGCTATGCAGACAGAGGAAGGGCTAGTAAACAGGAGAGAAATAMGAAGTTCAGTGTATAGGCCATAGCTCCTTGAAGACAGGATACAACACCATAACCACATTCAAAATAATCAGGACTTTAATTTTCAAGCACAACCTTATTTACCTACAGTGGGACAACATGTATAATATCTAACAACTGAGTATCAGGGCATTTTCTACAAGGTTTATCACCATTAAGAGTAACAGCAAAATAAAGGAATTACCATACCAGGTAGAAAAGGAGRTCCACATACCTTAAATACTAAAAAGAAAAGTATATGCACTCTGCAGTAGATACCTCCTCTTCTTTCCCCTGCCAACTCTGTTYGATACTATGAGAGTGGTTTAAATCCTAAAACATCTGAACATGAATCCCTGCCAAAAGCTAGCTGCAATTAATCTACAACTAGATATTTTGATCACTGGCACTTCCATGGAGACACATGGATACCAGAAGCTCAAGTACACCACCTCCCAGCTATCCCCACATGAACTCCAGTTTCTAGAGGACCCAGTTTGAATTCACTTTATTTTAAATCCATATATTTATACCTATTCGTTTGTCAAGGGCCAGAAATACTGTGACGGTAAACCTCACCCAGTCACCCAGATTAACTCCCTCRGCATTTAAAGTCCCTGAGCAGCAATCGTTYGCAGGGGCCAAAGCCAGTTACAGCYGAGGGACTATGAGGGAATATCTATGCTCAGAGTTAACTTCAGGCTCAAAGCCAACCTCCAGACCAGCTTTGCACTAGCAACATTCCTGGCACCCTCTGCCTGCACCCCTGGGAGACCTGGTCACACTCAGCATCTTGACAGAGACCCAAGGTCCCATGTCTGAACTGGTCGACGTGGCTGGACCTGAGCAGGATACGGCTCAGCCATGCAGCAGGTATTACATGTTTAGCTCTTCCTCACCACAAACTGGGTGATTTGTGCTAGAGCCAAATTAGCAGCCACTGTGGCAGGCAGAAAGAAGCCATGGGGCCCAATGCATTCAACCATTTTTGGACAATCTCTTCAGTTCATCTGAAGACCCAGCTTTGTTGTTTCAATAGAAGCTGGATCAAAACCCTCCTAGGGACACCTGGTTTGACTTTACTGCATGGTCTGCATCAGCAAGTAGCTAGAGAGTTTCCTTATTGAAATGTCTACATATTAAAAGTGCCAGAAAGGCACCCTTGAGTCATGTTGATAAATCCTTGTTTAATAGCTGTCAAGGGAACATGACAGATTAGCCAGAGGGGGGAATCTCTGGGCATCCAGCACTCACAGGCRTATCATGTACAATAAAATGCAGATATAAGGAATGATCACATCAAAGTGCCAGGCAGCATCATGTCTGCCCATAACATATGGATATCAGCCTGCATAAGAAAAACGGCGTTATAAACTTTTATGGTGTTATCATAGGCAGAGTGAAACTCTGGAGCCTGTTTTGACTGCAAAAGTCAACAGCACAAAAGGCATGCGCTGCCGCCCCGTGAAGAATGCACACACAGCCTGGCTCCCAGAGAAGAGGCACCACCAGCCTAGCCCCAGACACAGAGGCACGTGCTATCACTTCAATTGCCAGTGTAACACAGCTGCTGCTACGAGGGGTCTAACTTACTTCTTTTGTCAAATATCCATTGTACCYAAGCAGTTACATCAGGTAGATTAATTAAAAATACAAATGCTTTGGCCTTTAGACCAAACATRTAACAACAAACCCCCACTTTTTTCTATTCTACTGTTGCTGTCCTCTCAAATCTCAAAGGTTAGATTACTGGAACTCCAGAATGGCTTTTAAGTTAAGTAGCCATGTATAACATTTGGACAACTTTTCCTCCTGTGCTGTATCKTTGTCATGTAATGCTCATGGTCTTGCATACAAAATGACTGGAGTCCAGATGTAAAATTTGCAGATAAAAATCTTTACAAACAGTACACAAAATCCCAGTGGGGACATGCCACAAGCCTCTGATGTAAGCAAAGTTTAATCTTCCTGAATGATTGTTTTCTTTCCCATCCCACACTGCTGTATTTTTCTCTATCTTAATTTATTTTAATAAAACATACGTTTGTTTGGAAACAGCATATATTATTGAGCTGTTCCTGGTTTAGAAAACAGAATCATTAACATGATATAGCACACAAGTGCATCTCTAGTTCATGTTATTTTCTGCTTTGTCAGTTTGACTCAGTCCATTTTAAATTGCACAAGCTATTTTTAATGGYCTTTTTGCAATTCAAATCTGCATTCTGTAAGTATAACTGAAAAGATAACAGTTCTTTTTCATTCTTGCACGTAAATCTTTTGAAGGAGGCTTTAGTAACTGTTGACTATTCTGTTGTTTAAACTGCCTTTTTAATTGTATTAATTTTAAAACAAGTATTTCTTTAAAAAGTTAGCCCTATGAAATGAAGTGAAAAAAGGTGAGGCTTGATTTGCTGTCTTTTACATGGGCAGGCAGGTTCCAAGAAGACCACTGAGATGGATGCTTCATGACAGCAAATTTGAACTGGAGCTTGGTGAGTGGAAGCATTTATCCCAAGCCTGTTGTGTCAGGGTAATAACGGCATCCAGCCTCCATGGCCGGAGCTCTGAGGTTAGACCCTGAAAACCCGCCCTTGATGAGTCTCTTCTGGATTTTTCTAACTCTATCTTTTTTCTCTCTTGTCCACGTCACACACCAGAGAAGTACTCTCCCTATGCTTTGGAAAATCTCCGTTTTCACTTACATCTCTTGGACATACCACGAAGTTGCATGAAAGTGGAAAGCACAGTGCAGAACAAAATCAGCTCCCTCCTTGCACACATTTCTGTTCCTTTGGCTGGAGCCTTGGATCAAGTCACGAATCACAGAGCATTTTGTCCTAATTTAAAGTGATAACTGTAAAAGAAATTTGTAATGTATATAAAATTGCCTTGGGCAATAATAATTTTCCTGACTCTGCATAACGCAGTGTTAGAATAATTGCTACGTTTGGTGCTGCAGGGCCAAAGAAGAGCCGGTGTCAGGCAACACCGCTGAGCGAGGCTCAGGAAACAGCCTGCAGCAAGGGGAGCTGCCACGGACGGCGCAGCACATGGGGCACTGGCACGACCCGTACGGCATGGTCTGACACACCGTTCTCACTGATTACTTTCCAGTTACAGTGATTACATTCCACGGATTGTGGAAATCAGGGATGCCTCTATGTCACTGCGAAATCAGTATGCAGGTTAATCGCTGGCCTTTGGGTCACTGATGGACTTTTGTGGCAGACGCCAGAATTTTGATTTATGAGGCTGTGTCAATTATTAGAACAACTGAATCTTGTTAAGGCCACACAGCTCGATGCCTCTGTGGTGGTGAGCCTGCATCGGTCCTGCTGAACTGGCAGAGATCAACAAGGCTGCAGAAAGCATGGGATAATGTTTGGAAAGGATATTCATGCTGGCAAGATAGGCAGCATAACAGTTTTGCAGAGCACTGGGCAGAGGACTGGAGTTTGGGAGCCAAAGGGAATAGGTGCTCCTGAGCTGCTCTCAGTCTTATCACTAGACCAATTCATGAAGTCCAAACTCCCCCAGTCCACGAGCTGGTTCACACCTCCTCTGCCCCTGTGAGTATTGCTTAGCTGCAATAAAAGATTTTAACATACGAGATCAAACCCATTGCCATATAGTCTTCTATTAAAATGCCTTCACAGCTGTATATTCAAGAGGTGAAAAGGCAGAACAAGGTTTAGTAATTGTAGGACTATGTTAAACTCATTCTGGGTTACTCTGATTTAGAAGATCATGATGAAAAAATGTATAACGAAAAGCGCCCTAGTACAGCAGCGGGGCTCCTACACTCTCCGGATTCCCAAGGTACCTGTGGATGAAGAAAGCTTTCATGTCAAGATTCTCATTAGACATGCACAAGGCTTTATAAAAATAAAGTTTGCTTTTGAATTCTGAAACCATAAAAATATAATTAGCAGAAAAAGAGGGTATAAGCAAACCTGCTTGGGCATTCATGTGTTCAAACTAATGTGTGCATTGACAGCCACGTGAATCAATGAAGATGCTATGCCCAGCTTGAGCACGGTCAAGGACACCCAGGGCTTTATGTCGCAGCTCACCAGCATTTACATTACATCCATTTCACACATGTGGCTTCAACCATCGTGTTGCTGTAACGGGCCACAGAAAGCGAGTCTGCCAGTAACGGTCCTTCTTTCAGCTCGAAGGGTCAGAGGAGGAACAGGTCCAGCCCTGGCTTTAGGTACCCTCAGGGACACACGCAGCAAGGAGCAAGCAGGGACAAAGGCCACCCTCCCTCTGTGGTCACCCTGCACTACAGCCACCAGGCCACGTTGTAGCCACARTGATGTGCAAGTGGCTTTACACCGCAGTCCCAGCTCGTACATTTAAATGAGTTTCAGCGTTGACAGTTGGCATAGCCGAGGCATTATGAGAGTACTATTCTATAGAGTTCGACCTTAAAAAATATGCATGTTAACAGCAGAGGAAGAGAACATGAACAGTTGCTGAAACTATTGATTTTTAATTAATGTTAATTCTTTAATTACTTGCCTTTCTAATTAAATTGCTGTTAAGTTGGAAAGCTGGAGCATCCCTAGAGGCTAATACATTGTTCCTATGTGTCTTTTACCTTTAATATTTTATCCTTAAAGGTAAGTTGGACATCTTTAGAGCACTTGTTAAACTTCAGAATTTAACCCAAAATTTTTGGTGAGTGTACGTTGCAAGGAAGATGCAGAGGCTAATTACCGAGCCAGCCGCACTCAGAGCTAAGAAGTTTCTTTCTGACACATTGCAACGAGGGCTATTGATCTCTTACCAGCAGCACAGGAATGGACAGAAAATCATGTGTTTTAACTGACCTTCATGTAGATTTATTATTTGACRGAGTAATAATACCTGGGAGTATCTGCTTAGATAGTCATGTTTTTGGGTAGGAATGGAACAGCTTTTGTTATATGAGACAACACTAAACCATGGACAGATATTACCATAATCCAATTACAGTAACAATAGACATCATCACTCCTTTTTGCTTTACTGTCTGGCTTAGAATATATTCAGTCTTAACTGAAGGCACATACYCTTTACTGGTCTCAGTAATGGAGCAGGCTCTGCCACCTGTGCTAACCTTTCAATAACAGTTATGCAGTGTGTAAGCATGAGATCTRTGCTATTTATTTCTGCCACAAGTAAACACAGAATAATCCTCACAGCCATCCTGAGTTGAGGCTGCAAACAGAACCAAATGATGTCAGGAAAGGAGACAGAAGTTTTGCGAGGTGGAAGTAAATACTGATATGGCATTTATGGCATTCTTTAGGTATGAAGTGAGCAACAACTTTAAGGAGAAGCAGCATCTTTTAGTAYGAGTTAAAAACACCATGTTTTCCTACAAACCATGTCTGACTTCTTATCCATTATGGTTACAACAGCAGTAAGATTATGCTACGAATGTATTAGAAAACCTAAATTGGTTAAAGTCATCACAACAATACATTCTAAAACAAGAGGAAAAATAAAAACACTGAAGGCCAAAACATTACAGATTTAAGTAGAGAGGGCAGAGGAACTTTTTCCAAAAGCAAGGCTCCCACAAGTTYGCCATAGCGTAGACTATATTTTCCTCTCTTCTGAGCCTTGTCCCTTGGTTCCTTCTGTCATACTGCCCTACACTTCAGCCCTGTCAGACATTGCTGCAAAGAAGATTCACTCTCATGACGCCAAAGAGGTAAGTTCTCAGGAGAGCTCTGCTCCACAGTGTGGGCTTCCCCCTCTGACGCCCCAGGGATCTCTGTGGAGATCCTTTGGCAGCTTCCCCCGTTTTGCTCTGAATTTCATGAACTTATGAACCCCAAATTATATGAATCAAAATTTCCACCTGGCTTCAGTGGAAAAAATCTACACATCTTGTGCCAATGGGCTACAAAACTACAAATGCCCAGTTTCTCTCAAAAACAGGATTTTCCTTTTCTGTAGAGATTTTTGAACCTCGAGGACCATTTCTGTCCATGTGAGTTGCATTTCCCTCTGGGACTTGCACTTTGCCTTTCCACCACCAGTGTTACAGTGCACTGGTGAGCACTAACCACAGTGTTTTAAGTCCTCTGCCATTCCCCTTCAGCAGCAGCAGTTCGATATCCCATTTCCTCTCTTCGGCTTTGTGCTGAATAGGCAATTTTTCTCCAGTAACTTCTCATTTTTTTCTCTGAGTCAGCTTGCTGCAGCATCTATCTGAGCAGTCATTTACTATGGAGTTCTTTACTCCTAAGCTTATTATCTTCCATTTATCTGCATTGAGCTGTGCTGCCCTATTACAACCCAGGTACTCAAAATTAATCCTCCTCATGTATCAGATTAAATTGYGTCTCATTATCTGCTTGACTCTCAATTCAGCACCATTTGTAAAACTAAAACCTACTTTTCCATATTATTAATCAAGACATTTTTTTGTGACAAAAAGCCATTGTGTCCMAATCTGAATAATCTAAAACAGTTCAAGTAATATTTCTTCTGCTAGCCAAATTTGAATGTTTCCCTGTTTTTCYTTTCCTTCCTTCTGAAGTCCCGCTCTGTAATCAGCATTCTGAAATATGTATTTAATGCATTTAGTGTGTATTTCTGTAACCTGTACCTGTCTCCTTATAGCTAAAGGTTCTCGGTGATCAATATTTTACATGGTCAGATCAATCATAGCATGTGCAGCTCTCTAAGAGCCCTAATAAAACAATTTCCTATTGCTTTGTTAAAATAGATTTAAAAGGCAATTTCCTTACTTGCTTACTAGCTGTACCAGCCTTCCTCTAGCTTTATAGTTGTATGTTCATTTATGCCAATTTCTTAAATTTCATTTTGTTGCAGATTGGGGGATATGGGGTTTCAAATCYGTGTAATTTTAAAATGAATTGTCAATCACCTCACAATTTGCCAACATCTGAATTTTATTTGATAACAAAGACAGTAATAACCCTTTAGTAAATATGCATGTTTCCCTGCTTTGATTAACTGCCTTTAATTACACCACTCCAATTAGTTACTCTTAATTCACCACACCATTAAATCTGAAACATACGTGGCCTCTTTCCCCGACCCTCCCCACCTTCTCATCCTACATAACCCTGATCTAAATGCAATTTGATTGCTTAGGAGATCTCTCTTGGGGCAAGAAGAGCAACACAAAGGGTAAGTCTTCTTCACATGCCAGAGATGCACAGAGAGGAGAGTCCCAAGACAGCAGGCTCGGAGGAGATAAGAAATGCCTCTTGTGGGCAAAGCTACAGGAGATTTCAAGGGCCACAGTATTCTGATAACATTCCCTCTACATATGGTGGTCTGTAATTGTAGAGAGTATGATTATGACCTTGGAGACAAGATAATTCTCAAATTATAAGATAGATAAGACCCAAGTTTGAGAAGCTGTTAGAGAAAGCCTGCCGATACCTTCGCTCTCTGACCCCAGAACTTACAGGAACATTTTTCAGAGCATTAATTTTATACTCATGATTCCCATACCCTTCACTGTATTTATCCACTTTTAAAATGGAGGAGAGGGGAAGAGGAGAAATAAAAAATGACACATACTTGAAATTTAATTTAACAATGGCTTTGTTCCAGAAAAGAACAGCCTTGGTTTATTCAGTCCCTCAGTTWTCAAAAAGCACTTCAGCCCTGACTGAAGGGCAAGTCTGTCTCTTTCTCTAGATATTTCAGCATGGGAGGACTCTCACTAACACACCACCCCTTCAGCATTTCCTAGCATGTCGCTTCTGCCAACAGATCTCTGCAAGCATATGAATGGGTTTGAAATCCACTGACAACAGTTTTCCAAATTTAGGTTCATGAACTAGCTGGAAATAATTCCCTACTGGGTCCCAAATGCTTTTAGAGTAAACCTCATTAAAAAACCCACCCCAAACCTAGACTAGTACTCAGGGGAGCTCTCCAAGGGCACTGCTGGAAGTGGCCCAAAGGCTGCACCCCTTCCCYGTGGGTGGGGAAGCCACGGGTGCCCCCCGCTTTCCCCACGTAACACTGGTGCACACACTGTCCTTGGACAGATGCTCTGCAGCTGTAGCAAACGCAGCTGGGGAACTCCCCTTCTACAGTCCACACAAACCAATTTTCCAYTAACATACCATGCTATTCTATGTCTACTTTAATGAAAATCTTTATGCTTTTCTTTAAATATACCAAAACCTAGTCTGTCTAGAAAATACAGTTAAAATATGGATAAAACAAAGGAAATTTTATGGTAAGTGAAGATGATTGCGTCAACCATTTTTCAGAGCAATTTTCTCTTTTGAGAGGAAAAGAAAACACCAAGAAGATGGCGCATCTTGAAGATGAGATGACTTTCAAGAGATATATTTGAGTCAAACAAAGTGCTGGGCTTAATACCACAGTCTGGAAGAGATTCCGTGGCCTCCATTATTCAGATGATCTGATGTCACTTCTGCCTTGAGTCACRGCAGCCCACTTGCAATTCAGAAAAACTAATCCTCTCAGCCTTGAAATCCAAGTAGAAAACTTACTACTGTGCTTTGTGGGTGAGGTTAGCTCCACGCTTSCTGCTGTAATACTCTTCTATGCAGAATGCTGCTCAATTCATATACAATTCATGCACAGAAAGATCTTTTCTCTTCGTTGAATTCCCGCCTCCCATTGCTTAATAGKAGACATGAACTTACAGCACTTGTTAGAAACTTGACACTATTCAGCACTTTTTACACCTAGTCACAACACCTCTGCATTAATCGTCCTAATCAAGCGATTTTGCCATGAAGAACAATTTGATATACTGYGCAGAATATCTAATCTGGTCTCTGCACTGACATTTTCCTTCATTCATTATGAGAAAGAAGAACATACCCCTGGCTTTCCCATGATTCAACACTAATAGACTTAATTATAGTATAGAGGCTACAGAAAAAATCTCATGACTGTCTTAAGCCATTTCATATATTTGTTAATTATTAAGGAAGCATACAATCCAATTACACCTGACTTTTATTTGCCCTTAGTGCAAAGGGAACTAAAAGGTAATGTAACGTTCTTGAAAGACTAACTTAAAGTCACCAAGGCTCCTTCCAACCATCAAAATGTGTGAATGACCTAGTACAAGTAAGAACCAAGTCTATTACTTTAATGAAATCGCATCCTTAGGTGGAATACACTGTCCTGGGACAACAGCAGTTAATGTTGCAGGGTAGCTTACCCAGTCAATAAACTTTGAATCTTTTAAAGCTGAAACTATGCCAGAGTGAGTCAGTAAGCACAACAGCCTCTTCTCTGTGAAGAGGATGTTTGCTAGAGTTTCTACTCATTAATCTTTTAACTTCTAGTTCGCAAACCCAACAACCAAGGAGGAAATATGACCACTGTAAAACACAGGAATTACACTGATTTTTGGATTTTCCTACACGCTTTAATTTCCTAGCCATTCCTTTGCTTATCGTTTGTACTTAGTAACCACCTTTTTCACTGATGCTCTKCTCTCTGCCAAACAGTGTCAAAGTGAACACACTCTGTAGAGGCATGAGCAGAAGAGACTTTAGGTAGATCTTTACCTGCATTTGTTTATATGCAATATAACTTGAACTTACTGATTGGATACGCATAAGGAAACATAAAATTTGCCCATCCTTTACCTATGAGATGATTATTTRTTAGCAGTGAAAGAGACCAAGAGATTTCATTGGTTTTCGTGATTTTGGTCTCCAGGTAGAAGAATTTYTTTTAGTGAAAGGTGTGAATTTTTGTCCAGGGAAAGTACTTTTTAGTCTAAGGAAAGATGCATCTTTGGGTAGAGGGGAATAAAAAAAGTAGACTTCTGCATCAGCTATTAACATAATAAATGGCTTTTAAAAATAACAGAGATGGAGTCCTCCTATGCAGAAGGAGCATAAAAAACAGACTGATCAATTCAGTCTACATTAAATGTAATACATGTATTACACTTCATCTGCCCTGCAACCAACGCAGCAAGTGAAATGGCATCACAGGGTTACCCTGAGAGGACAGGACAAGGGATTGAGCTGTTTGAGCTGCTAGCTCATTTGTTGAGATGGACAGACAACCCATGGATTCCGACTCCTGAATATCTCAAGTTTTCCAATATGCAAAGCCCTGACTCATGCCCAAACTACACCTTTCTCTAACATTTTCTTCAYCATGTTGGAAAAACTCTCACATCTACTAGTTCAAGCAGTCTTGTTGAAGAAGACAGACACCCTGTAAGATATGTTGATGTATTAGTCTTCAGAGCAATCTTTAAGAGGGAGGGAAAGGTGCTAGACTAGGATAATTTCCAAACTTGGCCTCCAGTCTCGTTATTACAGAAAATGGAGGATGAGATGGCTTATAATGAGGAACCTCTACAAACCATGAAAGGAGAAGTCCACATGGGAAGACTCCAGTAAACACTCCTGCTTTCTCCTGAAAGGAGACTTTCACATGGTTACAGAAGAAGCAGTGACCTGCTCCCACAGTTTCTTAAGTGTTAAATATGGCGGTGGCTGTAGCCAGCCACTCTCCTAGCTACATGTCCCCTAAACTAGGAATTTCCTTAGCAGAGAGGAGCTCAGGAATTACAATTAATAAAAGTGACTGAGAGAGAGACTGTGCACATCCCAAAGTCATCTCATAGCCAGACACCATTTAAGAACACAGATTTTAAAGCCAGTCTAGTTTCAGGTTGTCTCAAGTTCCTARCTATTTTCAGATCTCCCAGTATCAAAGCTGGAAAGCAGAGCAGGGAATCCATAGAATTATACTATTAAAAAAAAAAAAAAGAAAGAAAGAAGAAAGAAAGAAACAAACACTTTGAGAAAAAAAGTAGAAAGTATTTTCTTGGCTTAATTTAGACCCCAAGTGGAAGTAACCAATTTATCCAATGCAAAGTTGATAATGAAATGTGACCCTTGCAATTATAGGGCACATTTGCACAGTCACACCCCCTTTTTGGTGAATCACATTTCTTCTTTAACAAAAATCAGTTTTGAAAGCACTTCCCTACTAAGTCTTCAGGGTTCATGTTACAGACACTCTTAAAAACTGCAGAAGGCATAGTTCTAGATAAGATCTCTCAGGTTTGTGCATATGAATTTCTTCTTGTTCCTCCCACCTCCCCTCTCATTTGTTTTTTAATAGACTGCTGAGAAGAAGGGCTGTTAGGAGTAYCTGAAGCAGGCAAAGCCATTATCACTTGTTCTTTACAGAACCTTCATTGCAGCTAAGCTTAATGGAGTAGCAGAGGATTCCTAGAACATTTGGCAGCACTACATATAAAACCAACCTTGAGTACTTAGTCTCTCAAGAAGTTAGAAGAAAGCATTAGGAGCCAGATTCTCAGCCAATACTCATTCCACTCCTGCAAKCCCTCTGCTTCACAGCTTCAAGATCCATCGACTTCAAATGGGGCAATGCCAATTTGAACAAGTTATACTACACAAGAAATAACAAGTCTTGTTATTACAATGATGGAGAAATCAGACATCAACTCTCCCATACTCTAATGTTGTCACCACTGGATTTTTAAAGATCATAAAGAAGCCCTAAACTATTTGTGAATTTTCTCAAACTACCAACTGCAAGAACCAATCTGTTTTGATCCTTCCCTGGAGTCCCATCCTAAATCAAAGTGGTAAAACTGAACCTTTTAACTAAAGTTTCCTTTCTAACCAACCTACAGCAACAGAAGTCTCTTGAGAAATCTGGTGTGTAAGTTTAGATTTGCATGTTTTTCCTTATAAACCTTGACTTACAGATTATAAAAAAATATATGCCTACAGATTTGTGTCCTTAAAAGTAAGTGTTCATCACAGACATCAACTCCAGGAGACTGAAAAGCTGACAGTGTTTTACTGAATGCTCCTTCCCCCAAGTTCCTCCTGCCTCCCAGCCAGAATTCTTTCCATAGAACTAAACAGGGAAGATGGACTTCTTAGAGCAACAATAGATGAGCTCACACATCGACTCAGAGGGAAACATAATGACTCATGAAACACTGGTTATACAGCAAGATTGCTAGAAATAAAACAAGGAATAAAGGTAGGAAGTTTCGCACTTGAATAAGAAACAGCTCCTGTAAGAGAGGAGAGCTAAATATAGAACTCCTCTGCAACACCAAGTTAAGTCACTGGTGCCCTTCAAAGGTATGTGATGAAATCTTTGGGGATGTATTACAGAACTCAGACAATAAGTTGACCTGAAGCCAACTACCACTCTCACCACATCCATCCCAGGATGAGTGAATTCCAATTTCACCCATAAATAAGAGTCTGGCCAAGGACTTACAAAGAAAAGTGTCGGGAAGCATCCATCTCAACATCATTCTGTTGGAAACAAGCTGACTTTAAAAGTTGGCAATAAAATTCCTAAAAAAATAAAACAATTCCAAAACATACTGCTAAAAAAAAATGGCAGGAGTGTTGGATTGTTTTTGTTTTGTTTTGTTTTGTTTTTTTTTACGATGTCCTTTTGAGACCTTAGTTTTTAAAAGGCACCTTGTCAATTCTGTTGAGGCAGTACAAATTCTGCTATAGGAGAGATTATATCAAGAACAAATTGTCATAGTGCTGCCCTGTGATTTTCCTCAGTTAGCCTCTTGGATGAACAATTATGCACATGTTTTCATTTGCACGTACAAATTAAAGAATCTGCCCATAAATACACCTAATTAGATGTAAATTGGCAGCATTCTACAGAAGTCAATGTACTTCCTTAAATATACATAAGTTGAGGATATGGACAATTACTTGTGTGGTTGGAATCCACTGTTTAGATTATTAAATCATTTCATGCATGTGAAGGTATGTACAGAGCTGTGAACATGGAGTTAGAGAAGAAGCTGCTGTGCTTTGGGCATCTGGCTGGTCAGTTCATAGGGTCAGATCTTCACAGGGTGAGGCAGAACAAGCCAAGAACAGACCATGCTTCTCTGGCAGTGTTGCCATAATAAAGATGATGTTACTCAAAACAAAGTTGCAGCTGAGTAACTAATCTGTTTTTCTTTGGAGAGCTTTGTCCTTTCCAGCTAATTTCTCTCACTTTCAGGTTTCCACCCAGAAGGGGCTTCCAACTCCTCTCCAACGCAGTAGCCTTCTAACTCTGCTGGAGCTCAGGGACCCCTCTCTTTTTCAATTTTGGATCTCACCTGCAGCCAACGAGTTCATCCAAAAGCACACTCTGCTCACCTGTCCATACCACCAGCTTCTTAACCATTCTCCTAGCAGACTTTTCTTCCCTGTCATCGGACTCACCTTCTCCCATTTCAACTTCTCCTCCTCAGTACCATGATGTCTTACGGTTCAAAAACTGCCCTCTCCTCCTTGCTGCTCTTTATACCCGTTCTCCTATCACCATTTGCCACTGTACTCAACCCATCTTTCATCTTGATGATTAGTCCACCGTTATTTGCAACTTGCTTTCAAATTAATAGGAATGGGGAATAGAGGTGTTTTTTCAGCAAATTAAAAGTACATTTATCTTCAAAAGTGTCTTCAGCGGACATGACCTATCAATTCATCACAGTTCTCAGGGTTCCCAATGGTACCAGCCTGCACAAGGTGGGCATCTGCTGCCATTACGTCCTGAAGATGTTCTCCTGTATTCTGAATTGGAAAGAAATATTATTTACAGACAAGACAGACATCCTAAGGAAAGCATGTACCTTAGTGTGCCAAAGAACAAACAGGCAAGAGAAACTTCCACAAGAGAAACTGCCACCCTTTAAAACAACCTACTAATTTTGTCAGAAGGTCATCACTCTTAAAGAGGAGGAGTCCACGTTAACTCAGGAACCTTTTGGTGATCTGCTTAGCCTTCCTCAAGGCTAATCAGCATGCCTTGAAGGTAGCTGGCTCAGCAACCTAGCAGACAAGTGATTTTAAATAACCTCCTTGTCTGTTATTCAGAGGGAAACTATCAAGCAGCAAAGGAATTTTTCAAGCAGAGCACCCATCTGAATTTTAGAGAATATATAACTTCCACCTGAGTAGCAATTGCATATCATGAAGAATATGTTCTTCAGCACCAGCAGGAAATCTTGTTTTGACTCAGAGCTTCCCTTAACTTTGAAATAACTAGCAATGTATTTTTTTATATATCCAGAACCATATCATATTGACTGTACATTTCACTGCACATATTATTAAATGCATTACACGAAACTCTTTTCAGTTAAAATAGTAATTTTCTAAACATGCTCCTTTGTTATTAGTCCAAAGACCAGCAAAATTTCTCACCATTTTTACATTTATCTAATTTAATATCCAAGCGATTTAAGAAATTGCTTACTTGTGTTTGGCAGCCCAACTCTCATTCAAATTTTTGCTGACTACTGATTTTACATGTATTTAATCTAAATTTATCATAAAAAGGCCAGCCATATGAACTCTACTGGGTTAATGCTGCTAGCTCATCATTAGAAGGGAACATCCTATGTGAAGCTTAAACATTTTCTACTAACAATATTTGAGGGACTAGCAACATTTGATGTCAGCTTTGCCACTTGTCTGAAATGAGAGAATGATTATACTCACCAGAAGTAAGAGCAAATAGAGAGCAAAACTCCATCTTCAGCTACTGACTCAAACAAGCTGGAGTTGCAGAGGAAAAGAAACAGGAGCAGGCACCAATTAAGCAAAGGTGCACAACTGAAATAAACTCTACATTTTTAACAACTCTTGCAATTAATTGTCATATTTGGCATCACCTGTTGCAAAAATGAAAAACCATATGGCTGCTCAGAGGAAAGGCAGGTTTAGAGAAGAGACTGACATCACCACAAACGTGGTTCATGCTGTTAATGCCTTTTTCAGAAGACGGAAAACTTAGCACCACATTAACTGCAGTCCCAGATTCTTCTCCTGCAGATGGTCTTCATGGCAGACTCTTTTTCTGCAGCTCCGTCTGTCTTCACAACATTGAAGTCAAAGTTGGCAAAGCTTCCAAACCAATGATGTCCATGAGGGCAGGCAGGAGATATGACTGAAAACACCCCTATTCCTGAAGTCACCAGCCCACAGTTTACTGGCGTCAGAGCCCTCCATGCCCTAGAAGTCTCATGACACATCTTCAATACACGCTGAAGTACCAGTTTGCTGTATGGAGTAAGTTCTGCTGATTCGGAGGTATAAATACTTTTTCACTTTCTATAGCAAACCTCTTAGTTTCATCCTCTAGGGATGTGAGGCTCTAGGGCTAGCTAAGCCTTTAACCTTCTCATAAAGGTTGCAAGGAACACGGCTGAGGAATGAAATGTACTTCTTCCAGAAGATCCAAGGAAAGAAACCCTGAGACTGGTGTGTTGTAACAAGAAGGAAAACCAAGCATAAGGAGGAAGGTGAAGCTGTTATTTAGAAAATGTTTGTTAAGAAACGCAAGCCTCCATCACAGCAATTAAGAGGAAGCAGGGTTGGGCAACTTCATTTGTCTTCTGTATGGGGCTCCAGCAAAACAATCAAGATGCTTAGATGTTTGCATAACATTACACTCAGTCACCACTCTATACGCTGCTGCTTTTCTGACTTCTCTATGCCAAGGGCCACACAAAACAAATCAAAATCTGTCTTAATGATGATGGCACAAATCTGAAGAGTGGCCACTAGATTTTTATTCTGTTGTGAGAGCTAAATTTCACCAGATAGTGTAGAATAGTGAGAACTAACACAACTGCACCAATAACCTTTCTAGAAGGGACTGTTGTGTAATGTGGAAACGTCAAGTGTGAAAGACAGCTGGTACCTAAAGATGTCTTGTGCAGTAAGTTGTACATATTTTTCATTTTTTCCCTTGCTATATCAACATGCAAGAATTATTTAGCGCACTTGAAAACTGTGTCAGACAGCTTCAGATCAGGAGTATCCACGATGCCTGAGAAAGGATTTCTCCTTGTTTCCAAAGTGCACCATCATTTTCTTTACAGCAGGAATTCAAGGAACATTGTGTCACTTGAAGAGGATGTACAGCCATGTGCTGGATACACCTCTGGAGGTCAGAACCTCTGCAGGTTTATGTCCCTTGTAATCTTTAGGGTTTAACCAACCTTTTCTGTAATCTCAGTCTTTCAGAAAAAAAAAAGATCCCTCTGTCTCAGTGTTTTCAAACACATGGTAAAAAGAAACAAACACGCGCACTGGGATCAATACCAAGCAATCACCTGTTCAGTCTTCCTGAACACCATTACTTGATTGTACACCTTTCTGTCTTGGAGGACAAGAGCTGGCTTAAAAGAAGATGTGCAAATATTTTGCACTGTCCTACAAAAGCTGGGGTTTTTTTTAAGCACATAAGCAAAATCAAAGAACTTGTACACTGCAGGAAAACTCTGTAGAGAGATATCAGTGGGCAAAAAACTGAGTATGAAACAGTGAGCACTGACTTTTCCCAGTCACTACTGAAAAAGCATTCAATAGTTTTACGTAAGTGTTCTAGGAAAACTCTGGCCTTTTGCAATCTTTGGATCTCTGTTGTGCTCRCTGAGGTCTGGTAAAGCTTCTTCAGTTTCTTCAGCTTTACAGGTCAGGACACTTAAAAGAGACCGAAAAACAGAGAAAAAAGTACTACTGTCAAAAGTTAACTGCTTATGCAATCATAAAAGAACACTAACACACGTTACTGCACAGTGTGCTCATCACATTTTTGAAATAAAATGCGCTGCTGTGCAAATGCTTCAGCTTTGTTCTGAAAGCATCGACAGCTCTGACAGAGCAGTATCCAGAACAAGGAGAAGCATGAGAGAAAAACAATGAGTTGAGGGAGCACATGGAGACCAGACTAAGTTCGAAGTAAGACTGCCTTCCTCTTCTTTTCCAGATAATCCTAGAGGTAAGGAGTCTGCTCGACTTTCTAGTAAACCTTGCCATTTGTTGTGGCTTCACTTTTGTGCAGTCAGAGGTATCAGCTGCTGAAGGCCCAGACTGCTGATGGAATGAAGAGCAGAAACCCCTGAGTTAGATATGGGCCGAGCTAACCCTGGAACTGGAAACCATAGACATGCTACAACATAACACTGTGAGTTACTCAGGCTAATTATCCCTGAGATTACCAACACCATTGCATGGTGCCGCASTGGGCTGCATAGATGGGGGACGGTAGCTAGGGGATCTCTGCAGTACGCTCTGCTGCACCATGGAGATGTGCCCAAATGCTTTTGTAAGTGATTGCCTTGGGAAAGGAAACAACTTTCCAGTGATAGCTAAAAAGTTTAACAACTCCTTGTTTCAGGAGTTGTCCTAACTTAGAACAGCATGAAAAATTTGGCGTRCTCTCAACCCAAAGACCAATATTTAAATACTACAGACGTTACCACTGACAAAGGGTCGTGCAATAATTATGATGGGCCATGTAGTTGAATAAGGTACAAAGAAAAACTTTCATTATTAATAAAGAACTACATCATCTTATTTAAAATGAGGACATATTGAAGAGCAAAGTCTGATGCTTTCTCAGGAGAGTCATGGAATGAAAAAGTAGCAAAACAAAGGCCTTCCTCCATACAAGGAGCACTCTTTCAAGCTCTCAAAGAGTCCTTTAAAGATGAGATGAGAAAAGAACATCAGTGTGACTCATTTGGTCTAAATGTCCTACTTCAGATATGCTAAGTGCCAGATATTGTCTCTGTAATGAATATTTATTCTGAGATGACAGCAAAATAGCAAGAGGCATAGATAAAAGATTTGCCTTGAAAAGTACACAGGTAAGGTAAGAGACAAGAGTTCTCTTTAGGTTGTCATGACCGGTTCAGTGGTGAGGCCAGCTCCAGCTTGAGAACTAAAACCCATTGTCYTGAAATAAAAGTGCTAAAATTGCTCCTAATGCCATTACTTACTTAAACTTCTTCGATGCTACGGRGTGCAAATTTGGCTAACAACTACACAATTCACAACTACAGCTGCACCTTTGAATTTTTCCACCAGGAAAACCGAGTTCAACAAGCCACTTAATTTCCAATTTGTTACTTGTGGCCAGGTGAGATGGCAGATAAAAGTACTGTGAGGACCCTCCTGGTGTATCTATTACCTACAGACTTGGGACCACTGACTTGAAGACTCCATGAGGACAGTCACCCAGAAAGGCAAGTCTGCATACGCTGGAAAACCAGCACCAACTAGAAGGTTGAAATGTGACCATTCTTTACAGAGGTCAGGGAACATCTGGACACTAAAGAAAGTGTCTAGCAGCAAAAMGAACATAGACCAAAAGGGACTAGGGGTTCAACAACAGGTGTACACACAAAGGTACTTTATAATGGTAGATTTGATCAAAGGACATAGTCTGCAGGAACTACGACTTAAATATCAGCTCCCCTGAAAAGTCCTGGGTAAGAAGTGACTGCAGGGAGAGCATCAGTCCATCCRTGCCGGACAACCAGCTGAATTCCCCCTCTGTGAGCTGCTGGCCTGGGCAGTGGAAAGAGCAGTGGCACTGTTAAGTTTGAAATCCTTCTTCTATCAGAAAGAGGGTGCCTGAGCTATCTTTATTCCTTATATTTTATCTTCATTTTCTCCAGCTACAGTATTCTAAGGATTTAAGTCTGACAAACAGACTAAGGTGTGCACACTATTTCCTGGACTGAGGTGTGTGTGCTGTAACCTTTATTTCAGGTCACGTTCAGCTGACAGCAAGAGCCATAGACCTTTGAAAAAGTCTACTTTTCAGGTAGGTAGGAATGATGTGGCAGGTGTATTATTAAAAGGAAATAGCAAAGCAAATCAGTAGTATGCAGTAATCACGGCTGAATATAACACACTGATCTGCAGGCCTCTCAGGAGCTAAGTAAAGCCCTAAGGCAAGCTCTCGCAGTGTGTCCTGTGAGGTGGCAGGTACATATGAATTCAGGAACAAGAGAGATTTGCAAGCCATTCGAAATGCTAAATTCAGTGACTTCTCTGCAAAACCTCAAATGCCTTCCTCAATATACACTTTGCAATCATTGTAGTACCTGCTGATAGAAATGTTTTATCAACAATTAGATGCCTCCTGGTCAGCACTTTAAACAGTGAACTACTACCTTATTCTTTAAATCATGTCCAGCCACCTTAAAAAAAGATGGTTTTTATAAGGCAGCACACAGCTGGATGTGCAAACACTCAGCATAGAGCCAAGTGCTTGGTGAAAAGTAAATAAAGTGCAGAAAATAAGAGAAGTAGTAAAGGATAACAGTTTAGGGTAAAGCTGAAAGAGGAGCCTAATAACCTGTCACCATTCGTGCATTACCTGCTAACGCTGGCTGCTCCTGTCCCCCTGTCCTCTGTCCCTCACCATGCCACCCTACCCTTCCTGCCACGGCCAGAACTGGGCTCACCTAATGCTGAGCCATTCATTAACTCACATGATGAGAAAAGAAGGCGTTTGGTGGTGGAGCTTGCCAAAAGCACGGCTCAACGCACAAGCACGTGGCGGGAGGCGAGAAGAAGGGAGGGCTGGAGGCAGCCGGCAGTTCAGCCGGCACAGGCTGCTGCAGAGCCACTGCCGAAGAGAAAGATAAAAAAACTCATATTCTCAGTTTAAATCTATGGAAAAATGTTGAATTCCCAGCTCTGCGATATTTCCGCATGGCTAGAAGTGTCACACCCCGGAATCTTCCAAAGATAATAGTTAAGTATCTAGTGCTCAGCTGATTCAGTAGGCAGTGTTATTGTTACTAATGCTGATAAGATACCCAAACAGTTTTGAGAATCAAGTTCTTCACTTCCCTCTTTATAATGGGAAACATTAAATTTCCCTACTGCACAGCAGTGCTATGAGGACAAGCATGTTCAATCATGACTGGTTGTRGCAATAAGGACCATATAAACTCCTAAGGGAGTAAGAAAAGATGAAATCAAATTAAACTCTATGAGGGGGTTCTGATGTCATGTGCAGACAAGTAAATATTGATTAGATCTTGGATTTTGGTGGAACTGGATTTGCACCATCGGAGCCTGAACCTGAGCCAGGCCCAGACTGTGTGCAGGTAAGCTCATTAAATACATCCCAACCCTTTTGACTCTGCTGGGAACACTCACATGTTTAAAGTTAATCGTGTGCTTAAAGGCTTTGAGGATCAGGGCAAGAGGGCTCAGCCACTTACAGGACTGAGCTATTCTGCTTTATGTACTAAGCATCTGAAGAAAATAAGAGTGCAGTTGTCACCACTGCCTCCCAGTGCCCTGAAATAGAAGGTTATCACTTAATCACTCAAGTAAAAGTCGGTTTCTCTTTGAGTGGAAAAAGCTGTTATAACAGAGGCAGCTTCAGACCTTTGGCTTTTGTGGTCTGTCATTCCTTTTGGATCATCCTTCACTACAGGTATGGTCCCATAGCTGCAGCAACTCCATATATATCCAGACAGACAGGATTTCGAGCTTATATTAATTTAGTATTGCACAAGGCTCAGGCATTGCTCATTGCTGCTTCTTGCCAGTGCCAGGACTCGGGAGCGAGGCAAGGTCAAAGCTTCACGTTCCCCACAGGAGGACCCGAGAGGTGCAGGCAAAAGCAGAGTCAAGAACAAGGTTTTGTTGAAGGAAAGGATGATGATGAGAGCACTGAGGGCTGAAGGGCCCAACACCAGGCAATGGCAGACTGCCTGCCCTCCCCCCTCCTCCCTGGGATGAACTGCTCCAGGCTAGACAGCTTAGCTGCAGCAGGAAAGGGTTAAATATTCCTCTTGGCAAGAGCCCTGGCAAATGGGATACCAAGTCTTCATCACTTTTCACCTCCACTGAAAGCAGAAGACATGATGAAAAACATCATGGAAGATTAGGAAATGTGATTAATTTAGTATCAAGGGACCATAACCTTGATAAAGTTTATAAATAGGACCATATAACTTAGTAGGAGCCCCTATTCATTGAACCAGTGAGTTCCTTTCAGGCGGCTGTTGGTCCAGATTAAATCTGAGGTTGAATGCACCCGCAGCACAGATGCTAAACCTCCTCGCTGGTGTCTCACAGCCAAGTGTGCTGGGTCATCTCAGACACGACTGGCACAGGCAAATGTGCCTATGTTTCACGTGGCTCATCTTTATTATTCCCCACTGTAATACAAAGTCTTTTTCAGTTCTGAACAATATATAAAGTTTAAAAACCTCTCACAGTTCTCCATGATTTCAAAAACAGGTTCTCCTCCCCCTTCTTCTTCCTTTTTCTCCTCTAAAATGCAGAAATGCACATGTATTAACATAATTAAATGAGGGAGCTGGGCTAATAGGACTGATTTGGTCTAGAAGAAAAGCGTATAATTAGAGTGCCAAGTAACAGTACTATCAGTGGTGACACGACGCTTGGAGCACCAAAGGGACATTCAGTATCACAACATAAAGGCTCTGAATTTCTGCTGGTGACAAAACCGCGTGTGCACACGGAGTAGGCGGAAGAGTCAGCCTCCCACATAATGTGCTTAAATGTCCTACCTTTTCCTCGCCCCCGAGACTGGCTCTGCCAGTCATCCCATTGCTAGGGATGAAGATAACAAGCCATTGTCAAGGGCAACCGCTAAGCTGGTTGTTTCACATTAGCATCCTTAACATTTTCTATCTAATCAGATTTCCTGTTGGTTGAGGAAAGCTGCCTTTCCTCATTACCAGCTGCTATCCCAGATTTCCCTCTCCCCATCCCCAATATATATTTTGCCATGCTTGTCTGCTTTTCTGTGTAAAAAGGTTATGTATGCCTGGAGGGAGACTAAATGTTACCAAAAAAAAAAAAAAAAAAAAGGCAAAAAACTACATGAAAACAGAACTGTGGGCAAGAAGCCAAGACTCATGATTATGTGACTGTGACTAACCAATGGGTGTTTTTAAAAAACATTTCTCTCATTATATTCCCTCCTATTCCCTCCTCTGGATGTAATAATACAACTCAAATCAGTTTTCCAGGAGCAGACTTCTTTTTATGTAACCATGTTTTATACAGATAGCAGCAGCTTATGTTTGAACTATTTAAGAGAACAAATAGCTGCAAAATGTACTTCAGATGGCCCTTCTCCTGCTAGCAGTGTATTCCTGGCTTGAGGGAAGCTACAAAAACACCCTCTATTTTGCTGCTGCTTGGAYGTAATTGTAAACAATGCACAATGCCCACAGGACCTAACATCCAGGTAAGGATGTCAGGTCCGCTTGTTTTATTGCATTTGAGAGATCCACGACATTGTAAACTGTAGAATGACTTTGACAAAACAAAGCTGCAATGATGCAGAATAAAGCAGTAGTCCATCTTTTAACTTAGTCCAAAGTTTCCCATAGCATTAGGAATGGCAGCRTGCTATCTGAACTGCGATCCAGACCGACAGACATCACCCTGCTGGCACTGAACCCACATGGAAATTTCCACATTTTGGGAAGATAACATTGTTGTGATTTCCTATTGTTCTCCTCTTTCCTTCCACATTTACCACTTAAAAAACCACTGCCCTTCCTATAGTTATTGGACCAAGGACCTACTATGTGTCCTCCACAAATGTACTGGCCCTGCACCTATTCTRCTAAGGCGTATTTGGGGCATATGGGTGCTGTGAAAAATGATGACGTTGCAAGTAGGCAGGTAGGGTGTCAGGAAAAGAACAAGAAACCAAAACAGGTTAAGAAACATGGATCTAATTTTCTCATTCCTTCTCCTGCTTTTAGAAATAGTCTTGAGAGATGAGAAATGATGGGCCACCTGGTTCAGATACCAGAGTGAGGTGGTATTTAAGTCTTTCAGCAAATAGTAAACCGTTCCTCAAACACCCTTACGAAACGCCAGGAAAATCTTTTACCTGGTATCATCATACATGCCTAGGGGGTTCAAATCCTGAAGTGTTTAATGAGGTGCCCCAAGCATTAATCCTGTACAAAAGTGATTAAAAAGTGCTGTGAAGAAATTCATCATCTAAATGAAATATTTAGACAAAGAGTTGCAAATTTAGAAACATGCAGGATTTACTATGTGTTCCCATGTCATTACCCAGCAGATTAAAAAAAGGTACATTTTTATACTCTCTGCAGTCTTTCAAGTCTGCAGTTTTCCATAAAACTTCCATTACAACATTTTACTCGGAGAGGTTTCCTAATAGCTTCCTAGTTGCTGCACTTTCCAGTACCTTCAAAAAATGTGTAAATTATGCTACAGTAACAGGTTTAAACATTTATTTTCATTCATCCTCATAGCACAATTGAGCTGTTAACTGCTGGGTTCACACAAAAAGGTGTTCAGGTAGGGTTTGTTTCAGCCATTCCATTAACTTCAATGGATTGTTTCAGTGTTTGCACTGAAAGCATAGTTCAGATCATTTCATACCCCAAATTTTTCAAGCTTCATGCCAACAAACCACTGTGGATGACACACATCAGTCTTTCAGTGGTTCTAACACCATTGCCAGGCAATTTCACAGGTTTTGAAGAAAAAGACCGATGCAGCCCAGGCAATTTAAGCTGCAACAGAGGCTAAAAGGAATCCTAAATATATATTTTCCCTCTCATGCTAGAGGCAATGTCTTTCACAGAAACACATATAGAAATCACACAACAATAAAAATTGATACCCCTAYGAATACCCATCAACTCAGATGGTTGTGGGGTAAGTCAATATGGCCATAGCTTCTTGTGCCCTGTTTAGTAATGAAAAATTCCTGGAGGAGAGGAGGAGGGATAAAAAGAGGAAGGGGAAGAGACATTCATCCTTGTATACTCCAGTAAAAGATGAAAAGCTTTCCTCTCAGAACTAAGCATTTTAAGTAAGAATGATTAACAATACCATATGCCATGGAGGAAGGGGTAACACAGCTGYTGTTGGAGAGAGAGAGTATGTAGATTTATGGAGAATCTAAGAAGAGCAACTGTTGGCTTCCAGGCGACAATACAGCAGAACTGATGCTCCCCAGGTCTTCAGTTAGAGCCTGCACCTTGCAAGCTTCTCCCAGTGGATCCTGAATTCCYCAACACTGAACCAAACCATGCCCCCAGGAGACTCACACTCTGGAGATAAAAGGCCCACCACAACTCCTCTTCCCTTGTTCCTCTTGAACATTACATGCCATTAGYGTGTAAATTGTTGATTTATTCACTGAAAATGATCAGACCTAGCTAAGAGCTGGTCCCCAGCAGGAATCCAGCTCCCAGTATAAGTTCCACTGAAATGACCATCAGCTTCTGCTGGAGTTCCACAAGAGCACAAAGAAAAAGTGAAATACAGCAYGTGAGTCAATGATGCCAAGTTTAGGGTCCTTCTCTTTATGGCTCACATGGAACCTTTCATTTCACCAAATATCACTTGCTAAGGATGCTGAGCACCTCTAGTACTCCTAGAGGAGCTTGACATGAACTTCTGGGCTCATAATTCACTCATGAATGACACAAATCCTGACAGATGACAGGAAATGCATTATATTTGCTAATCCAGAAGAGTGCTATGGG
Organism: Oceanodroma leucorhoa; assembly: GCA_030449065.1. NCBI lineage: Eukaryota > Metazoa > Chordata > Aves > Procellariiformes > Oceanodroma > Oceanodroma leucorhoa. The sequence goes on along the minus strand of JASVER010000011.1, from coordinate 7,867,732 downwards.
ATTCACCCTTCCTTCATGTTTATTGAGTTCAGAACTATGAAAACACAACTCCTATCAAGTCAGCCCCTGAACTGAGAAGAGAATTAGGCTTCGTGTTTTCAAAACCCAATTTTAATATTCAGTTATATCATCACWGAAACAAAAAACCTCTCTCCACACCTTACGCCAGTGTTTGTGTCAGACTTAATATTTCTGGTGAGGTGAGAAAGAAATGCTATTTTAGTAAAATACTTTTTAAATGAAAGACACAGATCTCCCAGAAGTGGTGCAAAGAACATTCATGCAAAATCTGGGGTATGTACCAAGAGAAAGCAATTGACTGAAATATTTTGGGCTAATAGTGACAGCTCAGCAACTGATGCCCATCATTACAGAGAGAATAATACAAGTGATTTGTGAGAAAGGGCTCCAACCTGCTCACTTTGCCGTTCCTGCAGACTCATTTGTGGCAGAATCCAGCCCCAAATATTTCATCTTAAAATACATCTACCAGCAGTAGCATTATTTGTCTTGGCAGATACTGGTGCTATGCAAAAAGTAGAAGGCTTACCACGTGGAATATGAGGCAGTAATGCAAAACACATATGTAACACAAAGAGAAAATATTAAAAAATATAATTTAAAATAGCTTAATCTTATGTACGCTAGACGACCATGTTAAAGATATAAATACCTCATCAGTAATTTCATATTAGTAAACATAGCATTACAAGAGACCRTACCTTTGCTTTATCTGAAAAGGAAAACATTCTACTTATTTTTTCTGCTCTGCATGCATTTCATTTTCCAAAATGCAACCAGGCGTGCATTACATACAAACTTCATCCTGCTTCACTGAAGTACAGCTGTCATGAGCATTCTCTAGCGCTATGCAGAAGCCTTATGGAGTGAAAGGTGTTGGGGACAAGCTGAATCTGAGTCTAAGTGCCATATTTTCAGCAGCTTCAGAAATGTTACTGGAAAGGAATTCAACTCGGAATTGATGCTGTTTAAGTAGCAAGCAACTTTTGGCAGCCAAAAAAGGGCAGTGTGTAATGATGAGAGCTGAAACAAACTTTATTTAAGAAAAAGCAGCGTCACTTTACTTCTTGTCTAGAACGATACCGTACACGGCTTATATTAGTGTCCCGTGATAGCTGAATCAGACACTAACAGGCAAGCAAAGGGGGACATGGAGTGCATCACGCTTCCTGCATCAGTTGCACTACACTGACACAGGCTGGAAAACACACAGCACACTCGAGGAACATACATGGAAAAATAAAAATAATAGAAACAAACAGAACATGGATCCATAGTGCCACAAACCTTCCGGCTCTGTGTTCTCTTTGAGGTGCACTTGCTTCAGTGGGCAGCAGAAGATTTCGTGACACTTAGCACGAAAAGGGGACTCTTTTTTCTTTAATTCCGCAGATTGGATCGAATCTTGCCGTAACATAATGTACTCCTGTGTGCCAGGGGGAGCGTCATCCATAACTGTGGTCACCACATAACAAAATGAACTCAAGTTAGAGCTTGAGGAAAGCAATCTAAAGAATTAAATCAACTACATAATGTCAGGGTGGGGGAAAGAAGGAGGGGAAGAAATGTTTATAGGAAGGAAAAAAAAAATTTAAAGTGTCAAGTATCTTAGTCATGGTGGTAGAAGGGTGGGGAAAATATTTACTTTTATAAACAATGCTTCTCATAAACATCAACACTTYATATTTTTTCATGCAGCTTTAATAAATAGTAGAACAACACCCTGCTCCAAAAAGCAACAACAAGGTTCTCTCCTATGTCTTTGCTTTATTCTCCTATAGCACCTATATCTATTCTGCATGCAGATTAAGAAAAAGAAAACAAAGCAAACAAAGCATGCTTTTAKTGCCTAGCCATAGGCAATCTCTACGTTAACATCAGAGAGTAATCATTCCACATCTGCAGGTAATGCAACATCAGTGTATCTATTCCCCAAAGTAAAAAGAACATGCCTTTATCAGGATACGTAATTATACACAATTCCTTAGAGCAAGGATGATAATCCAATGACATTTGACTTGATCATCATTTTCAGTGGATAGAAGAGTAGATGTACAAAGAGAAAGCACATTAATCCTTTTGATGGTTTTCTTGTAAAACAGCAAGTCATTTTTTAAAGTTGATCTTATAAATCAATACTGCCATTAATAATATAAATGATAYGCAGTCTGAAATGTTTTCTGAATGGGGTCAGACTATTAAATGGTAAAAAGATAAAATATATAGCATACAGAAAGCTCCAGCTACCTCAAACTATTACATTACCAGAAAGAATTGAAACGCTTTTCCACTATCTAAAAAATGAAGCCTTAATAACRGAGATAGTGAGATTCCTCAGCTTACAGCTTCAAGGCACAGATCATCTCTCAAGAACAAAAATTAAACACTTTTTCAAAAGACAATCTCTAACCACTRTTAGTTATTTATAGTGTGATGCAGAGATATAAAACCACAGCCAAAACTAAGCCGAGATTCTCCAACTCAATAGCAAAAAGAAAAAAAACCAATTAATAACAGAAAAAAAATTCCAAATATTAGGAAAGTAAAATTCCAACAATCAGGAAAGTAACTACTGATAGGCTAGTCTAAAACTGCAGATGTGCTAGCACTATGTAGGTTTATAAGGGTCTAGAAGTGTTGGCCATTAATGCAAACAATTTACCTGTTTCCTAAATATCTGCCAATGTATAATTATTTTAAAAAAAAAACTATCAGCTTTAAATATGGGTCCCCTCAAACAAATAAGATCCTCTTGCATTTTCATGTACTTGATTTTTTTCTCTCCTATCAAGAATGGTACTAGTAAGAGTCACATGTAGGTAATAAATAAGTGATTCAACTTGACAGTCTTTCTTTTTACAGTGCGCTGTCACCTTCTTTCAAGCCCTCATTAATCCGCAGGAGACACTTTGCACCTTGGCKGTTGTTGCTTCATTAGACTACATGCAGCATCAGTAACACACACTAATAATCCACATAAAGTATCATTAAAAGGGATGCATGAGCTAATAGGAATGCACAAATGGTTCAAARAAGAGCAGCGGGTCAATGGAACACAAGGTCTGGGTTGCCATATAATTGGTCCCTTAACAATAMTAGTTTTACTTTGGCTTGTTTGAAGGGTACGTATGTGTTCATGAAACATACTGACAGCCCTGAGATTGAAGGGCAATTGCTGGGAGTGATTACTAAGAGTCAACACCCAAGATAAGCCAAAGACCAACAAGCCCTGACGGGTCACTCCTCCAAAAGGACACCACGCAGAAGCTGCTGTTGCAGGCGTCTGTGTAAAGCCATCRGGGAGATGTGTGCAGTGCCGCTGACGTCAACGGTGCGGGAGCCCTCCGGCGCGTCCCTCGGACATTTACAGGGATAAAAGATAATGTGCGCCGTGAAACAGGAATAGCCAGCAGAAGAGTGAAATGCACAGCTACCTTCTGCCAGCAAGCTGGCTGATACACAGCAGAGCATGCCCCGCTATCAAAAAGTCAGCTTTGGGCAAAAGGCACGTTCCTGGGCTGACCCTCTGAGAGGCAGAGACCTTCCTGAGAAGTCCCGTTTGACTGCAGGAGCTCAGAGAATTACCCACAAGATTCAATGATCTGTTGTGCTGGCCTGTCACTTTAGTGAAAAAAAGCAGAAATCAGGCTAGCAGCTGCTAAACAGGGTCTGCAGGGGGGAAGGAGCTACYGGTGACTACCCAGAGGTATGGCATAAGGACCTGTTCTTCCAGCCACAAGCGCTGTTTGGCACTGGGCTACGATTTGTCAGCTTCTGTAAGCTCAGAGGGCTCATGCAGCATCTGCAAACCAACTCTACGGGCTGATTCCATTCATCAAGTGTTTGGCAAATAGTTGCTTGACATCATTGGGYAGGCCCACCCCTATCTCAGGCAAGCTCACTAACTCAGACAGGTGGAGAAGATATAACTGGTCCTTTACCAGCCACCTACACACTCGTATCACCACCTGCACAAACTTATTTAAATGTGAATAAGCCACAAAGAGAACCACACCTTCAGTAAGTGAAGAACATGCTGAAATCAACAAAAGCACATCGGGTTACTAGAATCCAGGGACAGCAGGTATAAATGAGTCTTGGTTTTGAGGACCATCATAGCACTGACATCTGGAGCAAACCCTAGGAACCACAGCTCTAATAAAGCCTTAATGCTGGAATGATGTATGGATAACTTAATTGATGTCAGTGTTCTGAAGGGAAGCGCTAAAACCTTTTCTTAACATGATGAATGGCCTCAAGTCAGGCTGAGAATTTATTACAAAGCTAGGAACACCCCCTGACCGCAATGCTTCCTTTTCCCTGCTATGATGACAGCCAGACACCCTCATGGAGCCACTGAAATCACAGCTACAGGACCTCAATTATGGGTCCCAAGAACGAATCCACAGGGAAGGTTCAACAACACAGACTCTAATGTAAAAAGCTTTAAAAAACTGATTATGTCCATTTTTGATGACTAAAAATAATCAGTGCACAACCATGAAAGGATCATTATTAAACAACTGTGAACAAGCACTTTGGAACAGGGAGAACTATCGCCAGGAATCTGCTATGATTCTGCTAATGGGATAAAAGCCACACTCATGAAAGAATCACACATACACCAGAGTAGAAGAGAAACGGTAAATTTTAGGGAACTAACAAAAATCCAAAGCAGTATATACATACTGTGCTATGTGGAGCAGAGGACACTGTTTTTACTCAACTGTTGCCTCCATTACAGACTCTGCTAATTGCAGGACCYAGGATACGCTTACACTCCTCTGTGTAACGCACAGATACACGAGCTAGCGTTAAATCTGCTAATCTGGGTAGTAATCACAAGCCAGCACCAAGCTCAACACAGACAGCAGAAGACCCATGAGAAGCCTGGCAGATGCCCAGCTTCACTCCATCACATGGATGCAGTTCTCAAGAGTGGTAAGAAGAAACCTTCATTGAGGCACATCTACATTTCCTTGGCCACCTTCCTGAAGGCAGATGCGTAGTCATCCTGACAGCCTCCAACATTCAGCTATGCCTCTGTTACGATACTTCAGCAGCTGCTCACCCTAATGTACTCCCCATCCTCATGGGTAAAACACTTCAGTGGTCTACACTTCCATCTTCCCATGAGTAAAACAGGGACAAGACTTCATATAGCATGGACACAGGTCATTAAGATACTAGTAAAAAACTTGTATATTCTCAGTTGGAAGATGATAAATAAATACTTCATAGCTTTAAAAAAAAAAAAAAAAAAATCTTTTTTCTTCCTCCCACCCTCCCCTCATAATTTGATGGGGACCAAAAACACAGCAACTGTGCATACATGAGAGGATTTGCTTAGCAGTTAGCATAAAATAGCTGCAGTAACTATTATGTTTCCTACATCAAAACATTCAACTTGCTAAATATCACCCTGTAGCATATTCCTTAGTTTTAAAAAAATAATAATAATTACAATAATAAAAACTTACTGTCAACAAGCCAGTAGGAAAAAAATTCCYTCTTCCTATAAGCCTTACTGAGAGAGAACAGAGTGATCTTTAGGATGACTGCCGGCACCACGATGTTTTTCAAGATAAGTTCAAACATGTTTGCTTTATATAAACACACCAGCTAAACACTCTGCTGGTTTGTGTCTGTCTTTTATGTCCAACTGCATTTCAGTCTCATCTACAATTGCCAGAAACCATAACATCAACCCTGTCCATAGGCCTTGGCTCAGGTTCTAACTGAATAATCTTTGATATAATTCAGAGTTTAATAAAGCTGTAAGGAAGCATCTTCCCCGCCCTCCCCCCCAGTTTTACATGGAGAGGCTTCAACTCTGCTAGCTAAAGGCTGTAGCAACCATAGGGTAAATATGTATTAACATCCAGGCAAAAGAAATCCCCATGTTCCTGTTAGACTGTTGTCCTTGTATGTATGACACAATTTAACACAAAAACGTTATACTTCCATGGATCCATTTGCTCCTTGAATGACTTTTCAGATCATTACCTGAAACATGAATTTCCTTCCTCCTCCTTCAGTTCCCTTACTTTTCTTAGTCAGGTTAGTTTTACATGCTGTGAGTCCCAGGATACTTATACTTGCAACAAATAATTTTTTCTGGCATTTTGGAAGGACGAAAGTCATAGCTCTATGCTAGATCTTCAAGCCATGAAGAGCATTCAAGTGCCTCTTAAATCACACATCCGCAAAGAGAAGAAAATCCCCTCTCTCTGGCACAAGGGAGCAAGTTGTAAAAAAACCATTCCCCCAATACGACTCTTTTTTGAAAAATAAGAGCAGCAGCACATGCCTCGCCACTGCAGCCTGCCAGGCTGTGCTGTGAAACAAAACGGTGATGCTCMCTGAGCACCTCCTTCATCCTCTGCCTCCTCCACACACAAAAAGGAAAGAAAGGTCACGAGTCAAGTTACCCAGGCCCCTGAGGCTGTTTAGAGTTATGTAGGAAATGTTTTTTTCCTTTTAGGGAAAACATCAGGATATCAAGTTGCTTTCAGCTCCTTAGAGGAACAAATCTAAAAAAACCCTCTCCAAAATAACTTGCTTCAAGTGATTGCCCGCAGGACAGGGAATGGGTAGGAAAGTGGGGTATTTTTCTGTGATAACATTTTCCCTGATGAAAAGCTCTGAGGTATACATGCAATAACAATTCCCTTTGCTTCTTTTCATTAATGCTTTGTTTTCTCCCTAATTTATTCCAGTTGAAGGTGTGATTTTTGTTAGCAACCTGAACAACATAATGAACTCAGGGCACAAAAATACTTACAAGCTAATTAAAAAATAAAATAAAATTCTATTCTGGGGTTGTGATACACTCAAAACCTCTCAATGGCGACACAGTCTATCCATATCATTTCCCTATCCAGCTTTGCCAAAATCCCGATGAAGTATTCTCACCAAACAGCCCCGGCACTTCTGTGTCACCCAGAAACCTTACTTYCAGCTTGCATCTGTGTGCTCGCAACTTTGAAGTCTGGTTGACTCTGACTTGCAGTTTTCACAATGAAGACAGATATCACAGGAAACACAAGCAGCCAAATTCTCTAATTTTTATTCACAACAAGCTATTCCTGGAGTCCCTCCCTTTGTCCCACTCCTTTCTCCCCAGTACACCACCAAAACCAGGCACCACACTAGAAACACACAAGCTCATTCAAAGTTAAAAAATGAAACAGCAAAAATACCTTGTGGAAGACACAACTTTTACCTTGAGTTTCTTTAGATGATATTTCAAAAGTAAAAGTCCACTCAAAATGAAAACTCTCATCACATGTGGAGGCTGCTGCTGGATGGGGTTCTTGATGGATGACAGCCTGCCAGCGACACGGCAGCACAACTCGCTCTCTCCTCTTACTGGGAAGCAGTGCCTGGTCTTTTGTTCTCAAACCAATACTATAAATTTCCTCTATAGCAACTATTTTTCTGTGCTTATTTTTGAGCTGATATTAAAAGGACAGTTTTATGGTGTGCATGAATAGAGCATAAATTTTGAGATTGGCAATAGTTGTCTCTAAGAGCTCAGATACTTACAGTCTTGGGCAAGCAAATTCCTTGTTTAAGAGAGGGCTTTTACTACTTGAACTAATGATTTTTCAAACTGCTGATCTAAATTAGATTGTGCTGGTTATTAGGAGTTGAGGCTTTTGGGATTCAACAGTAYATGGCCTAAGAGCTCTTTTCTGTGTCCGGTGGGAGAGGGAGGATAAAATCCTATTTATGGCATAAATGTCACAGGAATATTTAAAATTCACCATTGATGTCCAAGTAATAATCCTTAGGACAAAGACAACAACCCAGCTCGYGCTGTGATTGCCATGTAAGGCAAAGATTCCCAAACACTTACATAGGCAGGAGCAGCCTGGACCTCAGCATTTGCCCAGCCCCTGGGGAAGGTTCCCCATCCCACATCGAATATTGGTTTTGTTCGTTGTATTGTTTTTTGTTACCCCAGCAGCAGCTGCAGCCAACCATGCTAGCTTGAATTTCGTCCAAACAGCCCCCAACTGCTGCAGTCACAGAGGCTGCAGCATAATCACCCCCAAAGATTTCTGCCAAATCCTAATCCTACTTGGGGGCCTCATTCCTAGATGGAAATGAAGGATTRAACAGAAATGTCCTCTGCAAAAGGCTGCGGGAGGAGATGGAGTGCCACAGTCCGACTCCCAGGGCTTGGTCAAGCACGTGCAAAGCAGAACGGCCAGTCTGGCTCATCAAGTGCACACCTTCTCTCCCAAGAAAGAAGGAACAAATTTCTCCTCTCCAAGACAGTGCTTCTCTATGCTTTGGATGATTGTTGGTAGTTATTGCACAGTCCCTTCCTATACACTCAATAAAATCTTTATTAGAGAACCAAGGAACAAAGTGAGCCAAAATGATGCGGTTAAAACCTGCTTTAGGCAAAACGTTTCATTCTGAATTAGTTCTTAAGGTTTGCACAATCCTGTCTTCATCCCCACATCAGAGAATTTCACTGATGATTTTAAATTGTGTTTTTATTTTCTGATTTGAAACTACTTTCCATTGTGAAGTATCTTCATTTCTAAAATAAGCAACTATTGTCTTGCAATCAAAATCGAAAGCCCACAGCCCTTTTGAACACGTTTCTTTCAATACAAGCAGGAATTTCTAAACTTTTTGATCTGCTGAAAAATTCTGAAATATGCTCTCTTTGGGTCAAACACACAGAATTATTTTTTCAGATCTTCCAAAAATATTTGCAYAGAACACTCCCCCTTGACCTAAAAGAGTAATTGGATTAACTGCTAGCAGTAATAGGCTGTTATCCTCTAAAAAGACTAGCCAAGATAAGGCTGCATTTTGATCCTTGTGCATAATAAAGACAATGACATCCAACATCAAAAATTTGTTGATAAATTCTGCTAAGAATTCATCTCCTCYTTCCCCTGCGGAAAGGGCACTAACATTTCTGCACATAGGCTTATTTCCTAGCTATCCCAGGCACCCATCTACTACCAAACAGCCTTTGATTAACTCTAATCTGGCCACTATTCAGTGAAGCAGCTGCCTATAACCATGATCCTACTGTGCCCACACGCAAGAGCGTGGTTTGGGAGAACTGCAGTTTCCTCTCCAGATGCTGCCAGGCAGTGCTGTCAGCCTCCTGCATGTGAGCTGTGATGAAGAGAAGGTCCACACTCCCACTCATCAAGGGCTAAGTAACATCCACAGTTTACTCTCCACTGTGCAGACCCACTGCCTTTCCCTTCCCAGCCACCAGGATCTGCAGTTTTGCTATGCAAGACGTGTGCCCACTCTTATTTAACTCTGCAGCTCAGTTCACCACTTTGCCGTGCTTGCCACTGAATGAATAAATATTGCTTCCCTGCCTACTCTGAGTGGCTTTCTGCTTTTCCCATCTGCTAAAATAAACGCAAGCTGGCTGCTTTCCAAACAGGTGGGTTGCCTCATGCACCACAGCAGACAAGATAGTAATTTACAGTGTACTATTCATTTTTCTGGAGTGTGCGTATCAAGAGCAACAGGCACACAGACCAGCGTGCGGCAGAGCTGTAAGCACATCAGAGTGTTATCGGGGACACTTCATGGAGTAGCAGGGGCTGGCTCAAGGGAGGATACCGAAATGGCAGGACCTGCTTGGCCAGCTTCAGAAGATAACCCATCCAAATTGCACAGCCACCAAAAGATGTTGCATCTTCGGATCAAGTTTTGGCTGCCACATAATGCACCAGCACACAGCTTATGGATCAACCATTCCTCTTTCTGCTGCAAAGATGCCAGGAAGGAAGCCTTGTGGATGGCAGGAGGAGATGGGAGGCAGCCCCAGATGGAAACGAGAGCTTGCTCGCACCCCTCACTCACCCCCATCTACCACAAAACCCACTCTGACCAGCTCAATGCAGAGAATATCTCGGAGTCACACAATGCACAACAGTGAACTTGTTTCCCTCCATTGAGAAAGTTTGGGAGAAAAAGCAAGGAATGTCTCTGTTTAAGAGAATATCCTTGCAGTGTGGTGAAAATCAGGCAAGCTGAGGAAGAGGTGGCAAGCAAACTGCTAGAAAGGTCCAGGGATGAGTGGGAAGCTAACAGTTTTTGAGAGCACTTTGCATAGCTGTAGTTTACTACTTATGAAATATTAGAATGCTCTTGTGCAACGTAACTTTAATAAGAATTTAATTATTAATCTAGTCCTATTTGGAGCTAGGAGAATAGTTTCAAATGACACAGGAAGTCAAGAGAAGGGGGAATGCCTGTCACTTTTTTCTTCCTATTTATAGGGCATCTATCAACAACAGCAGGGCTACAAAAGGAGACATAAACTTCCCTAGCATTGGGGAGACAAGAAAAACAAAAACACAAAGAAAGAACTAATAGAAATCTGAATCATCCTGGAAGAGCAAAACAAGGAATAGTAGCCTGCAAAAGGCAACAAGATCATCAAATAAAAGACTGCATCCTTCCTGGAAATCTGGAAGAAGGATCAGCCATACCTCTTGGGAACAGGAGATGAGCAGCAGTACGATAGTCTAAGACTCTGTTTCAGAGACTCTCTGCTACTGCAGCTCTCGGGCATTTCACTTGGAAGAAGGGGGCAAGAACAGAAGCACCATTCACAAAAGGACAGGTGACACCTCCCAGTTATTTGCCTCATTTACTGGGAATTAACAAAAGGAAGGAGGCAAGAAATGGAGTGTTATAAAATTCAAACTCGATGCAGAAAGAGCTGTTCTGACAAATGGCCTCAGAGGAAATCTTTCAAAGCAAAGCACAGAAAACTAATCAGCAGGAGCAAAAAACCTCCGTGTGTCACGGAGAAGTGTGCAGCGTGTTCCCACGGCCCTGGGAAGCGGCAGACCCCTGTACGCTGCTCTGCTTCGGCAGCGCTGCCCAAAGGGGCGAGCGGCTCTGGCCAGAGCTATGCACACAGCTGCTGGGTGGACAGCAGAAAAACCCCTTCAGAAAAGAAAAAAAAATAAATCTAATTTAACCTGAAATTAACATTCCTCTTCATTTTAAGGGTGGAAGTTACTTTCAACAGGTTAAAGATTAAGCTAATACAAATTGGGTCTCTTACATACAAACACGAACACAAAACATTTCATTTTTAAAACGGTTAAATGAAAGGCTGCAACATTTTCTCACATTCTTTTCTTGGACTAAAGCTTTTGTTAAATTCACCTCCATCCACAAGTGATTTATGTAACCCTAAAAATTTTCCCAGCAAATTCCAGCACCCTGAAAAATACTATTCAACTGTAGTCTCAATGGAGTCATTCACATGACCAAGAGAAACCTCTGCCTCCACTGTCATTTCTGTTTACCAGTGTATTACCTGCTGCAGAAGCCACTGCTGGAACAGCTTTCCCCAGCTGGCAACTCTCTTACACTCGGGTTGCCAACACTGTGACTGAATAATGCACTTCAAATAATTTGACGATTAGCCAGCCTTTTTTTTTTTCTCCCATCTTGTCCGTGAAGTGTATATCCATTATATCCACTTGAAGAGCATATCGATTGAGAATGATGTGCAACAATACTTACAATACTGCATTCCCCCCCCCGGCTTCCTGAAATAGAAGGACCACATTTCAGAAGCCTTCACTTGACACAGGTATAGCAGTTGTACTTGAAAATATTTTTTCCCCTCTCTACACTTATCTAAATCCCTTTGGACATTACATAAATCCATATGCAATTATGCTGTCACTGTTATACGGTGTAGCTACAACGCACTTGCTGCATATACACCGAGGGGTTTTGCTTTTCACTGTTAATCAATTTAATCAGCACCGAACCAAATTAGCAGAAGATTAAACTACCCGTTTTCCTGTTACTGTCCACCTTAATGATCATGCTTGTAGAGTCCAGCTACATGTTCTGTATATTGAGATCGTTCTCAACTACTCAACAACTTTCTTTTGTACAGTCTCGTGGTTCTTCCACATAGTGGGCAGCACATCTACTATGTACTAGCAGCCTAACTGCACCAGAATTACAATAATTTTCATAAAGCATGGCTTAAATGTTATATTATTATTTTATGTATAAAGTGGTATCTTCCAATTCATTGAGACAGCTGCTAGACTGGATGAAAGACAAGGCAAGAGAGGTGATCAGCGCCGGGTCAGAGACAGCAGGAAGGATTTCGCTACCTTGCTGTGAACAGCAAATGTGCAGTGACTCGGCTAACGACACCAACCTGAGAGACCAGGGAGCAGGCGAGGAGGACTTTTACTGCCCATTTATTCCAGCTTGAACAGACAGAAGCTCACAGCAGAAGTTGGAGCTAACTTCACCTCAGCAAGCATGAAGMTACCAGCTCCGCCCTCTCCAATGGACTCTGCAGGGAGATGCCTTGGCAGCCCTCCTCTTCTCCCTGCCCTGCAGGTGGGCAGTGGATGAGCAGGACCTTCTTGGCTCTCCAAAAYGGAGAAGCCAACCTACCCCACGTACGCACAGCCTGGTGGTGGTACCAAGGCAGGCTGCTGAAGCACAACATTACAAGATCGCCTTGTTCCTCCCGCTGCTTTAAGCTGCCTTCACTCAGACAGGAGCACCGATGCTGCACAGCCACTCAATTCACTGAGCAGGTATGTAAGCAGTGAAAGAAGATAAATCAAGAAAGCTGCCACTGGTGTAGCTTCGGGAACGTTCGCAATGACATCCATGTGCCCCCAGGTGCCTTGAGAAGGCTGTGCACGCAACCTGGAATACAAAAGCGCTGGCACTCTAGAGTAAAGCCTGATATGAAAGGAATTCCAATACAAAGTGTTTGCATACTAGTAAAAAAGAGTTAAAAAACCAAGAGGTACTGTGCTCAAGCCAAACTGTAAATAACTCAGATGCGTGACTCTGGCCTAGCAGTCTGCTCCAAACAGTCCGGCCAAGGCCAACTTACCCCGCAGTTGTTCATGACTGAGTGACATGTTGTCACCAATGGGAAGGGTACAGTGACTAGGTCGTAGAAAATAAATAAATTTTAAAGTCTTTAGAAACCAGCACACATTTCCACACAACTTAGCATGAAATTCAGATGTTGCTACAGGTGATCTCCACGCCCAGGAGGCTGTCGCTCCCTGAGCTTGCAGAGCTACCATCCACTGCCAGCCGCGGGAGACGGCTCTGCAGCAGGAACTTCTACAACACACATAAATGTGCATTCGTAAACACTTAAGCTGCAATACACTATTTGGAATTAACTTTTTCAGAAATCAAAAGGCAAAATGATCAAATAAGGCTGTTTTGTTAAAGCAGAAGTAACAGTGGAGTTTATTGCCTTTATATATATTTTTTTTTACACTACATTGTGTAATATGCTCACATTGGTGTTCAGCACTGTAAATAACAAAAAATAACCCCAGGCAGCAAGCACAGCAGAGCTGTAAGAAAAAAATCATCACATTTCATATTTCAGTGCATGAAGTGAATACTGCAGCCTTCTAGCTTATAACAGTATATCAAAGTTAGCAAAGACAAATGTCTGTCTTAGAAAAAAGATACTGTTTCGATACTGAGCTATAAATTAGCTTCTAGTGTTTAGGATGCAGTAAGTGGTCTTTATTTTAGTAGAAGAAAAAGCCACTCTTTTCAAACTAAGTATTTTTATATTGCATACGGCAGCTTGAAGTTGGGGATCTGCCTCCGGGGATACAACAATCACTTTTTGTACTGCTTTGAAACCATCCATATTAGAGACAAGTCGCTATTTCATGTCATTATCGTATTTATGCCTACCGGGCCTTTACATAGCTCAAAATAAATTAAAACATTTATTCTGGAAGTTGGTTCAAAAACTTTAAACATGGAAAGAACTTTTTGTTGCTGTAAATGTCTGGAACTTGTAGATTCATATCAGCTCCAGTTAAATAGAAAAAAATCAAGAAAAGCTTCAAAGCAATTTGCAGTAGCTGAATATTTGGCTCATACAACTGTCAAAACAAGTGCTTGAGTATGTAGGTCCTGCAAACACTCATTACTGAGCATTGCGCTGCTTTGGACAGTTCGATTTTACAAACTGTGTGCTCAGCAGTATTTGCACAGTTCCTAATCATCAGTGGTAGGAGTCTTTCTATTGCTCCTTGCCCTGTATTCCACATAAGCACTTACAGTATTTTTAATACTAGCCCCCACGACTCCACCTGCATCTCAAGTGACTGCTGGAGAACACAAAATAAATTTTTAATGGGTTCTCACAGAATTCACTTAAGAAATGAGGTCCTTCCAGGTAGAAAACAAATCCACCTTTCCTTTTACTTCTGAATGTACTGATCTCTAACTTCCACGTTACCAAAATACTCTGCTCCTGAACTGAAATCCTAAAGAGATTTTTGCAAAACCTTATTAGCATTTTAGCCTGCCTTTATTCATTTCACACCAGATCCACAACTGACACAGGCTAATGTGCTCACGGTCGCATGCACCAGCTTGCCACCACACTAAGGAGAAGGGGATAAAGGCTGCAGATGACAGACCCGCTATTCCACCCCTCCAAGCCCCTGTCTACAGCAGGTCCTACCTCTCACTGCCTTGGTCTTTTGAGATCAAACCCACGTGAAGCCCTCTCTGGAAAGAAGACAACAGTGACTTTGAGCTGCTTCTCCTTGTCCTGAGCTGTAATGCAGATGTGGGATTGAGGCTGTCCTGGGTGCCTGTGGATCTCCAGGCTGCTAAACACAATGATCAAAGATGACTCACTGTCACTCTCACATACATTGAATGGTTCTGTCAATTTTCTGACTTGAATTATTGCCGTAATTGTCGTGTCTCACAGCTGAGGAGCTGACACTAGGGCTGACTCAACCACTGGAGAGCTCCCGCAGCCGTGCTGGCTCAGACTGCTCGTGACGCTGGGGCTCAGACCTTGCCCTTACCCATCAGAAGTCATTCTCTCCCGCCAGGTAAGACAACAAAAGAGAGCTTCCCTCGGCCATATCTGACAGATCTGCGCTGATGTTTCTCTCCAGGAACGCTTTGCATATGATATATTAATAGAGTCTGACTAACAGCTTTAGCTTCACATCATGTCTAGACAAAGTGTCCCGCTGTGGGCAGTTGCCTGGAAGAGCACTTGAAATAGCTGTGGGTGAACAAAACAGAAACTGTGTGGAGAGCTGACACGTTGTTTGTTCACTGCATCTCATTTATCTATTCTCAGAAAAGTGAAAATAATGTGAATCAGGCTGAAGTTTTAGGCAGAAAAAGGCCAAAGCCCCAATATTCATTCCTTTCATAGATGTTCATCACCCAACCACCTAGAGCAAAGAAAATATCCAGAAGACAAGAAGTAATTAAAAGTTCCACAGAAGCTTTTTGAGGGTAAAAACGTTAAACAGGCACAAGTTGCATAAACAAGGTGTTTAACCAAGTGCTCTCCAGTGCTGAATTGCTCTCCTGAGCCAGCTGTCTCCTGAGCCCAGGTGTACTCAGTGTCCAGCTACATCCTGGCTGCACTCTGACAATACAACTTCCACCTGAGCATTAACCATGAGACTCCTTAGCACCACATACTCCATGCAGGAAAGGGACTGTCAACACACAGCATAAAAGCACCACAATTGCAAAGTCACAGTAAACTGATGCTGGAAACAAAGAATGGATGGTAAAGTATTTATAGCCCACCAGAGAGTCTCTATCGCTTCTCAGAAACCACAGGAGTTTGCTTGCCCTTGCCACGTTTCTTGTTAGGTGAACACTGCATCTGGATATAAAATTGCATCACTGCTTTCCTTCATTTAAATGATCTACGTAAATTGAACGCATTTAACTCCCTTTCAGCACCTTTTATTATCCTCCAACATGCTGTGACATGATTACAGCTTTAAATATTTACTTGACATTATCTTGCATCTGGCAAATGTATTCTGATACTCCCAAGTAAGCCCCATGAAGGATTAAGTTATCCACTGGTCTTTGCACAGTTGCAATGGATCCCATTTACTTTACCACTGTAATTCTCTCTGAATCAGGCTGCAAAGTTTAAGGAGTAGACGAGATTTGCAGAAACCAGACTAATTTCTAAGTTTCTATAGAAGTTAAGTCTTTTTTCCTCTATTAGGATTTCTCAGTTTCTATGCTAATCAAACCCATATAAAGCCTGGCTGTTATTCTGTTAGTACTGTCAATCTATATGCATCTTCTCAGTTTGTTCTCTTTCTTATTGTTAATTAACTATTTCATATTGCAAATTCCCATTTTTAAGATAAGGTGCTGTTGCCACAATAGTCCTGTAAGTGAATCATTATAACTATAATGCACTCATAAATAACACATTACAAGACCTAAAATAAACATTATTTTTTACAGTTGTTGCAACCCAATTGGCCTACATGTAATAGAAATTGTGCACCCATGAAATTAAACTGAAAATCAAAATTAATTTTCAAAGGCATAGTTCTCTGAAAAAGTTATTGGTGCTAATTCTTTTCAGTCAATGTTATTTTCTTTTTGATCCTAAAATAGAAATTAGAATACTAAAATAAATAAAAATGACAGCCTCTAGGTAGAGAACTGAAGTAATGAACGACAACCAAATTCCACTGAAGGCCAGGCAATCACAGCGGTGGGAAGGAGAGAGGAAGGGGAAGGAGGGAGGAGAAAAGCAAACACACAAGTATCTGCTAATGAACCTGTGGCAGTACAACAGCATTCTCAGACAAGTCTTCAGTAAAACTTTCTGGAGTCAACTTCTCCATGAATTTCTTCACGGGGGTTCCTAGGCAGTTTCCCCAGGGACCTGGTTAGTGTTTCAGAGATCCAAGAAGCAGCCCATGAGCCTGCCCAGGAGCTCCAGGAGACTAAAGCCACCTGTACGCCTGGCAGCTCTTCCAGCCCTAGAGTCCACCCCAGCTCTGCATGCTCTGCCCTGGCCCTGCAAACCCAGTGTGGGCAGAGCCAGTGCCTGGGGAGAAGCAATACAGCCCTTGACCATGTCTTCTCCTCCCCAAAGGCAAGGTCAGGTAGGAGGAAACGGACCATAGGAAAGGTTTTCTCTCTCTTCTGCACAGGGCAAGGCAAGGGCAGAAAGGTCTGCATGGATCTGTGACCATAATCGCATGAGTTGGGAGAGGGGGTGAGAGGCTGGTAGGATGACACACACAATTTATCCTCGCTGCTGGCAGCAACACACCCACACTGGGAGCCAGCAACCTAAAGGGCCTCAAAAGCAACGGCATACATCTTCAGGATCCTGATCATCAATGAGCTTCACATGTTTTTTAGAACAGGGAGGGCAAAATATCAGTGCGGTTCATCACTAATTGCATCTCCACATTCCTCCCTCCTGGAAGAGATCGCAAATGCAATTATGCTTTGATGTGATGTCACCAAGCCTTTTGCAATTAATTCATCTGTGCTCTCAGAGAACCCTCTGGTAATGGAGAGCGCTGCGCAGACTCCTGGATACATCTGAACAGGCTGGACTGACATTTGCAAAGGCTACAGCAAGTGCCCGTTGCTGTGCTCTTCTCTCTGCCTTTGCACAGGTTTCCATGCCCATAGATAACACACACTTAATTGCTCACCTCCTTCTGGTAATCACCCCTCATCCTGCTGAGGACACATACCTAATGAGCAACAGTAACAAACAAAATCCTACTTCACTGTAAGCTTTGGTTGGGCTTTCACAACCCCGTGAGAGGCAACAGGACTTTAATTTTTACTTTTTAATTTAATCTAACTGATTACAACCGCAAAAAAGGCCAGACACCTTTGGTGCAGAACAGTTGTGAACTGGGTGCCCTACGGTGCCAGACTGACCAGCACGAAGAGCCTGCGCAGCCCGCCCCTTCCGGGGATTCAACACCGATGCTCCAGCATAAAGTCAAGAGAAGATTTTAAATGTTTCTATCACCCATTCTGCTCCAATCCAACTTGAAAAKACTAAAGAGTACCCTTACTTTCCCCACACTCCCTTTGCTCATACTTTCCCATTTTAGGCATGCCGGTGTGGGAATCACCTTGCTGCAGGCAAACTCTGCTCCGTACACATTCCTATAGCACTACACAGACTTATTTTTTTCCATTTGTTTGCCATGAAGAAACTGAAGCAACAACAAAATTGGAGGGGGGGGTGGTGGTGGTGGTGGTGGTGTAGGAGTTGCCCAAGAACAATTTTGTCACTTTCTACAAAAGTAAAAATTCAAAAGGACGCTTTTGCCYGTAAATTGAAATAATTAGCCAAGTCCACATTTTTTTGGCTGACCCAACTTTGTGTTTAGTGAACACTCTGTAAAATGTCTCCCTGATTTCTCCTGAATGGCCTTTAAAATACTGGCAGTTCAGTCTGCTTAGTCAGCACGACATACAGAAAGCTATTAAAACCTGATCCTTAATAACTAATCTCTCGTAGGCACTCATGCCTATCCCACATAAGAGTTGTTCCCGCAGCACGGACGTTTAAATTTCCTTCATACCKAAACCAGCAAGATTTTAACTTTATTTTTGGCTCACTCTTTACCACAGAGCTAGTAAGTCCTGGTCAGATAAGGCTTTTGCAGGCTATCCAAGGCTAAGACACCTAAACGCACGCCTTCAGCTCACAGCGTTTTGCTGTTGCTGCTGCTGGCATATGGAGAGTTTAGATGAAAACGAGCAAATACTGGGTAAAACTGTTCCAGAAAAGGCTGAATATTTATGGCTTGTACACAGAAACCTGACTGGCAAGGGAATGCTTTAGGTAGAGATAAAAGGAGTAACAGAAGAATAACTTTCGTTTATGCAGTCTACATTTAACGAATGCATCAACGTTTGCAGATGATTAGGGCTAACCTAAGTGCTTTGTTGTTCCTGTTGCAATTCTGAAGGGTTTGGACTTTATTTATTCTTCTTCTTTTTTTTCCTCCCCCCATAGTTGCAACTAAATATAATTTTTGGCTTTGCAAAGGCCTATTTCCATTTATAGAATCCAGATGACAGGCTGGAGATGATATTTTTTTAGCTGAGGCATCTGCCTCCTTGACAGAGGGAGAGATAATCATGTTGGGTGAAACAGGCTTGGCGTCTGTGACAAGCTTAAGATGTCAGAAATGAGAGTATCGCGTCTTGTCCCTCTGGATATTTTTTTTCTTGAGAAATTTAGCCACATCTCATGTGAAATGCAGCCAGCTTGCAGCGCTGCTCTGCCGCCAGYGACAGAGAGGGGGAGGAGAGAGGGAGGCAGGGGACCGTTTCGCTTCTGAGACTGCCACAGTTTCCATTTAATTGCTTGCTTATTTATTTAATTATGGCAGCAACAAGAACTTCTGGTCAAGCTGCCAGCATGCTTTCCCTGAAACAATTCGCTGCTCTGAAATTACTTTTGCTGGACAATCCTCCTTCCCTCCTGGATCTCCACCAGGAGCACCCAAAGCATGGAGCAGCCCCATCTTCTTCTGCATCCCCATCAAGAAGCAGCGAGATGTCACAGCTGACTGGAGCCACCTTGCCCCAAAGCAGGAGAGGCAGGAGGCCCAGGACACAAAGGGTTTGCAAGGGGACTGAGTCTGGAGAAGCATCTCCAGGTGGATTGAATCCTCAGATCCGAACGAATGCCTCCATGGCACGTGTCGCTGCCTACCGGATCAGCACTAACCTACAGCATTTCCCCTCCTCCACACTGATTAAGTCCTGCTTTTTGAATTACAGATCAAATGTTCTGCAGTCACAGATCACATTATGCTGATCAAATTAGTCAGATCAAGGTGCTACTTTTCTTTTGAGAGGGGCCATTTGATGCTGCAAAAAGCCACCAGATGAACCTTTCCAAAAGCAGATTCCTCCTCACTCTCACAACTAAGTTCTTGCCAGATGCTGATGTAAATGCTCACAAATCATGGAAGATTTCCGACAGATGTGCCACCTTCAGTGGAATAAACAAGAACAAGAAGGCTTTTTGAATTCAAGAATAATGTTAGGCCATAAGTGATTGCTTGATGCAGATAACAGTTAGCATAAATATTTTAACTGTTCACCYGGGGATTTTTTTCCAAGGAAGGATGTTTTCCTTGAATTGATTTTTAAGCTCCTGTTTTGTAATGACTTGAACTCTATCATGAAGAAGCCCCCTCAACCTGTCCTAACATTTTTTTCCAACATGATTTCCTAAGAAACTCAGAAATGGGCCCTGACTGAGAGCAAATGAAAAAATGTCATAGAAAATAATCCTGCTGAAACAATAAAACGTTCCTTGAATCCRACACTTCCATTCCCTTCACAGCAAAAGTATCAAAAGCAAGGAACACCAYTACATAAAAGATCTGTAAGGTGATACTACGAGAGTTTCTGCAAGACAGTCACATACTCTTCAGCATATATGAGCTCGAGGCCAATACAGTTCCTCAAAGACTGTACAGTACCCAACTAACAGACAAAAGTGCTCCTTTTAAAACACTTACATCAGGCAACTTAGGCTAGCAGACAAGCAGTGCTACAGACAGCAGACGGCTATTGTTTGACCAGCTACAGTCTRTTTCATTTACTGCAAGGTTATATTTATCGTGTAAATGCTACCACAGCAGACGAAATTCCACCTGAATTGACTGAAGCCAAGGTAACAGCCCCCACCCCAACTCCACCCCYTGCCTGGCTATGCTTTTCCCACTCTCTGGTGGTCATGTCCCTGCAGAAACCCAGGAGGACCCAAGGTGACAGCAGAGAACAGAAGTGGCAGCAGCAGGTTTTGGAGAAGAGCAAGATGATGCTGAAAACCAGTTTCTTTTCGCCAGAGGTACCTAAATAATGCAAAACTCGAGRCTTCTCACCAGCCCTTCCCTACTATAGTCACAACTGTTTCCCCTGAAGGAGTCCTTTTCCCTACTCCTGCTTTATTTTGGGACCAACATTGTTGTCCTGTACTATGGATCATAGTAACATAACAGACTCTCGCAACATTTGCCTTCTTCTGACACTTAACTAGCAGCTTCTGCAGGAAGAGCAGACTGCTGTACTGCCTACCACAGAGATTTCTATAAACAATACATTTTAATCTCCTCAAGTTTTCACTGCAATATTTTAGAGGTTAATTTCAGCTCTGCACAGTACTAGTGGTCTATATTCACCAATTTAATTACAACCTTGTCAACTCATTGTGGCTAAAGGAAAAGGTCCAAAATCTACCCTTGGAAGCACACATTCAATTGCTACTCCAGTCCTCCTCCTTCAGTCCAAGGGGATTTAAATCCTAAGCTCGACAGTTGTGAAGATGAAGATGTGAAATATGTTTGAAAAATGTGCCAATCATTTTTYGTACTCTCTTCATCATTCAGGAAAGAACGACAGCAGAGCAATCTAGTAGAGGCCTTTGCAGCTTCTARTCCTTCTCTGTGATATAACTCCGTAAGTTCTGCTCTGTTGTCTTCTACCTTGTCCGTTTGGCTTAGGCCAGTGAATACACTCACTGTAAAGCACGAATTACGCACCGCATGCAATCGATGGGGGGACCTTTGCTGTGAAACACTGAGGCACCAACACAGCCAAGTACTAAAACACGCAGACTTTTCCTGCAAAAGGTACATGCATAGATATAGTCGTATCCATAAACATATTTATATATAAAAAATTTTTTAGATAGATAGGTATCTGCTAACACTGTAGCTACTTAACAAAGAAAAACATCAGGACTAAGAATATGATCAGATCTTCCAGTCTTCTTTGAAGACAATGCGGACGWGGTGGATTAATCTTGCAGTTGCAGTGTAGGCACCTGAACAGTAAATTGCGAGTAAAAGAGGGGTTTGTGTGCTTGCTTTTTACTTGAAAGAGGTTGTTATTTGAATCTTGAGACGTCTAGCCAGCAACAACCACCACCAAATGTTTACAGATGTGTACAAGCAAATGCACACATGCAYGTGAGGCAGTTTGTGTTTGACAAGTTGTATTAGAAAAGATTTCAAACTTGTCCTTGCCATATCACTAATGTCAGGGAAAGAGTGCTGGAGCGACCAGAGTAAGGACAGTGTGAAAATTATTTTGGTAAAYGTATCCTACTGGATTTTATATTTTCCTTTGTACTTTTAACAGTTGAAACTGTAGAACATCACCAGCCCTTTTTAAATTTATAAAAGGGCTCCAAAAAGAGGGAAGCTCTACGTATAAACTTTTGTGGTAGGATAGCTTCTCATTTGCAATATATTCAATAAAATAAATTCAAAACCATTCAGTACAGATCAGCACATAGTAGAAAGCTGTATTTAGGATTATCTTGAATGACAAGTGGGAAACACTCTTCAAGAAAAGCTGAAAAATAATAAAGGAAAGCAAATCTGCAAAAGAAGAGGCAAAACGATCACACACCAAGGGCAGACAAACTGCAAAGAAAAATTTCCCAGTTTATACATAGCATATGTAAGTGTCTCTGTGGCTGCTCAGGTTTGTATATATTACATGACAATAGGGTGTCCAGGAAGTTCTACTGAGATGCTACAGTCCCATGGAAGCAATCCCTTGTGCTATATAGCTACAGTATAGCTTTTTATATCCATTTCTTCTCTCATTATGACAGTTAAAATATTTGGCCCCACAAAAAAGGAACAATTTTATTATTATTAAAATATGAAAATAACAAAAATGAAACCACACAACACTAACCCTATATCCATCCTCTAGACAAGTTTAAATGAAAACTAGTTTTGATGAAGTTACTTAAACTTTTTTCCTTTCAAATCATTCCAACATGCATCGCTGGTCATTCTAACCATGACAGGTCACCTAATTTATATTAAGTGCCATTTTAAAACAGCCTCCCACCCCTGAGACAGCCACATTCACAGATGACATCTGCGATGGTGTATTTGTTAGGAAATTTTCTTGGCCTGGTTCTCAGCTACTTTCAGGTTACACAGGGAGCATCTCCTCAGGGAATTGCTTTCAACCTGTTATCAAAGGAGGGCCCAGCTCCATCCTCCCCACACACGGGTGCACGCTGCCAGAAGGCAGGAGGTGTCGAGGGAAGGGTGGTACAAGAGRACAGGAGTTCTGCCTACACTTCATCTCTCCACTTTCCCTCCTAAAAGTGCTATTCTCCCCAGCAACCCTATCAATAAATACCCCCCAGGTTACTCTGAGCTGAAGGGAATGGAAGAAAAGCAACCTTGCAAATCATGCTAGATTTTAGGGTGCAAGGACTTTTTTTTTTTTTCTGAGAGAAGCAGGCAGAACAAATATGTATTGCATAAGCACAATGAAGTGCAAAGGCTTGCTGCAAGTCAGAAAGCAGAGATGCGTATAGATGTACCTACGGGGAGTCTAGTGAAAGGTGACAAAATGTTAGAGGGGAAGTTGTGGAGCATTGATATGAAACATTACAAGAGCTTGGAAAGCTCTGCATGCACTTACCGGACAGAAACAGTCCTAAGAGATGATTCATCACCCRTTTTGCTCTTCAAACATACCACAGCCAGTCCCTCCTCCCATCCCACCACATTCCCTCTGTCTAGTGCTGTGGGAAGGGAGTTGATGGCTATGCTGAAACCTTGGGACTCCCTGATGGTTCCCTGGGCTCACAAGACTAAGCATGTACCATTCACCCTCTCCATTGCAAGGCAATGAAACCAACACACAGTCTGGAAGGGAAGCTGTGATCAAGTCTAAATTATCAGAGGACTGTGGATCTGGTATGCACCACAGTACAGAGTTTAAATGCAGATGCCTTTGATCAACTACTTGAGGCATAACCCAATAGTTAGGGAGGATGTTTCTTTCTCACTGTGCTCAGATCTACTCCTTGTCATCTGCCAACAATTTCACAATTAAAACCGAGATCACGAAAATATTAATAAGCCACAACTGGCTTGCCCATTGCACAGCCAGGAACAGATTGGTAATCTGTTTCCCAAGTATATTTGCCTACTGTTTTTTGCATAGTTTGACCACCCAGGTGAATGGCAAGTTTTAATAACTATCAGCAAGTTGCAGCATGCAACTCAACCCATGATATAGCTCAGATGTTAAGATCTGTGCTGGAGACTCACTCCCTGGATGTCATGAAAACCCTGCAAAGCAATTACAGAAGCAAATAAATTATTAAGAGAAAGAAGTGACAGTTCTGGGAATTGATGCAGATCCTGGTGTGAATCTAGGTTGTTAGTGACAGAAAGTTATTGTTCAGTAGGTGATTGGTAATGCATAAGAAATGAGAGTTTGGTCCTGTTTTGAATAACCCCCCACCTCACCAGCCACAGAAGGAATGAGMAACACAAGTTACCTTCAGGGTTTTGGTGGCTGTTCATTCCTTCAGCCTGCTTCAGACAAACAACCAAGCCCAGCTACCTCCGCCCTTATTCTAGCTAAGAAGTTGACCTTCCAGCACCCATCTTCTCAGCTGCTTYGACACCAGATGCAGAATTTCCTCCCCCACCCCCAGGAGAACTGCCACCATCTTCCCCCCACCTCCAGCCCCACTCCATGGGCTGCAGCCTGGAAACACAGCCTGGGGGCAAGCGGGGCAGAGTGAGCCTTGCCCCCATGTGCTCCTTAAATTGGTTTTCAGTTCTCTCACATCCAAGTAAAATTAAAACTTGCAAACTACTCCTGCTGTCCTTGGCACTCTTGACATCTCTGTATTTTCTTGTTTGTTTTTTTATCCTTTCACTCTTGTTCTCTGCATCTGACACAGGACTTGTCAGAAAGGACATAAGTGAGAGAAAGCACTTGACASAAGATGAATGAAAACAGTCAAAGCAAACTTTTTCTACAGAAAAGCAAAGTTTCCAGGCCAAGATTCCTCCTGTTTTCGAATTATATTTTTTTTCTAATCAAAGTCTTTCGAAAAAAACAGACACTAGCCACAAGCATTTGCTTAGTTGCAAACTAAGCATTTGCTTAGTTGCAAACCTAGAGTGTTCTGGAGCAGAACAAGAGACAGAGGAAGAGAGCGCAAAAGAGGGGAAACATGTTTTGAACAGCGGTGAATCTATGTCAGCTCCCTGCAAAATCAATGGAAATCTTTCAATCTATCAGGCCTGGCCTGTGCTCCCAGAGTGCAAACCAACTTGTGTCATTCTGACACCCACTTCTTTCAGTTGGRTAATTTGCTGACACTCCAGGACTGCTCCTTCTCCCTCCCTCTCCTACGTGTTATCAAATAAGACAGCTCATGTAAGGGCAGATATGATAGTCTGTCAAGATGTAAAGAGGTTGTTATGAAAACTTATGTTACAGTGATCAACTGTTCTCTCTGACCCTACAACAGATTGCTTCATATGCAGCTACAATGTCAGATAGTGTATCGGGGGRAAAATATCTTTAGTAATGTTCAAGGGTGGAAAGATGGAATAACCCAGGAAGGCTCTTTGGGTTGGGATGTTCACAGTGCTCCTGGAGTTAATGAAAAGCTCGTGTTACAGTTTATATCTAAGTTGAATCTTTAATACAACATATCAGCTAACAAACATGAGACCAAAGACCTTGAAAGAAAACTGGATGTTTCCTCTTTTCAAATATTAATGACATGATTGAACTTACAAATACTCTTGAGATGTCACATTTATACCAGAGCCCCAAACAGACAAGTATACTTCCAATTAAAAATTTGTATGTAAAACTTCGTATATATACACTGGYATGCATATATCCACACATACCTCAAACTCTGCATTAGCCCTGTACATCTTTCTGGTGCCTTTCCTTTGGTGCTGTGTCATCTTCTCTATCACTTTCACATGCTGTGTTTCAAAACCTGTACAATTTCTCACATTTCCTATCCTTCCAGAAGAAGAGGAAGAGATCTTTCAAATATAATTTCAGCCAGCAACAATCCCAGTATCAATGGTGCTGCCCTGCAAGTCAGTCGATAGAAATCTGAATCTGTTTCTCCAGCTTCTATAGCATTCCTCTCCATAAGATCATTAAACTGCAGGCTCAAAGTTACACACTTCAAATCACGTCCTCTTGTAAAAAAGTGTAAATTCCAAACAATYGAATTGTGATTCATTATCTGTCATTTTCAGTCAATATATCATGTCTAGCAAATATTGATTTACATGTAAGATTACGGACTTTGCAGTTGTATTTTCCAACAAAGCCATTCAATAATAGCAATGAAACCCAAGAACTGATAGGCAATTTTACCAGCATACACAAATTAATCTTTGCTAATTTGAACCTAMATGACTCTAAAGTGTCATGATTCATTTTCACATGCAAAATTGCAGGTGGTGATCTGGTTTCTCAGTCACATTATTCTTCTTTTTTTCCCCCCATCTTGTCCTTTGATTATTAAATTCTTTGATGGTATCTCGTGCTTTCATTTTACTTGCTTTATGTATTTGGTAGAAATGCAGACTTCCCTTCTCCATCTCTGCACATATCTTTTAGTTTTGATTCTYTTGCAAAATATTTTCTCAGCTGTTAAAGTCTTCCAGTACATCCTCCTGTGTGGCATCTGCAAATCCAAACCTGACATTCTACTTTGCAAAACAATTTCAGAATGATTTTCCAAAGCAGTCAGGCAGTACCTCACATGCCCTCACCCAAAGGAACAATCTTCCCACCAGCTACTCTGCATGTGCCTTGCCTCGGAGATTCCTCTTCACAGCCTGTGTTATCAGCTCGCACACGAACTGTGGTACTGATGTAGTAGCTACCACCAYGTAAAAGTGTATTTTTACTCAGCTGGGTAAGACATTCCTAAAGATTTTGCATAAGTGAATTTGTGACTTGGTATGAAGTGTCTCTGTTTGTACTCTGCAACTGCAGTTTGGATTTCTGCTTTCCTTGGAGCTGGGTGCTGCAAGCTCGTCTGCTGCAGCACTGCCTTGGTTTCCCCACTKAAACTTATAGACTAATTTGAGGAAACTCTGCTTGGCGGTAAATTAAATTGCCCTTTTTTTTAAAAAAACATTAAGTGAGGATTTTCTACKAACCTTCTCTGTTTTGAGTCTCTGATATTCATTACGATCTCATTTCAAATTAGGGACCCAACATGCCAAAATCACAWCTGATTCAGGAGCATCAGAGCATCTGTTAACGGTTGAAAAGTTTCTTCTTTAATTTTTTTTTTTTAATTTATGCTTTTAAACACTCCAACCACTTCAGCAGTGATTCTGTTCTTTAAATCTCAATGTATATTCAGATAATGGCTTGGTTTTCCTACTAACCATAGGTTGTTAAACAATTCTAATGCCTCAGGGTCAGTACTATTAACAAAAATACCTTTTGCTCACTGTCATTCTCAGGATCTCCATTCAGCTTCACAAAGGGGGTTACCAGGCACTCTCCAGTTAACCTCCACAATTTGTTCAGTTTGCACTGCATTCTCAGAACTACTACTGCATTTTGTCTTTTTTCACCTTTTCGCCTATTTCCCTATTGCAAATTATTATATTCTGTTCCTAGTATCACACGATATTTTTAATAACAGCCAGTGAAATCTATGCCATTACATATAATCAGTAGGAAACTATCCTAGGTAAGCCAGAAATGAAAGAATCGAGAAAGGACAGTTCTCTATACTGACACTTCACACCGCAACTAAACAAAAACAAGAAAACCCCCACACTAAACTAAACTTCAAAAAAAAAACCGCAAAAAACTTAAGAGCTTCCACTGTTGAATGGTCACATGTTTTGCCTTGACTGGGCAAAAGATGAACCCTGTGCCAACTGAAACTTGACCAACTAAAAACAAGGCTGTTGTGATGGAAKGTGACTATCCCAACCTTGCACCATATCACACCAAGATAAAAACCAACCGCATGAGAGCTTCTGCTTTGGTCAGTTGCCACGTGTGCAGTAAGAACGTGCTTTTTTCCCTCGAGGGCAGACTGGCTTCAGCCTGGCAGTCCTGCACAGGTACCGGGCGCACGGCTCCCGACACACCRAGGAGGGACGGGACGCTTGACGTGACCGCGGGCAGGGCTGCGTGCCTTCAGGAGCCTTACCTCACGGCCATTAAAATTAAAAGAGAGACACCGTTGATCTGAAACGGCCACCCACAGTTATACATTCAGAACTGGCACCCTAACAGTTGGGATTGTTATTTTAACACCGATCTGTTGCTACGTGGTTATTTTATTAATAGAAAGGATCACACGCAGTCTGAGGCAAATTTAAATTCAAATTCTGCTATTTTATGTCATTGTACAATATGGCAGGCTGTTGTTTGATTTGGTTTCAAGTAAAGCAGGCTAACAAACTTCCTTCCAAGCCATTAATTCAGAAACGTAATAAGGCTAACACAACTGCATTGACTCATTAAAACAATTTGATGTAAGCTGCACTCATTAGAGCAGCTACCATCTATATTCCTATAACTGCAGCCTTGTTTTCAGACACCATCAGAGATGACCTGCTGTGCCAAATGCCTCTTCTGTCTCAGGAAAACTTCAAAGAAATAGCAAAATGGAAAACCTTGATTTGCTCAGGCTTTAAAATCCATTAAAACACAAGAATATTATAACATTTTGAGTCTCTCTTTTCATCCAGAAAAAGGTTATTTCACTAGATAAGAGGGAAATTCTACAACAATACAGACAGTAGTGTGAAGATAGTCATGCAGGACATACATTTACAGATAAAACTGATAAACTCCCTCCTATATTTGGTGGAAAAGGTGGTTTAAGAGTACAGGAAAGAAAATACAGAAAAGACAAATAATGAGCACGCAACAGCTGAAATAATAAAAACCAACCTGTGGCCTTGGTGTGCAGCCCACGTTATCTGTCAGCATAAAAACGAGCAGTGGAGAGAGGGCTGTTGCCCAGAGGTRGGGAGAAAAATCTTTCTGTGCTTAATAAAATAAACAGCACACCAAGAGAAGGTACAATCAAGGCAGCATTYAGCCTTTAAGCAG
This sequence comes from Oceanodroma leucorhoa, assembly GCA_030449065.1. Classification (NCBI taxonomy): domain Eukaryota; kingdom Metazoa; phylum Chordata; class Aves; order Procellariiformes; genus Oceanodroma; species Oceanodroma leucorhoa. Next base: position 7,838,950 of record JASVER010000011.1, on the reverse strand, counting down.
GGACCTTTACAGGTGTTGCAGTCATCAAGTTTGGACTAATTAAGCCTGACCCTTGAACTAGATCAACCCATTTCAGTAGCTGGAGGTGAAGCACAAAATCCTTGAGCAAGACTAATTCCGAGTCCTCCATCAGAGAAATCAAATAGCTTAACACAAAGCAGCTTGTATTCTCTTAGCATACTTAAAAAAAGTGCTAAGTTACCTAACAAAAGGGAAAGAAAAGGGAAAGAGAAGTGCACCAGGCTTTTGACCCTCTACTGCATAGAAAAATCAACTGCCTGAGAATGAAAAAAAAAAAAAATTWAAAAAAAAAATTGCAGCAGGCTGGGGCCCTCATTACGTACCTCCCTATAAATTAACTCAGAGTTCACGTCAGATGAAAAAGTTTGTTAAAAAGATTTTATTTGTTTGTTTGTTTTAATTTCAAGCCACTACACCTCATGTAACTAAGCCACCAATGCTGGGAGAAGCGCTTGGCGTGCCCAGAGAGGAATTTAGGACTAGAACCAGAACCTTTCTGCCCCCAAAACACAGGCCTCTCACTTGAACTAAAGGGAACTCACTTTAGCTAAAAGTGACAACATATCCTGTAACCTCCCTGTGGGCTGGCCAATCTCTGTCTTACAGAAAGTCTGTACATCAGGCTCATCTTTGCTTTCCTTCACTGCCCAAGATAGATCCTTTCATGTATTCATAGAAAGCGATTGGGTTTCAAAGGGACTGCTCAGAGATAACTAAGGAGAATTTCACCCAGTATCTTTATTTCTGAAAACACTTCCAAAATTCTTCCTCAGTTCTTATTTAGAAGGCCTCCTGAGTAACCTGCTAAATAATTAATCTCTCTTTCTTATTTTGCTACCATAATGTGAATAGTTAATATGTTCCTTAGCAACTACTGTATTACAAGAGAATAAAGTGGGGTTTTAGAGAGTATTTACACACTTCTACAGAGCCACCTGCATAGGAGGTCCGAGTGGCTTACATCCCTTTTACCATCATCACCCTGAGAAATTCTTTAAAGTTTCAGATCCCCTTCGCAAAGGATCCCAAAACATGTAGTCTGATGCTGTCAGATATTTTGTGAAACCTTTTGGTCGCCTTTTCACTATGCTTGTTGCCATGCATCCTCTAGTCACGTCTTGCCAGCCTTGCCTCCCCATGCTGCTGCACGCAGAAGATGGACGGTGCCTCCTCTCACTCTGTCCTGGGCCACTATGTCAAAGCCATGAGCTTTTCTGTGACAGTAGAAAAATTCAGATAAATTGTCCCAAAAGAGCCTTTGAGATGGAAAGATGGCATTTCATGTAGGAGTGGTGGTACTGTTTCAGAACAAGGGTCAGCCCAGCCCAGTGCTCCAGCACCAGCGGCAGGCTGACGCCTGGGAGCAGGACTAGTACCCTTGTACCGCACTGCCCTTCGATATCCCCGCCACCAGCTATTTTCAACTGGGCGATGCCTGGGTAACTCCCAGTGGATGTATCCTCCAAGCACTTCAAAAAGTCTCTTTCTTGAGCCCAAATTGTCTGTAACCGGCACATAAACACATGGGTGGACTGACAATCATTCAATGATTTCCAAGTTCATAATCTCTCCTCGTTCACCTGTGACTTCTCTGGCTCTTGGAGGTTTTCTGCAGCTTTTCTCCCTCATCAACCCTTTTCCCAGCACATGCCAGTTCAAAGGTTTTTTTCAACTTACCACACTCTGAACAAATTTTTCTGATGCTTTGGGGTCTCCAGGTGAACCTCAGAAGGAACCAAGGTGATGGCAACAGCAGGAAACACCGCAAGGAAATTCTCAACCAGTAAAACCCTCAGCTACTTCTGAGAGCTTTCTATCCTTCAGCTCAGCACAGACAGCACTACAGGCCAGAAGGAGCAAAGGCCCCAAAGCTTCACAAGCATCTCCAGATAATACTCTCGAAATTACTCCTTACAATTAAGCTGCATTGTCTGGGAGACGACCAAATGTTTGCTGTAGTACTGCACCAGACACAAATTCACAGCACCAGATACAAGCTCTTAAACAATGCAGCTTATGTGCTTTTCAAAACCCACCTTCACTTTAATAAATGCTCTGTTATCAAGGTGATTAGTTTTTATTTCAGACTTTTTTTTTTAAGAAGTTGCTCCTATTTGCTGCTAAATTTCAGTTTTTATTTCTAAAGATTTTCCTGTTCATGCCAATTAAAATTGTGACCACATCTTGGTTTCATTTTCCTTCGACTTTCTTTCCAGACAAGAAAATMCATGTAATTTAGGTTAGTTAACAATTTCTGTTTTCTTTCTGTACACAGAGAGTTACTAGGCATTAAAACATGGAAAGAAATAAATCAAGAGGAGGACAGTGAAGATATACTATTGTACATTATCTTAGTAAGCCTTTGGCCTTATTTGAGTGAAATAAAGGAAGAACCACCCCCAATCTCTGRAGTAATTTGTTCTTTGGAAATGAGCAAGCAGAATAAGAGTCAGGGGTATTCTAGTGCTCCAGGCTTTGAATTTGACCAATGAGTTACCTCTAGCAATGTCCGAGGAGCCCCAAAGAAGTACACATTTAACCATGCACTAAGGTGATGGATATGACCTGTTTGCTGTGCCCTCAGTTTTCCAGGAGCGCTACAACAGGAATCAGCCTGATGGACAGAATATGTGTTTTCCATCACTGCTATTTTTTTCTTGTGCATCTGTCCTATTTCATCTTCAAGGAAGTGGAATAAACCTGTAACAGCAGCTCCCAAACATTTCAGCTTCCCACTGGATGTTCCTTCCCTCTYCCTCATGCCACTGAACACTACCTTCAAAACTCAAATGTGGAAAAAGTTCACTTCTTAAACGAAACAATTCAAAGGGACAATTGCCTCTTCCCACCTTCCTCTCTCCMTTTTAACACTCTTAATTTCAATACTATCATCACTTGCCATAGCATTTAGAAAGTATCAGCATAATTAACTATAAGGCTAAAATTCATGATGGTGAAGAACTGATAGCAGTTAGGATGTTTTTGTAAAAATAGGTTAGAGACAAGCCAATCAGTCTCCAAACTACCGTACAGGAAAGCATTCAATGCCTGACTCTAAGAGGAATTTTCCCCACCTACACCATCCCTGAGGGTGAGGGAGACTCTTGGAAAAATGGAACAGAGTGTTCAAAACACCAGCAGACCACGTGCAATACAACCGTACCTTCAAAATCATCAGCAGGCCACCAAGCCTGYGCATTAAAAGCTAGGATCTATTTAAATATTGTCATTGTAAAGTGGATATACCTTCATTTTGTCCAAAGGGCACTTAAAACAACATGGCAACACTATGTTTCYAGCTGTAAGAACGTACTCCAATCTGCCTTACTTTTCAGTGAGATTGAAGAAATCAGCATTGCTCTGAATCACACGTTACGGATGGAGTGCCATTAGACTCACGAGAGGTTGATTACAGCGTGACATTCATTAGAACAGTAAGGAAACACATTTTGTTTGAACCAAGGCTTCTCTTCAACAGAGAAGTACTAAAAGCAAAAGAATAAACCTATTTATGGTATGTTTAAAAAGTGAAATAAAGGCCTGTAATTATCAGGTTTTTAATGGTCTCTGTATCAAGTTACTGTTTCAAAGCAATAGAGCTGCTAAAGGACTTACAGAAGGAATATCTTAATGTTACAGCACACCATTATGGGGTGCAAAGAAAAGGGCTGAGGTGACCCCCAGGCAAGGACTGGTGCTAGCACATTGCTTGTGGTAGTTAGGCATTAAGGCGATAACTGGGGTGTCAGGAAGATATGCAGGCAGAGCCCTGCAGGCACAAGCCAAAGGAAAACAGGACCAYGGAGGACAAAGCGAACAGCCTGGCAGAACAGCCGAATCACCCTGGTCTCAGGGGTTTTAACTCCCCAGCGTAGAAAGATGAGAAGAATAGGCACCACATCTCCTACCTCGGCCTATGGACTTCCACCTTCTCTTCATTTAATCACTCCTGGACAGATTCATTCCATGGGAAAAAAAACATTATCCAAGACCAACTTGCAGTCCAAATCACATGTCCACCTCACTTTCACAAAAATAAATGCTCAGGAATGCATTCAAGCTGCAAGTGGAAAATTCTGGAGTGGGAAAACCCAAGAAGCATGAATACATTTAAGTCAGACAGGCCCAATTCTCATGCTCTCATGTCCTGCAAATGTCTGGGCACCAGCATTTGTTACAGGGTGCAGGAGCGCACCCTGCAATGGTGCATGTGAGCCCAGTACGTGCAGATGGGAGAGGAACCCCGGCAGGGTGTGACGGAGAACTGCCCGGGCTGCATTAGCTCCCTGTATGAATACAAAGATACAAACATACTTCTGGGAATTAGCGTTCACATTTTGTTTGTGCCTTTTTTTTTTTTTTCCCAGTCTGCTCTAGGCAACATATTGGTAGTTCACTGGACACAGAATTCCTAATAATCTTTATTGTTCCTGGCAATTTTTAATGAGTTGATGTAAGGTGATTTCACTTCCTTCCCTCTTAAAAAGAATTTATAAAAAAGTATCTGTACAGGAGTAAAAGCCTCATAAACGGAGGAGCCACATGCCCATGATTAGAATTAAAGGAGCCATCTGTTTCTTTACAGTCATGCACATCTCAGACAAAAAGTACACACACGACATATGCCATTACTTCCACTTTCCTAATAGAAAATATTTGTCATGATTCCCTCCCACAGGAGCGCAGGAAGATCCACCACCAGCTTGCAATGCTACAGGAACTCCTCCCACTAAAGCTCTGCAAGCAGTGTATTCAGCTTTTTTACCTTCCTCTTCCTCAGCCAACCCAGCATAGTTTTTCATGCCTCTGTGAATCCTTTGCAAACATACTTTCCGCAAGATCTACAGCCAGGGATCGGCTTGCTGAATTCTACCATCAACAGGAACTGCACTGTTGAGCTCCATACATATAGTTGTGTCTTACCATTTAAAAGTCAATTTAGGAAATGAAGCTGTTCATTGGATGATATATTTTTATGTCAATGTATTGTAGCTTGCAATTTTTTCCCTTCACCTACTTCCAAATTGCTCTGACAAAAGCAGACTGATGGAAATGCACCAGACATACCTAGACATACGCCTCAGCATCAACTTTCAGGCAGTTAGAGGCAATTAGTGCAGAATTTCCTACTCTCGCTCACCAGCAGAAGTAAGCAGYAGCACGGTGCTCTCTCTCTCCTTTGCTCTTCATCACACACATGTAGCAGCTGGAGACCCAGGAGCTGGAGATGATACTTTGAGGTAACGCACCTACACGAAGAGCACACGGCTATGCTCTTGCTTATACCGTATTAACAAAAGTGATGGACTAAGATGCATATTTATAAAGCATTCAAAAGTGTCATCTGTGGTTGCATATATCTCCAAAGTGGTCTCCTGGAGCAAAAAACGCCTCTTCTGGGCCAGGTTTTGGAAAGGAGATATAGTAGACACCACAGCTGCTATTTCATGTTCCTCTTCTGCTGGAAACACTAACGCTGCACAACTGCTTTTGTCTCGAGGCTCCCTGTCCACCACAGCTTTTGGGTGCATCCCACCTCAACTTCAAAGGCTTGCTCCATTAAATGTCTCCCACTGTTCCCGGAAGCTTTTCAGCTTTCCGGCACGTTCAATTAGCATCTAATCAAAAGAAAAGCAGGATCTGCAGGACAATTGAAATAATCAGTACTTTTTTAATCTAACCAACCGCTAAAGTCCTGACATCTTGCTATGAAGTTATAAAGTTACACATGCTACCCACCAAAGCAGCTCCTGCCAGAGGCAAAATCAGCCCAGCACCTGCAGGAGTCAAAACTGCTCCAGTGATGCTGCCCTGGGACGTGAGCAAGGATGCTCGGGAGAAGCCATCAGGAGGCCACCATCACACTGAAACGCGTTTGGCACTAGTTCAGCTCTCTTCTGCTACCTCAGCCCTGCCAAACCAGCCTATCCCTAGACTATAAAAAAAACAAACTAATGACAAATGTTCACTAAAAAAAAACTCCCRAAAAGATATAAAATTCTTCCATCTAAAACATCTCCTCCTCTTTCCCTGCCTTGCCACAGTTCAAACACTGAAGAGTTCAAGACTGTACCTACTGTGCCACTGAGACATTGTGAAAGTATTTCTTCAGAAAAATCAAAGAGTAGCTTAATCTAAGTTTGTCTGACCTGGGATGTTACCCTTGCTCTCAGTTATGGAAAAGCTTTAAATAGGAACAGAGGAAAAAAAAAAAAAGTAAAGTAAAAGTTGTCTGGTTCTTCAGCTTTTTTCTCTGCAGGCATGAATGCTTTTGATATAAGCTATTTATCAGAGGCTAGGAGAAAACTTCTATAACTAAAACACTGGCAAGCTCTGCAGTTGCGTGAAGGGAATATTTCCTTCACCCATTGTGCTCTCCCATGCAGATAATAATTTCTGTGCGTAGACACAAATTTCATTATTCGCAATACTCTGTGACCCTGAGATTTCTGTAAATGCTCCTTATCTTCCTTGTGTCTATCTATATTCAGTTTCTGCGACATCTTCTTGCGTTATTATGCAGGATTGCCCATCCATGGCAATCATTCCTTTGTTTTGATCATCTATGGAATGCATAATGATGAAAGATGTTAAGATGAAAAAATGAAACAAAGCACTTAATCTTTGATTCATATATTGAATAAGTCAATGTACATTTTCGAAGTCCTGTACAAAAATATATAAAAAAATWAAAGTATCTATGTTTCTATCTAGCCTTCTAAATGGAAGCTTGTAACACAAGATTCTCACTGGGGCTACCATCAAAAACTGTCAGAGGCACAAAGTTAGGACATACCTCATGATTCCCACCCTCTTCGATGCCCCAAATACATTCCTAAATAGCTATGTACACTGACACCTTATTTAAAAAATAACTGAGTTAAGCCCCTGCTGAAGAGAAGAGCAAGGTGTAATCTAGATTTATTGACATTTCAGCTGTCCTTATATGCAATTTTCACATGTCATTCTGCCTTCTAATAATGACAGTCTAACACAGAGTAGGTAGACAAATATATCCATCCTGAATATCCCTCATCTACACAGGAAAATCTGTCTTCAAAACATTTATGAAGATAAAATCAGTTGTATACACGTTACAAAAAAGCAAATGAATGAGGCGAGAGTGGCTGGGTGGAAATGCTCAAAAAGAAACAAAGAATCAGCGAAGTACGTAATGGAAAATATTTTCCAGATTTTAAGCACATCTACTCACACACAGATTGTTTTTCCTTAGCTTCCCTTTCACTACTTGTCTGTAATGCGGATCGTGCTTTGTGCCAGCACAAAAGCCCATCAGAGCAAACTCTGTGCATGCTCAGAAACGTGCATGCACCGATGCAGCAGCAGTGCAATGCTGTGCTCGCTGATGCTCTCCACTGCTAATTCTCTAGTCGAGTAGCTGCACTCTTTGCAGGTAAATGAGAACAGGGGGTTGCAGACTTATTTGCACCAGCGTGCTCTCCTGCCTGCTGCACATGGCCCGTGTTAGCTCCAGCTGGCATGCCCTAGCTCTGCCGACCTGCTCCCATACCTGTAAGTCTTGCCCCGAGCTTCCAGGCACCTATGGAGCCYTACCTATCTCTAAATCACACCACCTAAAATCACAACACTGAAAGAGTCAAGTCAATTTTCTCTCTGGCTTAGAAACATATTGCCAATTAAACAATGGAACAATTGGGAGTGCTAAATCCAGACATAACGGTTATTTGTTTGAGTAAAGATTTTTTAAAATTATACTATTAGGAATTACATGTGATATGGAACTAATTTTCAAGCTACCTTGGATTTCTGCATGAAGAACAATGTATAAACCTAAGAGCGAAAGKGAGCATAAAATAACGGCAGACTGACCTGTGCGAACCTTGGGGATGGGTGCTGTCCTGCCCCAGCCCTCCTTGTAATTGGCCTATCTCAGGAGGAAATCAGCTTCCTGAATTTCAAACTAATACCCAAGTCATCAAATGTCCACAGAACAAAACCGAGCATCAGCACCGGTATCACTGCCRTCCTCCTCAGCAGAGCCAGCCCAGAAGTCATTTACCTGGGTGGGCCAGGAGCACGGCAACAAACCTTTCATCTCCAGAGGTGGTTCCCTCAGAGCAGGGTCAAGAAGAGCCAGGGGAAATAATTTTTGGTAGAAAACTTGCAGCTGACAAGGCTCCCCAGGGGGGACGTGCTCACTGGCATGGATGCAGGTGATAGCTCAGTGGCGTGACTGCTGTCAACCTTACCCAAAACAGCCAGGAGCACCCAGGGCTGAACCCGGCGGGCGCAGCGCAGCCGGCATTCTTCCTGCGWGCACGTGGGAAATCTTCTTCATCACCCACTAGCAACGTTAAGGTTTTTGCTGGTGATTGATTCTGCTCCATTTTTATGTTCTCCCTGACAAAGCAATTTTACTAGCCAAAAGCTATTCACACCTTGTGCTAATAAATGCTACATATTAATTTTTTTCTATTTATTAAACCYCTTCTAGCAACAGTAGAGGTTATTTTAAGACTTGGAAGTAAAAAAAGCAATCATTCACTCATGGAGGGGAATGTCAGCAAACTGAGATCAGCTAAGGAAACCAGCAATACATCAGGAAAGCTCCTTCTGGATCCTTCCGCAGCTTCTTGACTAACAAAGCCTGGCTGAGATGAAGCACAAGCACACATACGTGGAGGTAACTGTCACTTGCTACTCACRCAAGTTTTGAAATGCTCTTTTAATGCTCTCTCTTTACAGTGGGAAGAAATCATCCAACAAGCATAGTTTTTCATCATAAACCTGAAGCACCTACAACATAAAAGCCTACCAGCTTAGACCTGCTAAATCATCCAACCTGACTGCAGCTACTGTACGGGGAAGAGGGAATAACGAACACGTCAAACTATTTTATGCTGTGCACAGATTGTTCTCTATTACGTTACCTGAAGGACATAACAAACAAGAGAATTGCAACTTGACAGAAAATGTATACAATTAAAACTTAAAACTCCAAAGGGATGGATAGGAGCTGCCTGACTAGGAGACATACTTCACTGCTGTATGGTGCAGCTCTTGGCTCTGTTTCAGCTTGAGGGAAATATTTAAGCATGGGCGTCTGTTTATTTGAAAGATGTCAAACCATCAACCAATTTTATGGAACAAAAAGTATTCTGAATGGAAAGTGCTTCAGAATAACCAACATGCTGCAATTTTTTTCTTGTATAATTAAAAAGTTCTTTAAAAATGTATCTTCCCGGTTTGCATATCTAATCTGGTTTCAGCTCTTTACCAAGTTTATTCTAAAGTGGTATTTCCACGGAGAATAAAAAAAGCTAAAAGATGCACAACGAGTTTTGGCAATATAAAAACTTTTATGCAAAACTGACCTGATTCTGGAAAAAAGTGAATGTGAACACAGCATGATATAATTGCATGAATTTGTTATTACAYAGTCACTCTAACGACATCTGCTTCTTTCTTTGCCTCACTGACTTGCACAGTATAAAAACCAGACTGCATTAGTTTCTGGTCATTCAGGAAGGACACCAGCTGACTGTCATCCATATTTCCAACTTGATTATTTTAGACATATTTATGACATGCCATAAATTTATTGCTATACAGAACATAACCATCTTCAGAAAAGTATGAGTATCAAAGTAAAAAACTTCTAAAATGTGACTGAAAGAATAACCTGAAGACAAACATCATAAGAAGGGTTAATTTCATGTCAGAACACTCAGAGATTTTTGCACTGGGGTTTATTTTTTTACTGTGATTTACAACCTTGATTTTGCTTGGTGTTTCCTCTTCTCATTTTCATGCATCAGTGTATCACATTCAAGAACAAAGTTTGATTCCACCGCTCCTACTGGAAGGCTGTTTCAGGGTGTCATACTCAGAAGTCCATGCAATACAAAGAGAACATGGAAAGTATCATAGAGTATCACTAGCAGAAGGGTTGTAATTAGTTTCTCATGAATTTGCTCTTTTACTTAAAATTAGATTGATCCTTCAGTGAGGCAGACAGTGGTCCTACCTAATCAATAAGTCTGTGCACAAAAAGCAACAGAATTAGGCCAAATACAACAATAAAAGGATAGAGAAAATTACATTAAATAGGTACTATCATAATTAAGGACTGGAAGATACAATGGCAAAATTCTCCTCTCTGACCTATGTTGCTGACGAAAGCACAGAATGTACCTGTACTGTAATTTCTGAATTGGTGATATAAATGGTACAGCCAGTGACTTTCATGGATCTCCCCTGTGCAAATAAAACTCAGAAAACCTAAATGGCAATGACAGATCTGTAAAGGGATAGAAACATTTTCACTATAGCTTGAAGAAAAATGCGATGTTGGAACATAAAGAAATAAAATAATAAATTAAGCTACGTGGCACGTACTTGAGATAAAAATCAAAATCCCCAAACCAGCCATGCCATTCAGCATGGCCTGAATGCTGGAGAAGACAGGCTGMTGGACCAGGTGGCTTGATACAGTCMGGCAGGATTTACCTGATATTTTGCAACCCAACCTTATTTTACTTTACACGATATAGAGACAGATAGACCCAGGGAAGCTCCTTGCACCAAAACTAGTAGGATGCTTCATTCTCAAATAGCCCACTCTAGACCTGCCCACTCCTGTAAGCACCATTAAGAAACAGGAAATTATTCATGTTTCACTATGCAACAAAACACTTCTGATTGAGTCTGAATAGATACAATATGGAAATGGCAATTACAGTAACTCCAGCTGCTGAGACAKAATGTGAACAGCAGCCATGGACTCTAAATCCCAGTTTAACAGTGCTTTCCAAAACTCTCCAACAAGACTGATAAACATAGACAATCCTGCAGTGAGACTTAAGTATATTTTCCTAAAAATATCCTTTTGTTTTCTTTTTTTTTTTTTTTTTACATTACATGCATTAATTGGAATAATACTAAGTATAACTATGTTATGTACTCAGCAGTTCACAATAAATCTTTTCTGCAAATACCTYTCTTGTAATATCTGAAATTATCATAAGATATGTATTAAGTTTAAAATGTAACACGGCGATAGTCACAGAATCATAGAATGGTTTGGGTTGGAAGGGACCTTTAAAGATCATCTAGTCCAACCCCCAACAGTCCTAAAACTGTTGGAGCCTTGAAATCTGACAAGAGGAAGGCACAAGAGAATGTCACTTTCAGTAAGAATTAAAAGGGATTACATTTGTTTGGAATGAATTTTACACTTAGATTGAAACATCAATCACAGCTCCCACTTTCAAATTATCTCATCATTGTTGATACACTGTTTACACAACAATTAAAACCAGACGGTTTTTCAAGTATAGCACTCCCGCTGTTTTGTTGTGGTTTTTTTTCCTCCCCTCAAAGATGGCCATAAAAAGAACTAGATACTTTTTATCATTAGACACAAAAMCAAGTCTCACACATCTATTGGTTTCTATAACTGCTGTTAGGTACAACTTAAAGAATAGAAAAGAAATTCTGGTTCAAGTTCCATCAGATTGAACTTGCACTTCAGTCAATTAATTAATTAATTAATCCATGCCTTAATTCAAAATGAGGGCTCTCAATCCTGGCATTACATTCCATAAGCTCTGATGATTATAAAATATTAGTTCTGAACTGCTCTTGTTAATATTAGGCTGAACCAAATCAATAAATTCAAACTTAGATTAACTGGCATCAAAAGACAGTGTGTATCTTTAAACTATATAGGCATTGATCTTTGTGTTCAATATTTCTTTTATTTAAAGACACTGGAAAGTATAAGGTAACGGGAAGCCTCTCCACTGAGAAATGCAGGATGTTACCATACAATAGATAGTGAAAACCTGTCTAGTTTTCACATGSTTCACTGAGAAAGTGCCAGAGGTAATGAAGACCCATTGCACAACCCCACCTGCCGCTGAAAGAGAGCCAGCATTGAAAGGGATCTATTTTTAGAGGGATGCTAAAGGTCARCTAGCTAAGGCCTTTAGTCATGCAATGTCATCCACACGTTAAGCTTTAAGATGCTTTTGAGCAAGGCATTTGCTATACAGTAAATGGCAAATTTTTTTCAAGACATTACATATYTGCAAGTTCACCTTCAGTAAACAGTGCCAAAAATGCTCTCAGGAAAAAGAAGTGGCACGATTACAACTTGAGCAGGAATTAGAAAATGGCTGCAMAATATAATGAGAAACTCTGGAATGCTGTCATGATCCCATTCCCATGAGTACAGCAAATCAGAGGATGGGTTTTTAGGAAAATATGCAGCATTTTTAAGTTCTTGAAGAGCCACTGAAATGTCATACAGWTCACAGAATGCCATAGAACTGGGGGAAAAAAACACCTTCTTCTGTGTGTACACAATGATAAAGCATCACATTACATGCATGCACATACAAAACACCCTCTTCGACAAGGATAAGGCTAAAATCTCACAGCTGCCTGGGACCAGGAATTACATTGCCTCAGCCTGGCCACATAAGTGACACTCAGCAAAGCCCCAATGCCTGCACTCCTCTGGCTCTRAGCAACACAGGGATTTCAAGTAAGCATACAGAGTCCGGGACTTGCYGAGCCACCTCATCAGAAAAATAATGGCTGAGACAAAGCTTCACCTATGGCAAAACACAGCACATGCCGGAAGACCCATGTAAAGAGCGATGCTATCCACTCACTAGAAAGGGAGCGGGATGTTTGGCTGAACAATTTCAAAGGCTGAATTCAACAGTAGGTGAGCCAAGCACGGCATAAAACGGGAGGTGCAGCTACAGCCGCACAGCACACCTGATGGAGTAGAGCCCAGGCAGGGCAAGTGCCAAGGACCAACATGCGGAAGACAGACGTGGAGCTATAGCTGAGGAGCAGCCACAGGGCTRTAACTACCGGCAGAGAAAAGAAACGGCCTGCAGGTCTGTGCAAACCGTCTTCTCGGTCCAGCTTGATCTCCCACAGCTGGGGTGTAAGCTGGTATCGTGCCTCGATGTACATGAYGGAAGAATTATGTCCTAAGACACATATGCACTATTTAACCCCTTTGCATTTGCAAGCAAACATTTTTTCCCTGCTTGAAGTCCCACTTTAGCACTTCTGTCTAAGGTTTCACCCGTGATGTCTGAGTTGAAATTAAGCCTTCCTCTCCCCAGAATGGGATTTCCTGGGGGCAGGGAACAGCTCACAGGATCATAAGAGAAGAATCATCTTCCTTCTCTACAGCAGGTCTCCCTTTTCACCATGTAGGTGTGAACCCTCCCTGCCAGTCCTGCAGACATCACCCTGGGGAGCTGGTGTTCAATGAGGAGTAGCACTTCAGAGGAGGCCTACTAGGACCACTCCCCACAAGAAAACTAGCCTGGCTTCTGTTCTGGATGTAGYTTGCTACATGGCATGTAAATGAAATAAATCTCAAGTATTTCTACTACTAATATCCAGGCCTTTGGCTGAACAGGGAATGATCACAGTTCTATCACATGAATGAGATGAACAACGGCACAGAAGGTCACTACTGACACACAGTTGTGAGCTCACAGAAAAAATWCTTACTGCAGTGTAAGTCAATGCACATTTGTAGATGCTTGTACAGAAATGGTATGATAGAACGGTGGGGATTGATTTCATGTTTTAATTTGCAAAATAAACTTGTACAGCAAACTTGTAGAGAATCAGAACATCATAAATTTTGACAGCTTCGTAGAAAGGAAGAAAGAACAGTAGAAAAAATGAAAGAAAGAACACAAGAACGAAAGAGCAAACTTTGCAGACTGACACCACTCGTCCAGGAGCCTTTCCAACTGGAACRCTACCAGCACTGCTGTGCTGGCACCAGTCAGAGGAGAATCCAACTCATTCTCCTTCCTTTCAGAGTCCATACACCTAACAGGAGCAAAAATGTAGTCCTTGAGGATGCTAGATGTGACTTTGAATGGCAGGAGGAAGAAGGAGGTCTATTAGGTGGTCTACATACAGCAGGAAGACGCATAATGCAGGCAAAAGGCATATAGCACGTACTACTTTGTCGTGCCTTCAAAGACCAATATCTGTCCAACACTAAAATGCCCATTTTTACTTAGCAACTGCTCTCACAAATTGTTCAAGCTATATAATGCAGAAAGCAGGGCCAATGAACTGCAGTGAATCTTAAATGGTTTTAGCGACACTGGAAAGAAAAGCAATGCTTTGCCTGTACTCTCTTATTAGCAAGATGGGGAAAGAAAAGGGAAGAACTACAGAAGATGTAGTCCATTGTGCAGCATTTCTTGCTTCACTGTTATTTTTATTATTTGTCATTGCCTAGGGCACATGAGTTTATGCTAAGTGAAAAAGTGGAGGAACAAGTTACAAGTTTTATTTTTTCCTCTCCTACATTCACACAAGTTACAGTCACTGACGTGCCCCAACTCTTTTCCCCATTATTCAGAATGGGCCTTCCTGCTCTTTTATCACACTACATTCTTTTGCATCGGAAGTTGAGCAGCAATTTCCTCCATAGCTCATCTCACAGATGTAAAAATGTTCACCACCATCAGAATGATTTACAAAAGGCACTAGTCCTCTGCGTCCTCAATACAGACACTGGCCTTCTTGTCTCCACTTTTATGACAGGTAGCAAATGAAGTAATGAAGTAGAAATGAAGTAATAAAATGAAGACAAATCATTCATCTTGGGAAGGTCTGCATCAGACCAATTAAAATAATGTCTTAGACACATGCTGCGATAACATATTGTACCTATGGGAAGAGGCTACTAGTATAAGCAAGCCCTGCAATTGCTATTTTCTCCAATTATATCCCCAGAGATTTCTAGCTCCAGCATAATAAAAGATTAACAAATTAAAATATATYAAAAATTAGTCTTCATATTTTTTCCAATAAGCTATTAAAGGTGATGATAGTAACAAATCTCTGCCTACAAACTGGTCCTCACACAGGAAGCTCACGAGTCGAGACGAACACCAGCTACAGTGAGAATTACTGAGGGTGAGGAGGGTTTGCAGACCTGGGTGCAGAGACAGGTTGCACAGCTGCAGTCCACGTTATGAGCCCATGGACTTCCCTGTRCGAGGCAAGGACTTTTCTGAGGTAGGTAAAAAAGGCTGTATCCTGCACTCCTGTTAGCACCAGAGGCATGAAAGTTCCTACTTAGCTCTCTCCCACGTTGCATTTGATGTCATGGGGCCAGGTAGCTCTCCCGTCCCCACTCAGATCAGGGCTGCTTCCATCCGTACTGCGTCACCGAGGCCCAAGGGCTCAAGGCTGTRCGTTTATATGCCAGCGTCCACCATTACGCTATAAAGAATCAAATAACTTAAAGAGGATGTAAATCCTCAGCACTCCTCAGTATAAGGCCTCCACATTGCTCCAYCCTTTGTCATGTTCTCAGCAGCAGTTTCCTCTAGAGCTAAATCACAGGCATAAAAATGCTTGCCGCCGGAGTGATTTACGGAGCTGTAATACAAACAGCAGCCTCTGTCTCTCCTGCTGCAGCAGGCAGCGCAGGAGGAGATGCCAGACACCAGAGCACGAACACAGCTGTTGAGAGGGCAAACTAGGGATGGTCTTAGGCAGGCGAAAACCAGCACGATCTCATTCAGCCCTGCACTCAAAGTGCCCCACTAGTCCTATAAATGTCCTGGCTGCATTTCAGAACTGTGGCTGCTCCACAGCTACAGGGATATGGGCACCTACCACCACAGATTTTCCTCTAGACAGTTGGTCCTATCTCAGAAGAGATGCTCCCTGGTCTGTGGATTCTCCCATGTGTCTATAAATCAATCAAAATCTGGTTTAGAATTTTGTTCTTCTCTCATCTAGAGTCCTAGTCTAAAAATAGCACCCATTCCCTTCACATCTGTTGATTTTCAAACAATTTTGCAACACTGGTATCTAATTATAGTATATCACTGCTCATTACAATTACATGCCATTTACTGTTTGGATGGAACTCTCTTCATATTCCAAATAAATTGTCCATCAACACGCATGGCTTTGTCTCAAAGATCTAGCAGAAAGACCAAAAAAAAAATAGTTGTGGTTTTTTTTTCTTTTTTTTAGCTCATCATTTCTGACCACTTTGAAGGTTTACAATGAAATTTGGTGTCAAAAACAATGAACAAGAGTTGAACATTGGGGAGATTGCAAACCACGGAAAATCCACTGTGACAGAGTTAACTGAAGCATGATCACACAGGCTATCAGACAAATCTGGATCACTTGAATGGACTGGCACAGCTTAAAGGGGTTTTTCTTTCATTTATAATTAACCACTTGGCTGTCACATCACTTCATCCACGCACTCTGGTTGTGAATGTTTACACTGAAATCTCTGTAGAAGACACAGAGACTGTGAGCTAGAAAAGGTGAGAAGGGAAGTTACATGTGTGCACCAGTGAGATGCTAAATTTAGTATCACAAAAGCAGCCAGAGCAGAGGGAGAACCATTCACCAGCAAAACAGCCACCGAGGCAGCAGCTCTGTACGCTTCCCTGGGTGCCGTCACCCCAGCCTACAGAAACGTTATTTTGGGGTGACAGAGCACGGTGAGGTTTTGGCCTGTGCAGTCTGACTTCTGATACGGGGTACAAGGATAAACTTCTGCTAGGAAGAGGTTATCAGGCAAAAGTCACTAATGCTCCCAAAAAGCATCAGATGACGCAGACAGTGGTCTATGTTACTTGAGATAGATTTCCCAGGAAGTTCTCAAGGAGACAAAGCTTGTCATGGTATTAGCAACATTCAAAATGAAAACTGCATTAAGAAATATAACAATGAAGTATGGAACTCAAGTTTAAACAACAAACAAATGAATTTAAGCAAATTAAATATAGCTCATCCTGCTTTAAAAATAGCTGCTTCTGCCAGTAAATATACTMAAAGTAATTTTACAGAACGCCAGAATAATTGAGGTTGGAAGGGACGTCTGGAGGCCATCTAGCACAAATCCCCACTCATGCAGGGCCAGCTAGATCAGGTCATACAAAGTTTATACATTCAGGTCCTTGGCTACTCCTTTCAGAGAAAGCCATTTTACAGGAGGTAACGGCAAGCTCAGGGTATTTGTGATTTACTTCTTTAAAATGCTGAAAATGCAGATGTGAAGACTGAACCTTCTCATAAAGCCAGTGAAATGTCCAGTGCTTCACAAACAAAGCCTTCAGCAGTGCAGCAAGCGCATTCGTATCCCAGACAGTCCTTGAAGAGGACAGCCGTATAAATCCAGTTTCTCTGAACTTGATGCCACATAGGCATCTTCAGTGGCTTATCTACTTGTGTACCTCAGATATTTTTAAAATAGACTTACTTTCTTTTTCCTGTTGAGCGTAGTTCAACTCATTTATAACTGCAATGAGGGTCCATAAAATGTGTGCAGCAAAAATCTTTAACCCCCTAGACAAGACAGGCAGCGACACTCACCTTTGGAGAGSCACAGATCCATCTCACTGGCACAAGAGCCACGAAGGGGCACGCGTGCATTTTGGAGACTTCCCGACATCACAGAGAGTCCGTCCCTCACTAACCGCGTCGCAGCGAACAGAGAGCACCATTGTAATGCCAGACCCCCCAATCTGCCACCCAGGCTCTGCTCTCCGGCAGCTAAYGGTAAAAGTGGGCATCGTGTGGCAGCATGTCACCCGCGCTCATGGAGGAGTGGTCAGAACTGCTGGTTATTTGGAGTAGTTGTGTCTCACATGTTGTCATGTACCTCTCATGTGCCTTCTGCCTTTAAGCCTTTAAAGGAAGAAWCTGTCTCCTGAACAAAGTAGTCAAAGGGAATGAGGTTTACGCTATCATAAATCATCCATAGGGCGAAAGTCTGAGTAGACACTCCACAACTCAACCACAAGCCACGATGCCGTAAGACATTGGGCCTCGTTRGTCCCACTGCTGATCTGATACTTGTTTCTACAGCCCTTTGCAGAACGATGCAACATCGCTCCAAGRGTAACAAACACCACAGGGTTCAGTTCACTCCAGGCCCTTTGCTTTGTCTCCTGGCAGCTCTGAGGGATTACTAATTTTGCAATAGTTGCCAGCACCAATACACCAACCAGTGGGTTGAATATTTTAGCTGTAATAAATAGGTCTAAAGAAAGGCTTTCTTCACTGACAACCTGCTTTATTTTTGCCAGCAGGCATGAATCAAAACAGAATCACAGTACCCTAGCCTGACTTCAAAGGATACGAACATTTAATTTTTTGCAGCTTTTGCTTCACTGTCCATTGTACTGAAAATACACCCCCAGGCCCCCAAAATCTCTTTCATCATTAATTTAACATTTTTAAAGATGACAATACAGAGAGGATGAGATGCATTTCCAGCAAAGGCTGACCTGCCATGACCTTGTGTATTTTCCAGAGCATGCCCAGCCTGTGGACACACAGTAGGTTTCTCCACAGCAGGAGGCTGAGCTGGGCTCAGCAGAGCTGGAGGAAGCAACGCTCCTGGACTGCCAGTGCTGTTGCCCCAGACAGAGCCTGGGCTCCACAGGTCAACGTGCACCAGCAGATGGGAGGCAGCACACGATTTCCTTTTGCTCTATGGCATAGCAGAGGACTAGAGATCAGATCTAGGATTTAATCCAATCATGCAAGTGAGGCAATTAGTAAATGACTCGGCATCTGCAGACCAGCAGGCCCCCTATTAACCAGATAAGTACATTATCTTTGTGGAGATCATAGATTTTTCCCTTAAGCTAATTGTCTGTGTATAACTTCTGCAACTTGTCATACCCTACTGCAGACTTGGGCYCCAACCCTGCAAGGTACCTAGTGCCCTTGCTCCACTGACGCCCATGAGAAGCAGCATGCCCCAGCCTCCCCACGGAAAGAGTCCTCAGGCTCGGAAGTCTCAGTGAAAGATGAAGGAGAAAGGCGACATTACCAAACCAGTAATACTCCCTACKCTCCCAAATAACTTTTTATTGACTAACTCCCATTCAAGGGAAAAAAACCAGTTTCACTTGTGAATGGCCTGAACAACAGGCTCTAATTGGCACTGTCTCTCCGGTTCTCTCAAGTCTCGGTTCATCTTTACTCTGTGCCTGTTTCACAACCAGGAGAACATCAATCAGTCCTGGCAACAGCCCTTGCAAAATGCTAGTGCTTATCAAGCAGGGGGACTCCGCCAAGCAATATAGCCAACTTCAGCAAAGCTTAGGACAAGTAAAAATAAAACAATGAAAAATCTCTCATCCTCCTGCCCCACCATTATCTATTTAAAAGTTAACATAAAAGATCAGGTGTTTGCATTGAGTTCTCAGAACTTTTATTCCAGCTAAAAAGGTGGAAAATATCTTGGCAGTGGTGACTAAAGCATCCACAATGCGCTGGGAAGCCAGCAACAACCTCTTTCTGACTTTCAGGCACTGGACAGGCTTCAGCCTGTTTACTATATCCAGAAAAACAATGCTGGCATTTAAAGACTSGCCATTTTAACAAAGTGCCTCACATTTTAGACAGATGTGATGTCGGCCATAAGGGTACATACAGTTAAAAGGACAGACGTTTTTCAAGGGCTGCTTTCTACAGGGGGGAAAATAATGTGTGATCCATTCAAGAGAGAAGATAAGGACGTGCTTTCCAGTGAAAGAAACCCTCCTCTGTCATCTACCACACAGCCTGGCAACCCCACACCCGGAGGAGAGAAGAGAGGCGTGAGTAGCCATTACACAATCACAGATCATGCTGCATCGGTGCGCCCTTCATCTCAAAGGGCTGGAAGGTATTGGCCACCCTTTGACGCTCACAAATATCCTGAAACCGCTCTTATTTCAGCCAATGCACATTTTGCTGTCAGATGCTGCCCAGGTACTACCTCACCGAACCCCGGCCAGCTATGCCAGTAATGACGGGAGCACACAGCTAAACTGCAAAAGTGTGGCTAGGAGTGGGGCCAACATCACAAGAGGGGAAAAGCCCTCAAAAGAGTGCTATGGGGTTTGTATTAAAGCTGTGCAGAAAATGATACAACTGCCCTGTGAAAATATTTGAGAGCACAGAAGGAATATTCCCTTCTGTTTTGGGATGAAAAGCTAACATCTCTACAACCAACCATCACCAGTCTGAAAAGTGTAAAACCAAACTACAGTTCAGGTCAGAAAAAAACACCATTTAATTTTGACCATATGAAAAAAAAACCCAAAAAACCAAAAAACAAACAACAGACGGAAAACCTGCAGGGTTGGTTTGTTTGCTTTAAACAGACCTGAAATGCAAAAGAGGTTACATTCATCTCTCCCTCCTTTGCATTTCAGGTACGTTGTTACTTTCATCTCTTTTATAAGAAATTTAGGCCCTTTTCCAGGGCTCTTTACACCCATGCTTTATTTGGTACATCAATCACTTGTCTCCTCTATCAACTTCACCTACTGTCACCTTGAGCTTCAGAGGCAGATGACAGGAGTACTGAGTATTTTGAAAAGTACTGTTCTGTTTTCCGTAGGCCCCATCTACCTTCCCGAATACAGCTTCCAGCTCATCTTGGGCTCGACTCTAACCCTTTGCCACATGTCACTGTTCCTCAGCCCGAGGCTCCAGAGACCTGTTGTCCCCTCTATAAGGCACCTGTGAGGTTTGCTGCAGACAGATGCTGCRTGGCTGGGACCAGCTTCTTCTGGACAACTGCATGTTACTGAATACTAGGCCCACAGTCCTCCAGGGACCTGCCAAATCAGGCTACTGAACTACCACTGGGTATATGTGGATGGCTTGACATTTTCAAACATTTGTCATTCACCAGTAAAAGACTCCAGTGAGGCTAAAGCAAACTGTGTTCTCAGAATGARTATTGATCATACAACAATGTTCATTTCGAAACAGCCGAATTATCTGATCATTTCTGCACTTCCATTTCCTCTGTGGATAATTTTGATTTCACTTTTAAAAGCACATTCATTCCCATTAAGATATTTAAAACTGCAACACAACACAGAGCTGCAAACTGTTGCAGAATACAAGTATTCGGCAGAAGCACAGAGCAGCATTTTGTCAATATTTATTTTACAAGCACTGCCCATGTCAGGAGCATGTTACAGATGCTTGAAATCCCCTGTCCCATCTTTTGCTTTTGTCATATGATAAGACGACCTGTAAGGCGAATATAGCCCTCCTCCATCTCAATAGATGCAGTTATCACRTTCCCACTCCTGCCCTTCGTATTTTATTAACATGGCAAGCTCCACACCTGYCCCAACCGCAAAGAGCAGGACAAGACCTCCCTCAGGCAGGACAAAACTGTTTCGAGGAAGCCTTGCCACACGCACAGACGCCAAGTAGCAGGTAGAGCTGTAACTGCCAGCTCCGTGGCAGCTGTTGATAAGGCAGATTTCTCGACAGTGACAAAGTGCGCTCTCGCAGTGGGACGGGAACGCGGTGGTAAGAGGTTTGCTATCTGATGGCCTTGAGCCAGCTGGGACGTGCGCATTATTGCACTGTCGGAGGTGGTCCCTGCAGCGCACCGRTCTGCCAGGTGGGTTACAGAGCAGGGAAATATTTTGCAGATGCAAGCAGAGAAAGACTTTGAGAGAACAAGATTAATATGCTTGCATTCAAATTTCATGTAGAGACTAAACAGACCGTCACAACATGCTGTCCAGTAACACTACAATGGCTAACGTTATAACAGTGTGCTTTCAAGGAGGGAACTTAACAAGTACTTTTATTAAACACAGTCCAATGTTTGCTACTTTACCACACCTTGACATTTCCAGAAGGTCACAGACAAGCACATCTTTAACCTAAACTATCTAGTAACAACACCACTCTGCACAGTATTTATACTATTTAAACTTTCTCATCATTTCCCTTRTGAGATTAACATAGGTTTCAAGCAATTCACCGAACTGAGAGCAACTGATGCTCAGTGGYTGTGCTAGAAATTAAGTTATTGTAAACTGCAGAGCAATGTGGGTGCTGACTGCTGTCTGGTAAAGAGAAAATTTCACACTGTTTAGTATCAGTAAATCATAAACGTATTTAATTAAGAGTTTATGAACAGCCCCATTGGAAATAGTGGCAATACCCTTCTATGTAGCATTGAAAACATGCTAAGGGTCACAAACTCTTTCTGAACATGGCTCATAACTACCCTAGAAGTCAAAATTGAAGATGGTATGATAGAAATTGAAGGCAGTATGATATTCAGATAAAATAACAACAACATTTCCCTCCTCTTGCACCTTGGAATCTACCACCATTACATTTCAGTCCAAGCACCACCGGTGATTTGTATTTACTGAAAATGAAAGCCAAAGACAAGCCCACTCTAAGCCTTTTTCTCTTTCAACTTATGCAAAGGCCAAATTTAACTTCAATCAGACTAGCACAGGAAAGCCCCGTCCATCAGCTGTCAATGCAGTTCAGCTTGTAACTATCTTTCGGTTTTTGCTTTCATGTTCTATTGATTTGTATTGGCATAAGTCTATGAGTTTTATCTCTTGTTCTGATTGTCCAGTTTTAATATTTGTCACAGAAAAATTTGCTAGAATTGGTATAGACAAAGCTTTAGATGTCAGAAGCTGAAGACATATAACAGCATGAAGTTAATGAAACTCTGAAAATTTTTGTTAAATCTTTTAGCATTAAGTTAAAATTTTTATAGGCTTACAGAAAGCTACAGAATAAACAACAATATAACAATCAGGCAATTTAAGAAATTAACAGATAAAGGCAGAAACACACAGAATGCCAGCAGCATCCAACCACAGATACAAGTATAAAGACAATATCCCTTTTTATGACACTGATTACACGTGCTATTCAAGTCTGTTTGGCCATCACATTAAATCTAACCATATAGAGCAATTCATACTAATATCTACAGAGAACAACAAAATCTCTTGCAGGCTTTTCTTTTGCCCCAGTGCTCAAACCTCAGCTAAGGTTTTCTTTTCTTGGATCAAGAACATTTAAGGCAATTCCAAGTGTTTCTTCTGTCTTAAAAATAAACTCCTCCTTAACTTCACTAAAGTAGCATTATATTCACTTTCCCTCAGCAATTCAGCCACTGAAATTAAAAAAGAAATGTAGGATCAAGTGAGCAGTTAGCTCTCCACCAACCATGAGGGGATTTTGAATCACAGATGCACCTCAGTTTGGAAACCACCACACAAACAACGTGACTTCAGGATTTTTGTGTATCTGAACTGAACATACATACTCCTAAAGTAATTACAAAGGCAGTCCCTGCACACAGGGAGCTAAAGTCTACGTGCCACCAGGCCATAATAATCAGCCTAGCAAGAGTCTTCTACCCGTGTTCATTCAGCAAGTAAAGATACCTTCACTCTGTAGATGTGGAAATGAAGCACAGGAGCCAGTGGAGAGAAGTGGTCCTCACCCAACATAAAACTTCAGTTCATGCACTGCACTGTTTGTACACTGAATATATAAGCATTTCTTYGCAAGTTTTCAAATTTCCAGAGAGCAAGATAATGCTGACAAAGACAAAAAAAATCCACTGTGCACTTCACTTCTAACACGTAACATTTCAAGATATGCTTTCCTTAATCTAAAGCTGGGCTCTCCCAAGCAGTAATATGCACCAAAATAACAGCTCCTGAGTCTGAATGAATTCTTTATTGAGTTATACAAGATTGCTTGTAGGCTTTACTCTCAACTTCCTACATTTAACCTCAGGAAATTCCCACACCAGCTTAACAATAAATTGAGTTCTTTGTCACACTTAATGAAAGAACAGCCACAGCGTTAATTCCTCCCTGCTTGGCCCACAGCCAATACAAAGCAAAGAGAAATTTGGGGGCATCAGCATTTAAGCTGGATTTCACACAGTTGCCACCACTCTATACTTTAAGCAGAAGTAGCTCAGAGGTTTATTAAAGAGGGATTCCCTCGATTGGCTGCAGAGAGTTTCACAGCTTCTGAGTATCTCCAGAAAGCACAAGGAAACAGTTACCTGAACCCCTGCCCCACTTAGTGCTTTAGGAAAATGAAAAGGAGGGGAAAAACTCTCAGGCAGCCTCAACAAGGCAATACCTAACTTGCTTATGGAGTGGCAATATCAACCATTAAACACAAAATGCCAGGATTCGTGCAAGGCTCAAGAATATTGAAATAATTTTCCATAAGCTGCAGGGTTTAAAAGACCAAAAGCACTATCCATTGCTGCTCTGCTGGCACACAGGGCTTGSGACATGCAGATACCTGACCTATAGGCTTAAAATATAAAATAATAAACATGTATCAAAACCTACCAGGTGATCTAATGACATTATACAGGCAGATTTTTAAAAGCGAAAGAACAAAAAAGGTTTGGAAAAAACCTGCAGTAGGAAGGAGCACTTAAAATAAACAAGAAGCAAAGTATGTGAAAAGCTCTAATCCATTTGCCTGTTTGAAATATTACTCACTGGATGGTTCATCTCAAAGCACAGGCTTTGTAGTTTATCCTCCTCAGATGACTCCCAGATAGAATTAGTCAGGTGATTTGCAGGATATATTGATTAGAGAGGATTTAGCTAGGGCAACATAAAAAACATCCAGCTTTATCTTTCAGTGAAAATGAAACAGAAGAAAGCAAGCCTGCAAGCTATTATCTCTGTATATAAATTAAGCTTCATTAATGAATGAATTAATTAACTACATGGAAAATGCTAGATAAGAGTTAAAATAATGCATTTTCCCTCTTAAAAAAAAAAAAAGGCAGATCTGAGAAAAAAGCAGTATAATATAAAAATAAAACAAGTCTCCACTGTGTGTTTGTTTTTGTTTTTTTCTAAATGTCTGTAACAGGCTGAATTTTCATCTGAACATTCCTGAAAAACCCTGAGATGAGATGCTCAGTTTTCTCCTCCAACTCACAACTTTTTCAGCCTTTACATATCAAACATCCTCAGCTTCCCTCTATTAAATCCCAGGCAACATGAACTTCCCAAACTTTTCCCACTGAACACTGGTTTCCTCGGGATTAACTTTCAAGCACTCAAAAGACAAAATATCCCAACTGTGCTAATGCAGAGACTGAAAAACCAGGGATTCTTCTGACACAGGGAAAAAGGAATGGGCACTCTCAACTCCCCCAGCTGGGTGGGGGTTTCGGGGGGGCTCCAGCTTTGCATGAGACCTTCAGAGGAGTGTCCTGGCAGTAGCTCGACAGATAGGCTATTTTATCTGTAGRCTAACGTGTCTTTCATGTTACAGATTTGTGAGAACATATGTATGCTTTTACGTACTGTAAAAATAAAAATCCACCAATCTAAGCATATTGGGTAAAAGCAGCATGGTTCCCTATAAAGGGTCAAGCTTAAACCTACATGTGCATACGACTATACAGTCCTTTATGGAATTCTCTGTAATGCTCGCATGGAAAGAAGAATAACAACTTACTGGATATGATTTAATGTCCTTACACTGACAAATGCTTGTACTCCCTCAAGCAGGGCCACCGATAGCAAGGCATTCATCAAAATACACGGTAGTTCACAGTCTGTGCCTAGTTGCATTTAAGAGTACCATTTTGTGTGAAATGACTGTTACTCGGGTTTCCTCCAAAACTCCTTCAGCGCTATTTGTGCTTCACAACCCCGCTCACATTGGACACCTTTGTCTCAGAAAAGCTGCAGAGTGCACCCAACTCCTGACCATGCTGCAGAAGGGGAAACGAAAGGAAGGTGTGCTCCAGAAGGTCAGCTAGGAAACCCATGTAGTGGAGGTCTTGATACATTTACTCTCTTGGTAACGACTCCTCTGAGATGGGTTTGCTGCATCTTAATATGCTGGGCAAGACGTACCTTCCCAATGGCAGAATACACTCCATTATGGAGAAAAGGTAGGGAAAAAATGTCTGCTTAACACACTGCTTGCCTAGAAAGCTGCTTCGGTCAAGCCATAATTTGGGTTAAATCTGCCAAGTAGCTTTAGGTGGAAAAAAAAGAGGGGTTCAGCCTGGCTGATAAAAGAGCAGTGGTGTCAGCAGCCCCATTCTCATTTGCTATCAGCTGGAGCACTCATCTGCAATGCAATATCCTGCCTACACTTGAGCAGATTTGAACTCGCAGCATGTATTGCCCAGGAAGGTGCCACGACTACACTGCACCCCAAGGGAAGCAAGAAGGGCAGTTTTCAATCTGTCTTCTTGACATTACTTTATTTCCTTAAATATTCAGCTGTACCCAGACTGACTCCACAGGTCAGCAACTAGATACTTTCCAGGGATGCAGGAGAAAGGCATTTAAACTCCCTCAGGCTGAAAAGGGAAATGAGTTCAAATCCACAATCCGAGGTTCATCAGCTCAGCCAGGAACTACTAGGAAAAAGTGCTATGTCCCAGATGTGTTCTTGTTTTATGAATCRTGCTTCTCTAGCAATTAACTCATTTCAAGAAGATAAAAATGCTTCAAAGGTTTTTTATTTTTATTTTTGGTTTGAGTTAAAAATATATATTCTTGTCAGTGAGACATGCTGACAAATTTTCTTTTAGACTCAGAGCATATCTATTTTGTTTTTATGTGTTATTTTAGATCAAGCACAGAGCCAAAAAATAAATGCAATTATGTATTCAGCACTATGCTAAAGTTTCATTTAAAGTCCAAATGGAAAGTATTAACAGACAACGGCAGCGTAGAGCAGTAAAGTGGC
Source organism: Oceanodroma leucorhoa (assembly GCA_030449065.1). Lineage (NCBI taxonomy): Eukaryota > Metazoa > Chordata > Aves > Procellariiformes > Oceanodroma > Oceanodroma leucorhoa. The sequence continues at coordinate 7,812,355 of JASVER010000011.1, read as the reverse complement.
AGATTAAAAGATCCAGGAATTCTGCTTAGTGGGCACATTTCTATGCTTTGTTGTCCTCACAGCCCTTCCTAAAATTCCCATCATTGGCAAGAAAGTTCTCATGGGAACAAACCAATTTTGATTGTTGTGTTGCATATCTGGGAAGAGAAGGAAACCAGCTTGTTTTTGCCGTATCTGAGGCACAAAAAAGAAATTGGAGGCRGGCAGCACAGCCACCTCAAGCCCACTTTGTAGTGACTTCTGTGACCCCACTGCTTCAGCAGCACGTATGGGGGGGGAAAACCAAACCCAGGAGTCACCTTGCAGGAGAAGACCTGTAAAAACATGAGATCATCTTTCTATTTTGAACTATTTTTTYCTATATCTTTCTATATCTCACTATTTTTTCACACAATGCAAGCCTGTTGTCTTTCCTCCATTTGAATTTAATGATACCTTGAGGAGGAAACAAAGCGTAACCCTCAGGTTCAGTTTTACCCCAAGGTCAAATTGTTTCCCAGGGAGACTAGTTGAGGTTATAAGGCCTGCTTTCAAATTCAGCTAAAAAAAAAATATTTTTACTTAAACTAACTTCTGACTCTGTTAACAAGCCAATGGAATTCCCATATTCTGGGCTGTGAGTGACTCTATGGAAAGGCCCAAACTCTAACACCTGTACAGACAAAAGTTCTCCTGATGTCAGTGCAAGTAAAGCAAGCAAGATGTATGAACCAACAGAATGTCATCCTTCAGCAAAATGACCCAATTTCTGTTGTTTTATGTSTAAAGCAGGCATTCCATTGTTTTACAAAAATAAATGTTCCAGCCTTTAAAAAAAACAACAAAAAACCCCCACACATCCATTGATTCCCACATCAAGAGCATTGAAATGAAAATCTCTGTCTTAATCTGTGAAATCGCTGTTTGTTAAGATTTTGTTAATTTAGATCAGTCAATTGCTTGTAAAATTCTAAAAGCTCATTGCAGACTTTCTGCATATTCAGCAATTAAACTTCTATATTGCACCTGGTAGTTTCCCACCTTGCATTCATAAAACAGATCCGGTTTTATGGAAGCACAGCATGTGGTGTGTAATTACTTCCGAGAAGTCAAGTAAAGCAGTTGGTCTCTTTTACAGTCCAATAACTTTCAATACTAAAATCACTTTAAAGAAACAATTTAAATGAAATTAAAGAACCAATTTGAGCTTTCATGACTTGAATTTTTTTTAATTGCTATGGTTGTTCAAAAGCAACCTGTGCTCCTTCCATTGTGGCATCTCAAACTGAAAGCACAACCCGATTCCTTTGCAGGGCATTTCATTTAACCTCTTACCCCTACAGCACTGAAGCCATAATCCTACATTTACTGAAGGCAACAGGAAACTTAATTTTAATAGCAACTCAGGATTGAAACCATCTTTCTACCACTGGGAAGCTGGTCACCTGGATGGYGCAGAGGCAGAGCTCATGTCCACAAGGTCTGGAATGAAGTATTCTGCTGGACATACCGGCTACAGTTTTGGGGGCAATATTTCATAAACAGGGCACAAAAAGCACATCCATGAGAGTATTCATGTATTCCCTTAATGCTGCGAAGAATTTGACCATGCACAATCGTATATGTTAACATCAATGGGCATAATTAAGGGGATTTGGAAGGCTTCTTTGGATGTCTCGTTAGCAGAGTTGTTCTCTGAGTCAGTAAGAYTTCTTTTAGTCACTGGAAGAGCTAGCAGAGGACGCTGTAACTGCTGGTTGTAATGCTTTGACRCACCCCCCTAACAGTTTCTTTACACAGCTTTCCTACTCAGGCTAGAAGGCAYGTTAGGCCTAAGAAAACTGAAGTACGCAAGCTCCCAGCTTGCACAAGATGTTACCTTCTCTAAACATAAATCTGCTTATATTGTAATTGCTTCTAACCTTCCCTTTTTGCACATATGCCAGCATATGCTCATGCGTGTGTACACACACACACACGCTCTTCAAGATGCCTCATTTCTTTTCCTTTCTCTCCTCCTAAGCCCCTTGCCTCGCTCACATGAGCACACGTCTACCCTCTCAGTGCTTGTCAAGTAAAAAAAATTACAAAGCTAAGTCACTCACTCATGGAGGCTCCTCAATGTATTGCTGCAATWCAGTCCATCATTAATATTCAAAAGATGCGTCAACTGCTCTGTATAACCATGTTATCTCACCAACTCTGTTGGTGTCCATCCCCCCTCTTTTCTCCACTCTCCCTTCTTTTGTCCATCGAAATCCCTTTGTTCTTTTCTCCCYGTTAGCAGGGATAGTTATTTACTGCACCCATGTACAAGATGCCAAACCCCATTCTGGGCTCTCTCACCAGTCCAGTAAAACAAATTCCCTTCTTTGTCTTTGATAAATTGGAAAAACGTAACACACAAAATATAGTCAATCACAGCGGAGTTAAAACAGAACGGTTAGCTTCTTACGTTGCAACTCTTATCTGAATGAGTTTATCTTTAATCCTACGGAGAACTCTACGGAACTGAACAAAATTTCAATAGATCAAAATTTGAATTCATTATGTGAAAAGATCAGAAACACACATACGACTGAAAATTATTCAGAGAAATCCTCAGGTAAAGGCTTCAGTGGGTAAGTTAAGCAGCCTAATCCCAACCAACACAGGAGAACTCTGCAGAGCTCTCAAGGACGCAGCAGAAACATGAAACAAAGACAGGCAACCCTAGAGACTAAGAATCAGTTTTTGCAACCAGTGGGCAAGGGCTCAGTCGTGTGGTTTAATGAGTTACCACGCACCARAAGAACTGCAGTGACAACGTAGAAGCTTAGCTGCTGGTATCGTGACTTCTCTTAGCACAGGACAAAAGAAGGCGTAAGCTCAATCACACTAACTTGTATTTGCTATGGGCTAAGAGTTCATATATTGACAGCCAGTGTGGATCAGTTGATGTAAGATAACTCAAAAGCACATGGAAGTCTATTCTCAAGATAAAATATGAGCAGCACTGACATGGTGAGTTAGCTCTGGGTATTATCAGCATTCACTCGCTTGAAATATATTAACAGCTCTTCTCTTTTCTTCTTTATATATTATGAAGACTTCAATCTGTATTATGAATTATGAACCTAATTCTGTTCCCAGTAATGTTAATGGCAGACAAATGTGTCTCTACACTTAATATATTCTTTTCAATGTCATTAACTTATTAGTGAGTATCAAGTTCTGCTGTCACTACGAAACATTTAATGTTATTCTACAAAATGATCTAATATCTCAGAGAAGAAAGAAATGTGTACTAAGAGAACAGCCATGTCTCTTCTTAAGATCCTAAGGTGGAACATCACTCTGATGTCACTCCTTTCACCACTTAATTTAATTTGCATCCATATTTTCTCCAGTCCAAGGCATGCACATCGTGGCCCAGCTAACAAAAGGAGGCAGAGTATTGCAGGGAATGTCTCAGGAGCGACATCACTTCCTGCAAAATGAACTAAAACRAACAAACAAAAATAAAAACAAAAAACCCTAAACTAAACCAAACCCCTTGTTGTTCTCTAAAAACAAATTCTGGATGGGCCCATCTATGTGTCTTGATCAGTTTATCCCCTCCTAATTATTACAGACTTCATTTTGAAAGTATTCAGTTTTAGTCCTGAGCACACTCACAGTTTAAGAGGGGGGAAAAAAACCAACCCAATCTAGACAACTCAGTGTCATGTATCAAGGGAAGTAATCCTGTCACAGTAAGAAAAACCACAAAGCATCCAGGGATTTGATGAGCATGAGAAATCAATCATGCATCAAGTCGATTGATGCGGTTTATTTTAAGTCCTTCTCTTCTGATTTATTGCCATCATTGCCACCAATTTGCATAGATAATAGAACAAGACACCCTCTTAAAGTCTTAATCAGGAATTAAAAAGTAATATACTGTTACATCTCTTTCTGCTCATCAGAAAAGTGCACACATTAATGTTTAATGTCGGTTTTATTATAGGGATGGTACCGCATTGGAAAGAGGCACTTTAAACTGCTTCGTGACATCACCACCAATTTGTTACTGTAATAGCTGCAAATCAAAAAACAGTCAACAAATCCTTCAAGCTAAAACASGTTGTAAACATGACTGTTACAAGAACAACAAGGGTGAGCTGTATTTCTGAGAGCAGCGCAATTTTCTTTTCAGTATGGCAAGTACTGCTACAACTGCAATATTCTTTTGATGCATTTCCAAACTTTGCCAATTTTTTTTAGAAGCAAGATGATTTTTTCATACTTTCAGTGTACTGAAGATGAGTGGGTAGTTTGCTGCTCAGTAAAATGATTTCTTTGACAGGTACTTACATCATTCGCAAAAACACCATAAATATGCACAACTGTTTAAAAACAGTGAAGAAACAATGAAAGCCTTGCCTCAAAGAGCCAGAGCAAAATATGTTACAAGAGCAGTAGTTCAGACAGAAAGCATACGTGTAACAGGAAAGATGGAGAGGGGAACGCGAAGAGATCAGAACTGCTACCTCTGAGCAGTAGGTTCTGCACAAAAATGTGAGCAGCCTTGGAAGAAAAACCTCTGRAAGAGAAGCTCAAATCACACATTGACTTCAGGAAGCGTGTTGGGAGGACATGCTCACGAAGAACCTGGGAAAGAGAAGCAGGAAAAACTATTCTCCATTTTTCATGGAGAACAAAAATGGGCAAAGTAAAACACCAGGCAGGATTGGCTACTAGCYACGCCTGCAGGACGGTGGGCTGGATCAGGCTCTGGATCAAGCYGATATGGTTCTAAGAAATTCAGTACCATACAGCTTAAAAACAGTAATTTCTCTTGAGGATAAGACCCAATCCACCCAATACATYGTGTATGAGATCCTCGGGTCACAGACTGCTGGACCCCAATTTACACAGGGGCTACAGAGATAACTGTCTTTGTGCTCCCCCTTCCTAGATGAGCAGCTTTCTCTTCCACCATTCCTGCCTGCAAGAACTGTTTTCTTTCACTCTCCTCCCTTCTTGGTTGCTTCTGTCACACTTTTGCTCGGGGCACAGCAGCASCCAGACTTGGCCCTGTAATAAAGCAGCTTGCTTACCTGCAGGGCCAAGGCAAAAAACATTAGATATGACTGTTTGCATACAAAGAAACGTAGAGCTGAGCTCTCAGGACCAAATGCTGAAGCCTCGGAAGAAGTGTTTTACCCAAAATTTCCCATATATTGTAGGTTGGTTGTTTTTGTTTTATTTTTTTTTAGCTTTGTCAAAAGAGCTGTGGCTCTTTGACTAACAGACCCAGTTCTTGGATTTCACCAAGCTTTCAGAGCATAAAGCATGGTGACAGCTGTGACCACGAGAGACTCAGTCTTGCAGCGGTGACTCAGATTCAGCTGCTAGCAGGGTAACCTGGGCTTAAAGCTGCRGGACTGTGGCATCGGGCTGTCCCACAGCTGAAGACCCAACCTTGTAATCGCCTTTACCAAAACCTATTCAAGTCAGGAGGATTGCTTATATGGTTAACTGACATCAGTCATGACTTGTGAGACTGAATCTTTTATTTGCTAAGGAAGACATCACATGGGCTCTGGCATTAAGCAGCTTTACAGGGGTTCCTTCAACTCTGTTAAAATAATGAAGAATTAAAGTTTGCTAAGAAGCTTCTCCCTCCAAAAGAGTCTATATATAGATAAAGATGAGATCTGCTACATGTCTCSGTGTTAAAAATAACTGCAATATTAAAAATTAAAATTCTCCTACAAAGAACTGTCATTATTAACAGTTCTAATGCCAAGTTAAAAATTATACCCAATCAGCACAGAACAACATTTGGAAACTCATTTAAAAATGAATGAGACAAAGATTAGCTACTATAAAATATCGTATCACTTGTATGAAGCAGAAATCATCTGCCCAGAARAAAAAAAAAGTAAAAAATCGCTTGCCAGTACTGACATATAGCTAACACTGGAGCTGAAACAAGAGTGTGGCATGGATTTTTAAAATCAAATCATCTTCAAGTCAATTCCCAAGACAAATATCTTTTCACTAGAGAAATCTAGGATGCAGGTTTTGTTCGGTATGGTTATTGACAGAGGTTGTTAAATATAACCCTCAAAACATTCCAAGAAATGCTCGATACATGCTGCTKAAGGGATTAGCTTCCAACTAGAAAAAGGTTCCTGCTGCTTGCATTTCCTATAAAAATGTTTAAAAATCTGTTAATCAACACACTGGACAGTAATATCATCTAAATCATTTTGTTAAAAGAATTAACCATGTTGGTAAGAGGATACCAGTTGAGTTTAGGCGCTCTTTTTCCGTAATGGACACCCGCTCATTTAACACTGCACATTTGTTGCAAGGCCCATATTTCCCTGATACCCTTTAAAAAAGTAAATCGTAGGGCAGGAGAGTATATGCATATTAAAAAAAAAATAATCCCACAGTTAAAGATATATTATAACTGCATTTACCAGGCTCCTCATAAGCTGMAAGGTACACACACAAGCGTGTACAACAGTACTGATGGATTTTGTCTCCCTCCTTCCCCTCCCTTTCTTCYACCCCCCGTCAGTACAGGCGACTGCAGAGGAGACGGGTGACACCAGAAGGCGATTGCCACACACGTGTCAGTGGTCTTCACCCCATCAGCTCTAGAAGCAGCTGAACTAGCAGGCCAGATGCCTGGTTCTAGTTCTTTACCGCATACTACTCCTAATGTCTCACAACAGGGAATTTCCTTCACAATTTTAATAGAAAATCCCCTCTTGAAACTAATTTGACAGAGTGGAATCTAAATTGCGCTCTGCTTCAAATAAAATACCTTCGGAACAATGTGCTCTGGGTGTAGAAGGAGAAGAAGAACAACTAATAAATGAGACCGAGGATAAAAATTGCAAATTTTTCAGTGGAGAATGATAGCGCTTAAAGATAATTGCACACATTCACCATAAAATGAGAACTTGAGGAGAATACTGTAAGTCACAAAACATTTGGATTTGAAGTATTAAAAATGTATTGCAACTGAGGACCTATCAGCTGAAAAAATGGTGTTCCTCATTCCCTTCATTGTAAGTTGACCTATTTTACATGTAAAGGTATGCAATTTGTGTTGTCACAAAAATGAATTCTTTTTCAGCCTGTTTCTACTGTAGCAGTACTCATTCTTTTTGCAGCATCACAGAACAAACATTAGACTGAAAATAGAACCCAGTGATAAAAAGATGTCCAGGCCTTTAATTAGTGTAAATGGCGTAAGTCCACAAATTGAAGGGAAACTAAATAGCTTGACATCATCTTCTGATGTAGACCAGGGTAGGTGAAGGAGGGTGAGGGGTAGCAAGGCAACCATCACCTTCCATTTACCTTGTTATCCTAGAATGACCATAATTGCTTCAGAAGAGAGAGTTATATTTATGTGTTGCCTTAATAGTTTTGTCACCTYTTCAAGCTCAAAAGCAAAGGTAGTTGTGTAAGTTGAGGGTTTGTTTGTTTGTTTGTTTTTAATCTTTTACACACCCAGCTAACACACAGGAAGTATTGGTCTGTTTTATGTTGGCCCTGCTCACACAAAATATAAGACTTTTTCCTGTCAATGAAAAACAGAATTTTGCTTTTGGAATATCTGCCACATCTTTTCCTTCCTCAATARTAATATGATCTTGAGATGCTTTCGGGTTTACTTTATTATGCCAGGGATATCTAAATCATAACTCTTCAGTCACATGCTAGATAAAAATCGCCCAGTACAGTGTTCTTTTCCTGTCTTCATGGTGCTTATATGTTAAGATATCTTTATCTTCAGGATAGTATAGTTGGTAAAAAATTATTTGCCCTGTGAGACAATGTTATTACTTCATTACTGAATTCTGATTTTTGAGTGAAGGCCACCACGCAACTTCTCCAACAGTCTAATAAAAAAAATAGGGGAAAGTATTTCCAAGAGAATAAACAGCTCATATTTAGAATAAATCTAAGGATAATATTTATTTCTATTTATACTTATGGCATCAGCTACAGGCCTTCACCCTCATTCAATTACACGAGCCAAACTCTGTACTACCAGTATTCTCAGAATAGTTTTAAGGAAGAGGACATTTCCAGGAACCCAGCTCAGTTGTACCTTCCCACTACCACTAGCACAAGAGCACTCTGATTTTGCAGGTCCTAGGTTGGTTTGTCTAACAGGCTCTACCTTTTCTAAACTGATTTTCAGGGGGAAAAAAAAAAAAAAAAAAAAAGGAAAAAAGAAAAAAACCACAAACAAACAAACAAAAAAACCACCAAACCACACCTGTCTGGTTTTCAACAGAAAACCAGATTAAGCACATGCCAAAGTAACTGGCTGCCTCTGCTTGCAAATATTTGATTCCTGGCAATCCAAGGCCCTTTCCATGAGGAATACTTCTGTGCAAACCTCTTGTTGCAATGTTTATAAAGTACTGCTGGTTAACTCTGCCAGAACACCATGGTCCTCTTAAAWTGCCAAGGCATTTAAGACCCTAAACTAGTTCAGATAAACATTATTTCACTTCCAGCTATGGGAGTGTTGGGTCTTGTTTTGTTTTGTTTTTAAACCAACAGTATTAGAAAGACTAAACCAGCATCACCTACCAAAGAGTTAATACTTCCTAAATCACTAATGGYCCTGTTAAGTATTGCCCACACTAGAGTTTGCCCAAAAAATACAATAAATACGAAGTCCCCTCATGCTTCCCTAATCTGGTTCAAATCTGCTCAACTGGAAGGCTTTGACGGAAATGTGGTGGAAGGAAGGAGGACAGAGCTTCCAGGCAAAGGCATTTTTCAAGGAGTTAATGAATTTTGCAACTATAATTATTTTTAATCTGGGTACCAAGGTGTCTCTCCCATTCCATGAAATCCTGGTGCTGTGACATTATAGAAGGAACACATGAGCCCTCAACTCTCRTTACAGCATCATTAGATAATTCACAAATACCAGTCTCAAATTAAATCTACTTAAATGGGTTTTACCTCAGTGAAAGAGTACTAAGGAATAGGGTATCTATGGACTCTCAGAGCCCATGGCAGCTCAGSACCTCCAAAATCTGGCCTCCAACAAGCCAGAGAGGTGAACAAATTCCAGCACAATGAAAGTCTGCTTATGCAGAAAGCTCTTGCCAAACCAAACTCAACAGGAGGCTGCAGCAAGGAGACCCACCAGCCACTGGCTGCCATGGGAAGCAAAGCCAAGGGCACGCTGGAGCTGATCCACATCCACATGCCACCACTACCATCTTTGGGCAATATTAGGAGAGGAAAAATGGGTAAGGGAGGAAATCATTCTGAAATAATCCCTCAGTCCAGGACTTGCTTCTTCTTCAGCATCTACTCCCTGCCCAGAAGCAGCAAATGCTGCTCAACTGACTCAGCTGTAAAGCAGACCCCAGTGTGAGGAAAGGATTACACTCCTGGACACCACAAAAAGCCTGCAAAAAGCCAACCCAGAAAACAAAATGCTAAATACAATCACTCGGTTAACCTCTGATTATGACAGAGAAATAAAMCAGTGAAATCGAAAAGGAAACACACACTTACAGCTTCAGCAGTACAGCCTGCCCTCACTATGCAGCAAGGCAGCTCTGCCTGCCAGGTTACTGGACTGGATGTAGCAGATGCTTCAAGTTCTCAATTTTTGGGCAACCCACGCAGTTCGGCTGCCTTTATTAGGCCAGAGACTGCCCAGTCTGCTCATAGCTCTCAAGTCCTGCTGTGTTTGGATCCCAGAAAGGAGCTGTTGCCCTTCAGTGCGCCATGACTCCCAGGCTCTTGGTCTTTTTGGGCACCAATCCAGATGAGCTTGCATGCAGACAGACACTCCATGGCTGGCTAAAATCTGCTATAGGGTATTGCAGTCTGGCCAGAAGCATTTATTAAAGAAAACTGCTGTAACAGCAAATACAYGTATTTAGATTCTGTTCCAACTTTCTTCTTTTGTTTGCCGGGCACGTCGGCGTGTTAATGCTGTACCACCCAYAGGGGGATATCCAGCAACTCAACAGCACAACTGCAAGGAATATTTCATTCCAGGTTAGRGATTTCCAAGAAGTTAAAAAAATTCCTATCAATTTCCTTCCTGTAAAAATTTGTGATTGCAGACAAAAGGCAAATTTAACATAAGAACAAACACATTGGCTAAATGAAAAACTCACCAACCCCACAATTTAGTCTCTTGATATGGCCAATGGTGGCTACTCAGGGACCAGGCTCAGGACAAGGCAAATATACACTGACACTTCTGAGCCACCCTCCCAGCATCCAAGCAATCTGAGTCCTATCCCTTCTTAAAAGAAATTCTGAAGACAGGTTTCTTCCTCCACCATTCCCACAGTTTCAAGCATAAAATAACTGGATTTGTGCTAAAATAAAAGCAGATCTGACTAACAAGTATCTGCTTTTGTTTTGGATCACTGTCTTGGTGCTTATCTCCAAGCAAGTGATACTAACATTGAGTTTAGGACAAGACTTCAAATTAAATGAAGTCTGCTCTGTCAGCCTACCATTCAGTGAGGCTCACATACCTTCTATTTCCTTCCTACAGTGTGTACACTGTTTCATAAGATTCTGGAGAAAAATACCTTAGAATTCCTGACCAGGTATTACCAGTGGTCAGAAGACAGCAGGCAGCTTCCTCAGGTATGGCAGGCTGACAGCAAGAGCCTGCCATTCAGCTGGAGTAGCTGGAACATCTTGAAAGAGATATTTAGATGCTTAGAGAAATTAATTTGTGCAATTTGCAAAAAGAAGCCATCGACAAATAGCAGCAATTTCCAAAATCACTGGCAGCAGATGCCATGGTTTATAAAAGTTCCCCACAAATGAGCATCTGTAATACAAAAAGGAAAAACAACAGAAAGGCTTCTGGGGAAGGAAACTCTTAAAATACATCTTTATAATCCAAGGCTTTTGTGATCAGGTCTTGGATTAAAGGTTAGACTTTAATCTAGACATCTGGGGCTGGATTTATCCTATTGGTAGACAAACTGGAAACAACTGTTTCCCATCCCAAAATCAGAAGCAAACAGGCTCTTTCCATTGTTTTGCATAACAATACTGTGGAAATGAGCTTAAAGTGACATTTTCCCTCAAGCTTTTGTTACAGAAGAATGCTAATGATTCCCATCCTGCATCCCAATCACTCACCACTTCTTAACTTCATTAACAACTCACGATTCAGCATAGACACAGAAGTCCTACAGAATGAAGAGACAGGCAGCAGAAGTAAATACATCAAAACCATTATGAAGCCTCTTCTCACTGCCTAGTAATAAAAGCTATGTAGAGATGAGCCACTGTAACACCAGAAAAGGACATGTGGCTATGGCACTGGATTGTGACTCATAACCCTATACTCAATTCCAGCAAGACTCCTTGGGATGACCTTAGGCAAGTTATCCCATCCAGCTCTTGAAGCAGCAYGAAACCGAAAAGATGATAATATGGCTGAAGCCCCCCCGAGATAGCAAAAGGGTAGATTTGTGTATACAAGATACTAAGACGCAGCGAAAGGGACCACAAAGTACTTGAATAGACACCTCTCTGTGGTGAGAGGGGGAAAACTACATCACAAACCTATAATTGGCAAGTCTAACAAAGTTAAGACTGATTTGCCCTGCTTGATTTAAAGCCCCTGAGTACACTCTTCTGATTCATAGTTAAGGCTCTGCTGGCACTGTCCCATCATTTAAAGTAATCCCAATTGTCCCGTACGGATGATTTTGGGTATCTCATCTTTACACAGCTGAGCCAGTCTATTTTTAAACCTAGCTATCCGCAGGCAGGATATTGGTATAAGACTGATTAAACATAATTTCATATACAGAAAGACAAAGGGTGGTTCTGGCAAAGAAACAAGTCAATACAATGAATGCACACATGTAACAGTAGAACGGAGAATATGCAGTAGCATCCATTTAGAAGCAGATTTTAAATTTGACCTTCACAATATGCAACAAAAGTAGTGCATATATACAAGCACAGTTTTATACAAAGAATATTTACCCAGCAAGTTCAACTGAGCTTCTATACATAATGCAGAAGCAAAACACTAATTGGCCTGTTGCAGAAAAATTTTGCATTTCGAAACTCACTGCTCTTTCTGTATATTATCTAGGAGTTTATCCTGACTAATCCAAGAATGCAGAAATCTGTCCAAGGAGTCAGTGCAAGGCTCCCAGAAAAAGTACCAGTTTTTTCTTTTTTTAACCTGGTTTCCTGAGAAAAAGAGATTAGACACTTTCACTGTCCAGCTATCCATCCCTTTATTATTTCACTTCTCCTATGAAGTTTTTTGCAAATTTCAACCATGTCTTAAGATGAGAACGTGCTTCAAAAATATTAAGTTTGTAAAAGTTCAATCCAAACCAAAACCCAGGCAAAGAAGAGAGATGCAAAATAGTGTCTCAATGATGGAAATGCAGTTATAAACCACTCCTTATCCATTTCAAGAGGAGACATCCAGCAGTCACCACTTGTACTGCTTTGCTAACCTGCATACAGAAGACTCYGAGCTCTCTCTGCCAGACAAAGAAGGGAAAGATGCAAGGGTGAAGGAGAGCGTGAGTGAGCTGAGCACAGGAGTCTAAGAACAGAGGCTCCAAACCTGTCAAAAACCCCTTTGTTACTTCTGTCCCTTACAGAACAACTGTCCTTTCAAGTACAGAGAAGTTATCATCAAAACTTCAGGTTCTATCCATGTTTCCTCTTGCTTAAAGGTTTTTGTTTTTCCCCCTTGTAAATAGAATACATGCATCTCATTCCTTCAATTTCACTTTTTTGTAATTATAATTAACTCAAACATATTTTCAAAGGCTGGAAGAATTATTTATGCTGTTAGAAAAGGGTCTTATCCATCAAGAGAAGAGACTTTAAGAATTTTTCTCGGAGGCCAGACACACAATCAAATTACTGTGCATCAGTGAGTTGCCACCTGCCACCTGGAGCGGTACCCGCCTAGGCATGCTCTCTGTCCTCACCACAAATGGGAAGCAAAACAAACTTGCTGCAATAGGCATGCTAATAYGCTTGGTTAAATCTTCATGAATGCTTCAGAGAGGGTATTTAATCTTGTGTCCACCACAGGCTGAGAACAGGCATCCAGCCAGTTACCGTGACTCAGGGGACACACAGTTACCCCATGCCCTGCAGTATCTCTACCCGAGGTCACACTGGGCAAACAAGGCGCATCTGCTTTTTGCGCTATTACTCGTCTCCATTCTTTACGCAAGGAATCTACCAACACTTGCTGAGCGTGTTAAGTGGACAAACGTGCAAAATTCCTGAAAGTTGTATCCAGGCAGTTTACTCAGTTAAGTTCATTTCCGTGACTCGGGTGGGAGTTTTTTTTCTTCAGGAGTTGATCATCAGCCTAAGAACTACTTATATTTTAAAATCCATCCACTTTTTGAAGTGTAATACCCCAAACAGGAGACTCCTCTACTTTACTACCTGCCTGGGTAGCATAAGTGGAAGAGGATGGGCAGCACAGATGGGCTGCATTAAACTGCCTGCTGCAAGAACCAGATGGCCATGTAGAAAGTAGTCTGCTAACTTCAGCAGCTGACTCCTTGGCTAGTTCCACTGATAATAGCTGAGATGACAGTTCTGAAGTTGCCTCTGGGTCTATCACATGGTTATCCAGCTGATGAGCTATCCAGGCTGTCCTAACCTTTGAGATATAACTTTTATTCAATTTGCCTGTCTTCCAGGGGAAATGATGCATTCTCCTCCACTTACTGCACAAGTTATTGCATAAGTCCTTCAATAAAAATCTCCCAATGGATTCTTTATGGATAGATAAAATGAAATGTTTCTGCTTGCTCAGTCTGGTTTCTTTTTGGATGTCACTGGATATTTTTAGGTAACATTTTTGGAAGAGGTTCTCTCTGAATGGACCAATAATATCWTCTAGATATAATATCAAGACAAATGTTATCTTTAAAGGAACAAAAGGCAAGCGACATAAATCAGTAATAAATTCACCCAAAATCTCTAATACAGGTCTCTGAAAAAGCTGGCATTTATGAGAGATCAGTGGGAAGGAGCSTGAATGAAGTTATTTTGCTGATTGCTTTTAGCAGCTTGAGCAGACAGGTTCCCAAACTGCAATTGAGAAGAATTCATATCAAAGCACTGCTTCTTTTTAAGCCTGCTTTCCACAGGGAGGAAGAATCACAGAGAAAAGTCCTGGAGGCAGTCCAGCGTAAAGTTTATGTTTGCAAACATGATCCTGCCTCAGGGTTTTGTTACTTAAGAGTCCCTACACGGTGTGAGTTTTGGACAGCATTCGTAAATCTTCAAATTTTAAGAAAAATTATAAATRCTGAACCAAACCCAACCATTCTGGTAATTTAAGCTGAATTTTTGCATAACATAGGTCATAAACAAACAAACAATTCTCAACAGGGGTTTTTTGGTGGACCAGAGCGGGGGAAACATGCTCTTCTCCTGAGCATGACCCTGACAACCTCCTGGTTTGTGCCCTGTGAGGCAGRTTCAGCTCATGGGCCTGATCTCCTCTCCCATCACTCCAAAGAGAGCCTTGCTTAAAACCTGGATCTTCCACAGTATCTTCTTCAGAAAGAGAAATTTCATCTTAAAAATAGCTAATAAAGAATCCACTGCAATTCCTAATTAAGGTCTTCCCAAATTGATAATGATAAAGATGAACATCTTATTTCTTGCATAAATTGCTCCAGATACTGACATGAATTTCACCCTCTCCCTACCCTGCCTGTTCAACGACACTCTATTTCCCTTGTGACATACTGAGAATCCGCTTGCTTTCCCACAACTCCTCTGGAGTAGGAGAAGTGATGAGATGTGGCCTGTCCTCTCTTACCCCAGGTTCAAGAAAGGCATCCGTAACACACACATGGACCCACCCCAGCATCTGACATGGTGACTTATGACTCAGCAGACAGGAATAGCTCTGAATAGACAGATGGCATCTAATACAGTACATTATTAACAGGGATTTAATGACCAGAATAAGTAATTATGTGCCAGAAGCTTGTTTCAGTCAGGCTAAATAGTAGCAAACCAAGCAAATCATTCTGCTACTAATGTAAAGGGGCAATGCTATTTACAACAATTTGTTAAGACGTTACCCTAGGCAAAGAAGAATTAAACTTCACAGAAAAAAAACCAAAGGGCAGCAGGCAGGCTGCATGGAGGGGAAGCAGAAAGCAGATGGAGAAAGAGAGACCACATGTCCTTGAGGAAGGACAGCATGTATTGGGGAAGAGAGGCCAAGTGCCAAGACTGGCTGATGTCTTCTAAAGGTACATCCAAACTTCTAGTCTTCAGAGCTTGCTTTCAGGATGTTCAGAGTCAGTTCCTCCTCTGAATCGCCARATAAATCAACATCTTGATCATATATTTTACATCCTTGAAGTGCTAGACAAACAAGAACTAATTCCAACTATACCCAAGAACCTAGGTAAACATGATTACCCTCAAATAAAAATGTAGAAGTWCAACACAGAAGGGTTAGCAACTTCATCAGGGCATGCTGCCAAGCCAAGCTTACTGCTGGAAGGTCCTGCCTCTGGATTCAATGTTTAGTTTGATCGATCATCAATTTCCAGACTGTTGTGTGCATGAGTTCCTTTTTCAGAAGATAAAGCATCCTATCTAYTCTGAATAATACAAGCAACAACAACAAAAGCATGATCTGCACCCCCCAAAATACAGTATTTTATGCTTCTCCACAGCATATCTCTGTGGCCCAACTTCTGCTCAGCTTGAAAACCACTAAACTGGACCAGTGACGCTGTGATTACCTCTGTCCAGCCTATCCAGCACAATAAACTACAAGGAGCACTGCTCATTAAAAAGGATTGACATAATTGCTTAGGAACAAATAAAAATTAGATGTCTGAATGCATTATGGTAACTCTTTTGCATATATTCTCAATATTTCAGTACTTCTGCTTGTATTTTCAATACAGATAAAGTTTAAGTATTTTAAAGACGAGGTTAAAATACTCCCACAATAAAATGAGAGAAAAAAACATGGTCAGTTAAAAATATTTTAAAACATTCAGTTAGAGCCATGACTACTTTTAAAGAACAAGCAATTTTGCCTTTTGTGATTTTATCAAGTGCTACATATAAATGCCATTTTTGTTCACTGCATTAACAGTATCTAACTTTTCTATTTGAGTGGTAAATTAGGTAGGCTCTTTTCAACATAAAAATGCAAAAGATCAGGTATTTCAAAGATTTGATGCCACCTATGAAAAATAATCATATTCTCAGCTTCATCTTATACAGTGCTTCCTTTTACCATATACTTTTACTCCTCCTGTCTGTCAACTGCAGTATTTAGTCTATCGGAGTATCAGTCATACAAACAATGATGTACTGTCCATTCCACATATAATGCCCATATGGGCACTCCTGGCACTCTCCAAACTGCCAGTAACTTCAGTGCCTTTCTAATGCAGGTGGAACAGGGATATGACAAAGAAACAGGTGAAAGACAAGGAAAAATGTTTATCATCTGTTGTCAAGAAAAAATAATTGTTTTCACTCCCGCACTTCTATTTTTCRCATTGCTGAAGCACGAAATGCTCTCTGAAAGGTTACTTATGAAGTATGCAAAGACTATGTCACATCAGATGGCTCAAGCTGTTGGATGATTTACTGTGATTGTGCTAATTATCTCTTACTAATTATTGCAGTCTCATTTTCAAAGTCCTAAGCCATATTCAGAACTCGCATTCAGCCCAACTGCAAGAGATCAATTCAAAAACCAAACAAAAAAACCGCTGAAAAAACACACAGTCAAATTTACCTCTACTTCAATGTCTCCACCTGTCCATCACTTGACACGATTCTGCATCCCAGAAAAGCTCAGGGGCGTAGGACCTTCTCCAGTGCATACTGGGGGTCAGTAAATCACGGGCATGACCTGGAAAATGCTTTACTCATCAGTTGTATTCAGCTTATAGTAAAGAAGCACTTTGGAAGGTCACAGGCAGCTGAAGGCTGGCTTGGTGGGGTCCCATGGCTGGGCAGGGTGGTGGCAGAACAGGAGACYGACATCCTGCAGCATTTGCTGGGCAGACACTGGCGGCCCCTGGCTGGGCTGAAATGGGGTCCTGGGCCACGGGTGTGGGGAGATCAGGATGGAGGCCGAGGCAAGTGTCCGTTTAAACCAGCTGTGCAAGGCACAGAAGGGGAGGAGAGGGAAGGCATCCAGAGACAGCGTCTTGCAAAATCACACTCACCATCACAGCTCTGCAGTGCCGCAAGGTGCTTTTTGATAAATATTTCTTGGGCTTATTTTTCCTTGCCCAGGGTTAGCAAGAGAGCCTGTGCCATCATCTTGAGGACAGATCGGGAATGCAAACCTGCCATATTATTCTTCCCCCTTTCAAAATCAAATGATCAGCTGTGGCTTTAGTCCTGCCAAATTTTGCCAAATATAGCACAAAATTACACAGAGCCATAGTAACTGCACTCCCACTATTGTTCTGATTTAAAGAGGAGTTTGATTACATTAGGTAAATATTTGTCCTTATGTAATAGCTCCCTCCAACCTTCTAAAAATTTGCTGTCTCCTAGAATTTAACTGAAGAGGGTGCTTTTATATGTCACTGCTCTGCCCCAAAATCAAGTATACTCTATTATAATGTGAGTATTAAACTGTGAGTAATGTTATTACAAGCAATAATAGTTATCCAGACAATTATGTAGTTGCAATTGCAGTTTCCCTATTAAATCTAGAAGCTTTAAGCAAGTTCAGAGACAATAAGAATTGCAATACCATCTCTGATGAGCTAAATAGCAGTTATTTATTCACAGATTGCTAAATTCTTATGGCCTTGAGACTTCCAGGAAGAAAGCAACAAAGAATTGACTCCACATCTAAATACTGGCTCATTCTTCGTGTTGATATAATTATGAAGTTTCAGTCATTGCAAAGCTGTTCACACTGCTTTATCAACTACATGCATTGCAAACTATATGCTAACTGCAGTTTTTCCATTATAAAACTAGCTGGTGAAGTCACTGTTCTATTTCCAGCTCAGCTCTGGCACTGTGCAGATGCTCACTGCTTAGTAAATAGAAAAAAAWTTTTTTTTTTTTTTTAGGGAAAATAAAAAAGCTGGAGGCTTTCGATACCCTTTCTTCCAAGTCATTTTAAATAAGGTAATGAAATAAATGAATAACGAAGAGCAAATAGAGGCTTGTGTGATGACTCAACGCACCAGGAGTCATGAGGAAAATGCCGAATTCTTGACTACATGTCCCATTATAATACACAGGAGCATACACATAGAAAAGCTTTCACATTTTAAAATAGGTATTATCAGCAGCCTAGGCAGCATTAATCAACATTCTTATCACTTAGGTAATTACATTCCTCCTAGCACTCATACACAAAAGGAGGGAATTTAAGATCTTAACTTTAGGCTTGGAAAAGAAAGAACAAAGTAAGCAAGCCCATTTGCCCTACATCTTTCCCTGACAGCTTCAGTTAGAGTGTTAACTTCTTCGGTCAACCTCCGTGATGAAGAAAGTTTTAGCCTCATGCAAATATATCAGCTCATTTTCCTATGAATATTTGCTCAAATAAATTATTTAGTTTGCTTTGGCTGCATCCATATTTATGTTCTGTGAATCTTGGAGGTGACTGTCACAAACATTTGCTCAAACAAAGGATTTAAAACAAGCTTGTTGACAGTTTTTTTCTGAAACATTGAATAGTTCTATCAGAAACATGGTTATTAAAAGAGTCCAGCTCAAACAATCACAAAACTTGCCAGCAAAACAAACAAAACAAACAGCATGGTTCAAACAACTCACTCTCCTATAGAAGAGTGCTCTACAGAAATAAATGCATACAACTTTCTAAATCCTATTTCAAAAAGAAGTTTCAGCACAAAACCCTGCCCACTCAGGAGCCAAGTTGTCTRTCCAGGTCCCAGTCAGCACTCCCAGTGCAACACGAATTTCAATGCATGCATGACGTTTCCCACTTTTCAAGAGCTGAATGTAAAAGCACAGCAACGCATCTCATGCAAGAATACAGCCCCCATATGATGTTTCTACCTTACTTAACCTTACAGCAGATATAGCTTCCAAGTAAACCTGTGCTTCGCTCAGCGACTCCGTTGCCCAAACATTGCTCTAGCAAAACTCCCTCTGCCCTCGGCCAGAATTTGGTCCAAGAATGAAAATGTTGGAAGTCACATGGGAGATGCATGCACAGACTTCATGAAGAGACTGTAAGAAAAAATGTTTTAAGAGGTACATCTGGAAGGTAAGAATAGGCTATTGCAGTGCCAAAAATACTTTTCAAAATAGAGCACRCTTGTTCTATCTCTTTCTGCTGCCAAGAGGAATCTGCGGCATAGGACCGGAGGCAGCAGGGACAGGTGTTTTCTCTAAAAGTAGAATTCATTCTTTTGGCCACCTATACAACATGGTTGGCCAATGTGTTCAAATCCAACTGTGGGATCCTTCCAACAGCAACATTCAGTCACTGGCAAGCTTCACTGGAAGCTCTGCAGTTGCCTTTCGTATGATCAGATAAAAAGCTGCTTTCTGAGCTCCTGTTTGCCGATTCTTTTTTCTTCTAAAACATGTATCCTTTAAAATTATCTGGAAGAGTTACAAATTACTCTAACCAACTCTTTCAGCATGCAAGAGTATGTGACTGTAAGGAGATTATAAATATATTTTCTTACAGCTGAGTAGTTCAAGCCCAACATTTAAGTGTTGGTATAAAAATATGCGAAACCAAATTGTATGACAGAGCTTGCTTTATCAAAACACAAATGTCTCATAAAATATGCTGTCTAGCATCATAAGTAGTAGGTGATATTTTTCAGACAAACTTTTTCAGTGAGAAATACCTATTAAAATTAAYCAAAAATATTAAAAATTTAGATTTGAGATTTCAATTGACTTTTGATTTGAAATGGCAACAGTTCTGAGGTTTATCTAGATTTGTTTAAATATCAACCCCAAAATAAAAAAAAATAATTTCATCTATGTACAATATTTTGTTTAATCCTTCATAACTTCTTAAAATTACYGTTTCTTAGTTGGAAACTGCCCAAAAACCACTCATACCTATCCAGTTCCCCTATCTGCCTTCTTTCCCTCCAATCTTTCTCATCAGTCCACAAAACAAAATATCAACGATTTGTTTGACTCTAATCCAAAGGGCCTGCACCTATAAAACATATCAGTAGCTTTTTTGAATTTTAAGTCTCCCCAGTAGCTGTCATCTTTTGGCAGCTGGTGTGAGGAGAAGGGGAGTTCAATTTACTGGAAAAGAAACCACTCTCTACCATTCATACATGGCCATACAAACACATGAGCAGCATTGCTGCATTGCAGGCAGACCAAGGCAAGATGCAGAGGTAAAATGGCTTAACGGTGCCTGTAAAGATGGGACAGGAAGAAGGGGAGGGTGAAGGGAAACCTGCCAGACTGTACTGAAGACACAAGATGTCTCTTGGCAAGTATTAGGTAGAAACCTGAAAGACTGGGAGATGGTTACCACCCTCTCCCTGCCAGGATGGAGACCCAGGTCTCCAGAAGAGGAGCTGCCAGCAGGGAATCTGCTGGAGAAGGATAAAAGCATTTCCCCACAGGGATGTTTTCCACCTGGACYCTTGGGCACCAAGGCTGAAGCATATGGGGACGCAGAGTCACGGGAAGCAAAGGCTGCTCTGATACAGCACGGTCAGAAGCGGGGAACCTCATCTGCAGGAACTCATGCTCATTTCTGCCCATTTATCTCCCTGCCTTTCTCTAATTACAGTTCCTGTGTTCCGAGCTATTACATCTTGGTTCTTGAGAGGCAGTTTTGCTGATTTCAGAGAAATGAAAGCAACTGATACAAAATCTGGACTTTTACTCCAAGTAAAGCAAAAAGTATTAGGCTGCATTGTATKAAATTATGATCAGTTTTACCCCTCTAGGAAAGACTTCACAAATAACCAAAAGACCCGCGAGTACAATTTTTTGAACTCAAGTAGGCTATAAARTATTTAATTTGTTTGAAAATGTGGAGGGTTTTTATCATCTCTTGCTTTATCAAAGCAAGATGCAAAGCCTTGGATCTATTCAGTTACATCCTGGTCATCCACAATAACATGCTTTTATTAACAGAGCAGACATTAGGTGAGATATTCTTGCTCTGCATCAGCCTCAAAAGGCTACTATGTTACACATAACCCTGAAAGGGAAAAAAAAAAGAAAAAAAAAGAGCTTAAGTCGGGATACAGATRAGCTTTTCCCAACAACCCTTACTGTAATCTATTTACACGGTTCCTGCAGAGACTCGTTGGATGGACAACTATTTTATTTACACAGTACTTTATACTTCAAGTTCTAGCCATTTACCTGAGCAACTAAACATTTTTAAGCAGATAAAATCAGAAGATATCAGACATCCTCAGGTGGACAATTCCAGACAAAAAGCATGTTAATGATAGATTTTGTACTGTATTAGCCAAARGTGAGAAGCAGTTGTGGATGCTGCGTTTAAAGCTGGCTGTGTTATTAATTATCTCACTGAAATAAGTCATATTCAAATCCACCTATGACATGACCAGTGGCAAAACCTGAAAAAGATGACATCTGACCTAAATGATACTAATTCTGCAAATAAACACAAATATTCTCTCTTGCTAAAGATGGCAGATTTTTTTTTTTTTTTTTTACAAGGCAAATGACTGTGAAAATCAGCTGAGCTATGGGTCACGTACTGTATTAATTATAAGTCAGTAGCCTGCAAAGGTGCTGGGCATCCTTAGTGCATTTTGCATTGCAAAAGTATGCAGCACTTCACTGAATCAGGCCCCACAGCCAATTAATAATTACTGATCGCAAGAAGATGGTCTTAAACAGAGCTGTCACCACATACAGAGCAATTCCTCCCTTTTTACACTAAGCATTTTACTATTGACAGTAACACGCATCCCATGTCCATTGCAAAACAGTAGCTTTGTCCGGAAGTGACAACTTCACATATTTTGTCATAATAAGCAGGAACAGGAAGCAGATGACCATGTTGCTGGTCCCTCCTGCCTCCTTTCAAAAATAAGATAGAAAGTGTGTAAGGTTTTATCCTGTCCAAATTCAGTGAGGTCCAAAATTGCCCTAGTTGGTGGAAAGCCATCCTGTGACATCCCARGGATGCCAAGGGTGACAACAGCATAGACCCAACTGCTACATTCCATCTCTGAAAGATTCATGGAGGCCATGACTGGGACCAGGGTACCATACTGCCCGAGAAGGTGATGCAATTGTTTGGTTTTCTCCCYCCCACCCCAGGACATCCAGGAACAAAATCCTGTCTACAGGCAAAATAGCAGCAAACAAGAGAAGTCTCCAAAGGAACCCTTCCTATTTCATTAAAACGCTTTTCATTTTGGYAAGTCTATATTTTCCACAAGACATAACCCTACCTTGTCAGAAAGCTTCTAGCCAGCTCAAACCTTTAACACACTTTGCCTCTGAAGCAGCAAACAAGTTGAATATTTCTTATTAGGTGACAACCTGAACGCATGCGTAGCTCATCTCTGCTGGCTATTCAAGACTCCTCTTCACTCCTCTGACTTGTCTATTCAAGAACTACAGCAGCAGGTTACACTCTAGCCATGAGCTCGTTCTGATATTCAAATCCAGTTAAAATGAATTATTAAACTGCCGAAATAAAATTAAATAAAAGTTATACAGCAGTATTTCTTGCTGGCCCTACAGGCTGCACTCTGTCTTACATTATACAAGCCCATAAAATATTTAAGGTGACCATGTCTACACAATTACACATAATTCAGTTGAGAGGAATATACTGCTAAATGAAATAAATCATGCTGGCATTTGTGTCTATGTAGGACTAATATTAAATATAATTAAAATACTTCACTTTTTTTCCTAAGAGAAATTACTAGGCTGACTGCATTTGAACAACAGTAGTTGTTCAACATAGTTGTTTCATAGCCACCCTATACAGACTGCAAATATAGAGGTAAGATCTCGAGCAAATGCTTGGACACTTAGAAGCATATCTTGCATGAAATTCAAAACACCTAAGCTGTRCTATAGCCCCAACATGCTGCTGGGCAATGCGAGCATGGTGGTGTGCACCTTCAAAACTAAAGTAGTTTGAAGGCTCTGCATTGAAGTCCTCTGAGGAGCTCAATCCAGACAACATATTCAAAGACATGGATAGCTTTGATTTCACTATAAACAACATCAAACAGGCATACTGACTTGAAAACATGCGAAGTCGACAGCAACGTTTCAAAGATTTCTATTTTTTTTATGTGACAACGAAGAGCAGGTGATCAGGTTTCTCTTCCCCAGCATCCCCTACTTTCTAGGGCAGTGCCTTCTCCATCAAACTAAGGATGAGATCAAAATGTGGCCAATGTGACACGTGTAACACACAGTTCTTCATAACGAGAGCAGGACATGYGCAATTATCATGGATCAACTGATGACCAGAACAGTAGTCAATGAAAGCAACTCAAGTTCTCTGTGCGATCTTAGTTTTACTCTTAAGTCTGCAATCTTTGCAAGATCAAGCCTGGAGGCTATATTTTGTGTACAACCAGTTAAGAAACACAAGTCAAACTGTATACTATTTGATAAGCAGAGTATTATGAAAATWCAGAAAGCAATACCAGTTATTTCAACTCCCTCTAAGAACACGTGAACATACACAGAAGACAGCTGTTCCATGAGATGATTTGAGAGACTGATTCAAATTACTACCAAAATGCTAGAGCTAAGATTTTTTTTTTCATACCTTCTTACAATTATTTTCCCAGCCATTATTCCTTAGGTCTATAGCAGTAGTATAAAATTTTTATTCCRTAAAGTTTCCATTATTCTACCTTTAGCAGAAAGGCTCTGCTCTCTCAAGAGACTCATAAAGCCTCCTATATCGTACCAAAACACAAGGTAAATTTTCTATTACTRCAGAAATTGAAGCATTGTTTTGTTACTTTCTTACACCATACTGTAATATGTATTCTAAATGCTGCAGTTTTCTATTGCCCTTCTCCTTTGGCCCATCCAAAAGCACATCACCTATGCTGTATGCATGGAAGTATAAGAATAGCTAAGAAATGAAACAGAGATTACTCAAAAGACTCACCCATGCGCGCACGCACACCCGTCACTATCACATGTACTCTCAGMAATCTTTTGTCTACTTAAAACCGCAGTGTCATCCTTAAATTACAAATTGAGAGAATAAGGTAGCTTCTTATTTCTTCCGATAACACCAGATCTCTGGTCTCCAGCTAACCCTGCCAGATTTGGAATTCATTTCTTTGGGACAATTTGTTAAGGAGCTCTGGCTGCCAGTCTCCTCCCAAAGAGTCCAAGGTGCCAAGCCCAGAGGATTTGAAAGTCAGCATATGCMGTTGTGTAACCTGGAAAGACGAGCTCCTGAGGCAGGCACGACACAAACCATTTAGCCCATCGCRGGCGAACATCAACACTTCAAGTGCCACCTGCAAAACACTTGATAGTTTGTACAGAGAGTGGTTCGCAGGTGTTACCTGGTCTCTGCATGAAACACGGCTTGGCAAGCAAGTGTGTGCAAGCTGACACCTCCAGATGGTTTCATAGCAGCCAAAAAATGCAGAAGACAAAGCTCCACCCAGGGAGAAGTAGCATCCAGCCTTTCTGCAYGTGGAGGAAAGCAATCCTGAGGTGATGGAGCTCCTGAACTCCAATGGGACACAACTTTGCAACCAAAAAAACCAGCACAGCCGMCCACAGGAAACAATCTTGGTCCTTTTGATTGTCCCCTCACCTTATAACATCTTATTGATCACTCAATTGTATTTCAGTGACCTCCAGACACCCCAAGCAGGTAGCAGAAGTCTCACCTAGAGCTGCCCCAAGAGCTAGCAGACTCCAGGCTCCACATGAGCCAATTAAYCAGTCTCCTCAATGCCTCAGGAACACTTTGTGCCCTCCCATCGTGGGTACAAAGACCAAAGGCAGCCAAGGGGTGTCAGCAGCATCTTTACTGATTTCTCTCATAATTCTTTACATAGGTTAAGTAAAGAGCGAGACAGCAAAACCCATTGCTCTGTAAGTCAGGGAAGAGCWGTGTGTTCTGGATTTTTCTGCATCTTTGCCCTGCCTTTTGGCTGCCCAGTTGTTTTAAATAACCTCAGGGTTTTCTGTTGTATTGTATTAAAGGAAGTATTTTCCTTTCTGTTCAGATTCTTTCACATTTAGGAATACTATCATCAGTCATATTGATTTTTCATGGACTAACTAGACTGAGGAAATGAATAATGTGTTATTCCTTACACACAGCTTTTCCAAATGGCTTCTTTGCCAAGGGTATGATGTGGTAGACCCTGTGCTGGCCTTGTTGCTGACTGATAAAAATGCATGCTGCAGTCTCATATTCCATCCTTTGCTTGCCCAACAAGGGGCAGCTGCTGCACACTGGGTCTGCTGGAAATGCAGGTGGCTGCGGTGCTCCAGCATCTATCATAGTATAGGAAGCCACAGCAGTAAAAAAAACTTGACCAGATAGAATTTATATACACTGTAACCCACACAGTACTTGGTACAGCATCATTAACACTGTTTCAARCACAACTTCCTTGTGCCCCAAGCTAGGGTTGTTTTGGTAGATGATGTCCGTGAGAATTTGAGATTTATTCCCAGCAAAACTCCAGACAGGAGCACAATATTAAAAATTCCCTGATCTAGAGCATGAAACCRCCTCAGAGACGTGACACGTTACAGACTGTGACTGTAAGAAAGGAGAAATCATTTCACAGTTCAGCATGACTTCAGCTGTTTAGCAAACAAGCAGTAAGTAACACAAAGTAGCAATGGTTTCATGAAGGTAAGGGAGCAGCTGAAGGTGGACATGCTGAAGAATGAGGAAAAGCATGTTTTGGGATTCAGGAAAGAAACACAAATCAAGCTGCATGGAGTGAAGGGGGCTAGGAGGAAACAACTGGGGGATTGACCAGATCAAGAACACATAGCAAKGACAAAACCAAAGCCATGGTCAGCTGCTTCCCCGCTGCCCTGCCAGCTGTGCAAGCCCAGGGTGGAAACAGCAAATCAGAATAGCAACATCTGCACCCTTGGTGAAGGCCTCAGGGGCTACATACAAATGTAGGTGAATGCAAAATGAGGTCTACTGAGAACACATTAAAAAAAAAAAAAAAATCCAACAAATACTTACTCCTGGTACGTAGCATGGCAAATTCCCACAGGCTGAGCACAATTGTACTTACATTCTTTGAAAGATCACTAACAACAGGAGCCTTGCATTTTCATCTTATGAAAACACAGCTACTTTGTGTGTCATGAGGATAGGAAATAAAAAGCAAATAAAGACTGAGTTTAGCAGATCTTCACACCCGTGAACAATTCTCCCTCTCAGTGGAAGCTCCCTTACTCTTGAGGTAACTGTTCATGTAACAGCAGATTTGCAGGATTGGGTCCTAAATGATTCACAAGGAAAGGAAATACACAGCCCAGGATGGGAGTGAATCTCTTCACACAATTTCTTTTCATCTCCTGAAGCTGCCATGATATCTATTTTGCAGAGCAAGGATGGTTCAGCTGTATGTTCATGGGTTGACAGAAGGATAGGGGACAAGGCAAAACTTTTCAGCACAATCGCCTGTGGAGTTTGTCCTTCACTTTATTAAAACTGGAAGGATATTTATAGAATAAAGTTTCACATCAAGCCCTGTCACATACTATATTACTCAGGAAGTGTCAAAAGTATAGCAGCAAAACTGAAATGAATTAAAATCAGCTTTTGAACTATTTGATGCCTGGCAAAACAGAAAAGGACAGGATGAGCAATGATACCCTTTGGAACCAATACAAGGGTAACAGAATTTTAATCCACCTTTTTAGAGCTTATCTTCCATTTTGAGTGTTTTGGGAAGAAGCTGACATATCTGACTATAAGGCACAGACGACTCAGYCAGTGATGGCATTTGTAGCTTACAAAATAGAAACAGTATTTTGCTTACCACTATTTTGCATCATCAGACAAGTCACATCTGTGACTCATATACTAGCACACTATTCAAGTATATTTGCAAGTATACTCCCACCCTCACTTTGGCCAAGGAGTTTTTGCATTGCACTTAAATGTTGGAATTGATTTTTCAGTCATAAGAGAAAAGGCAAGAAATGTAAAAGTATGAAGAAGCAGAAGGAATAATTAGTGAATCTGAGAGAATGTCTTAAAAAAAAAAAAATCCACACACGATGACTTTTATTTCTGTGCATGTCTGTCCAGCAGATGCAATGACAATGAATGATCAGGCAACATTTAGTAGCCTGATCAGTAGCAACTGATCATCCCAGTAGCAACACATATATAATATAACATGATGCCTGGCAGCAGTACATTTCAAGTATGTCATTCAGAGAGCTACATAAGTAAAAATTCAAACACAGTCCTCAAGCYCAGTTAACCCTGATAAAAGCAGAACAAGGAAACAAGTGTTTCTTTTACATGTATTTTTAGGGCTGCTCCAAGTTGTACCATGTGCCAATTACTCAGAGGTAACATGTCCATCAGGAATCAGAGCAGAAGGCATGACCAGAAGACAATTTCTAGAAATGGAAGTGAAATTTTAAATACCTCCACACCAGAATCTGCAGGTCTTGTCAAATAAAAGATAGAGGGGGGAAATACCCATGATTTTCCAGAAAGAAAACAAAATTCTAACTTTTCAGCTAGGAAAATCTCCTCAAATTTTACTGCTCAGGGAAGAGGATTAAGTGAATTATTTCCTGCTACATTAGAATACTTTTTTCACAGCCCTAAGACATTTCGGGTTGAATCAATTCACGCTATATCCATTGCTTTCTTACTGCTATCAACRTATTACGGAATGGCAACAAGTTCAAGCCACCATTATTTCACTTGTTCCAGGCACTTCAGCTGTCACAGTGCACACATCTTTTCCTCTGATCAAATCATATGGATTTACCTGACTTCAGAGCATTACAGAAATCATGTCGGGGCCTTACAACTCCAAGCCCTCCTCTGGGCATAGCTTAATTTCCTGAACTGCAGCGAAGAAAMAAATATGCCACAGTAGGAAACAGTTTACTATCAAATTGATTTGTAAGAATATCTCTGCTCATCCCATGCACAGAAACAAAACAATTTCAGGACTGTTGGGATATTTTTARGTTTTTTTAAATAAAAATGGCTAAATTAAACATTATAGATTTCAAAATAACTTCAGAACCTTTGTTTTCTACACAAAGGAATTTCATCCTACTTACAGTTGTGTCCTCAGCTTGCTTTTGGGTGATGGCAAGGCTTGGGTACATCACCAACCCAAGTAGCAAGAGAAACAGATGCTGTGCGACGTTTCTGAAGTAGGCATTGCTTGATAGCTGCATCAGACTAGATCTCTAGGGTCTAGTCTTTTTCTTCCAAACCTTAGTTCTTAATTTAGGATGAAAAAAAACAGCTGAAATGCCAGAATTTTCCACCTGATGGAAATCCTAAATTCATTCAGCTCAGCTATCCTCCCTGGCTTGTCAGTGCTCTTGGCTCCATGCAGACGATTGTTTTCCCCAGTGCATGGTAGAGGAGTGATTTCTCAAACCAGCCCGCAGTATTAGCGCCAGCCTGCTGTGGACTTGTACCTGATAACCAGCTGTTGTGGAAAACACGAGAAAGTAAATTCCAGGTAAGAGGTTAATCACAGAGTTACTCTTATTTGTAGACTGACTGGAGTCCCTAGAAAGCAGTTATATGGAAAAGGCTTTTGACTGATGGACCCAAAAATTATCTCAGTTCATTGCAAACCTTACTAGTGCACAGTATTGTCCTGGAGACTTCTACGGAAATCTCTTGAACATGTTTTCATTTCTTATGTGTTACCAGAAAAGGTAAATTCTAGCCATGCATCTTCCAACCAAAACAGGTGGAAAAAATCCTTTATTTTATTATTTTCTCAGTTTTATTTTGCTATCTGTGATGCAGAGTTCAAAAAGGAACAYAATAAAAAATTTACTCTTCAGAACCAAGTTTTCATCTTTTTTTCCCACAAATTGGGGGGAGGGGGARGGGGGGGAAAGACTTCCCATCACATAAATAATGAAAGAGATGCTCAAAGACTGAAAATTTCACACACAGCTTTTGAAGATATTTTTTACTTCTCTATATTTTGTTGCATGCTCTACCTGCTGTTTTTTCTCCCTTGGTAGCTTGACAAGTTCTTTTCAAAAAAAGATTCTTAAAAGGCTGAGAAGAAGGCAATTCAAGAAGTTTTCACTGATCTTGTCCAAATAAAAGAAATATTCTTTTCGTTGAGTATGCAAACTGCAACCCTTTGAACAAAAGGCACTTGACTCACATGATGTCAAATCTTTTCTCAGCTGAGAGCTTACACAATGCAGGCTCCATCCACAATAATACAAGTGTAATAGGGGAGGAAAAAAAAAAAWTTAAACCAATCTCCTTCTTTGGCCAGGCTCACCATTTAGAAATTATCTTTTTGCCATTCAGGCATGAAGAAGTGTCATGTTTTGCTGTATTATTTTTCTGTGAGAGACAATGCCCGAGTCCAGGTGGACGAGGCGACAGAGCAGTCCCTGCGTGTAACGTGGGCAGGCAGCTYGGCCAGCCAAGGAGGTGAACAAAGCTTCCAGCGTCAGTCCGCATCGAGCTCATTTCCTCAGAGTTTGCTGCATTATCCACAAAATGGTTACAAAACAAAAGCAAATCTCCGGAAAACCATTCAACTGTAATCTCTATAGACATTTCCAGCATCAGCCAGCCAAAAGGCAAGAGACTCACCTTTCTCCTTAGCTTACCTTTACTCACCTTTCCTTTCTACTTGCACTGTTCCCCAAACTACTAAACACAGGAGCCTGTTAACCCCTTACAAACTGCTGTGCTTTCCACAACCTAACACAAAACACACATTTGGAACACTTCAGACAGGTAGCTCCCAAAGCCACTCACTGTCATCCTTCACCACACATTTTTAGGTACTGGGATGCTAACCGCTGTCTCTGTGTGAGGAAGGTGCCAAGCAGACCACAGCTGTAAAYGGACTCTCAGTCTTTTGGTGCGTGCTTCAGGTTTTGCAGAGTCTGTGGAAGATGTGGCTRGCGCAAAGTAATGAAACCCAATCTGCATAAAAGTAAGGAGTGAACCTTATAGAAAAGGGCTCAATCAAAATAGCTCACCAAAGCCAGGAAAAGTCACATAGCAAAGCACTGCAGYTCCTGGTGTTCAAGCCTCCATCCCATTAGTTTTATCTTGGCTTTATCTCCTGGGRAGAACTTGAAGAACCAGATGTACTGACCTCTAAATCCCTTGCTATTTTCTCTTTTAAAYGAAATACAAATTAATCATTACAATAGCCACAAGGGAGCTGAGACGACCTTCATCAGATAGCACTCCACAGGCCATGCTGCACCCAGAGGTATGCAGCATCAACTGTGCTCCAAGCACACCCACAGTCTTAAAACCAGAAAAGTGGTTTGAATCAGCAATTCTCACGTTCAGATAAATACAGGTGTGAAGCAGATGTAATACACAATCGTATGTATAAATGCTTTCCTTTTCTTTTGCTTTCTTTAGTCAAAAAGAACACAAACTTAATTCACAAATGTGGACTCTCAACGTATTAGCAGTCTGCCTCTGCGGTCTCCCAGTGTAAAGAACACGGAAATTAAAGGTTTGAAAGCCATATCTTCTCTAAGCCAAATGGGTTCCTTTAAGTCACTAATAGCTTTGCAGAAAATTCCCCTGTGAAAATTAAGGGGRGTGATATGTTAGAAACGCTGTTCTGAGCTAATTTATGAGTACTGCATGTGGCCAGGCTGTAGAAACGTTTTCCTCATGATTAAATAGAATTACTGGAAGGCTTATTGTATGCATATGTTGATTAACTTCAATTGCAGAGCTGTTATGAAACTAGCAGGAAAGAACACAATAGACCATAGTAACTTCTTGGAAACTCCTCATATCAAGAAAATTCAGGAGAAAAACGTAGGGAAGCAAAGTAGGCATGTGGGATACCAAACTCCTCAGCTTACACGGCCATTCTGCTGAGGCAGCGTTCCCACCACTTCAGCAGGAGCTTTCCCACCTCCTAATACAAAATGCTTGTGTCTTCCTCATACAGCAGTAACACAGTGTCATCTCCAAGGAAAAAAATGACAATTRGATAACTCGCCTAAGTGCCTCCATGAAACAGCAGTTTCATGGGTGGTTTCAAAACCAGAACAGAGGTAACGCTGTGTTTGATGGTGTGGTACATGCCTACAACTTTCCAGATTATTGACATRAAGCTGCTATTCACACCAAAGCCTCCTTCAAGCACTCCAGCCTCATGG
Source organism: Oceanodroma leucorhoa (assembly GCA_030449065.1). NCBI lineage: Eukaryota > Metazoa > Chordata > Aves > Procellariiformes > Oceanodroma > Oceanodroma leucorhoa. The sequence goes on along the minus strand of JASVER010000011.1, from coordinate 7,781,014 downwards.
TTTTTCAGACCCWCTGCATAAATCCCAAGAAACACTTCCCTGTAGCAGTCAAAACTGTGRGTATAGCATCTTTTTTTCAGCCTCTGATTTACACTACAGCATCACCTTAAAATGCCTTCCACACTTTTGGGCTATATGAGAACAAGTTTGCTTTCTTTTTATTTTGCCTTTTTTTTTTTTTCTTTTTTAATTACCAGATATAACAGCACCAAAGACATGTTACATACAGATAAACACATAGTCCACCCCCTCACCCCAAGAGGCCGTAAGACCTGAAACATGAAGATTTGAAGCATGTATTCTACTACCAGTTRGCAATGCTTGATCACTACATTTAAGTAAGTCTCACGAGTAATAAGCAGTAATATAACAGAAACCAACATGGTCTCTGGCATCACCATTATTCGTTCTTTTCTTGATATGTTGGCATCATCATCATGAAAGCTTTGAGCTCAGTTTATCATTTCGATGGGTGAATAGCCACACAGAGAGGGATTAACATACCTTTGAAATGTAATAGCAAATGCAATTTCAAATTGCAGGCCTACATCTTCTGCCTTTCTTTCTTTCAACAAGATTATTGAACGTGGTTCAGAAGTGTATTTTAGTTTCAACTTATTCCCATAGCCACATCTCTATCCCTTATGGCACACACACCTTCAGAGGGCAAAAGACCAACTCCTACCATAACAGCTTGATTCTATTTGCACTTAAACATACTTCCGAAACCTTTGATAACAACACACAGAACTCAGAACAACATCAGGATTTGCTGATTCGCTCTGCCACACATCASTGCAAACCAGTGAGTGTTTTACTGAACCCTTTTCAGCTTTTCAGATTGGTTCTTCACCTGAGCAAGTTCAGCCTCAGGGAACACCAGACACTACCTCTGCAGCCGCTCACCTTGGAGGCACGTGTCTTCCACGAGCGTAATCAACCGAGCCCGTGCTAGAGCAGTCCTATGTGCTTCCAATCAACTGCAAAGGAAACAAAGTGCCCTTTGCTGGAAGGGCATATGACGTGTCACAGAGACACTAATTTATCACAAGTATCTACTGACTAAATTAGCTGAGCTCTAGAACACGGCTATTAACAGGACCCATCAAATTGCTTTAAGGACCATGAAGTAGACACCGAGATACCCAAAGACAAGCAGAAAAGCAAAACGGCCAAATGTGAAACATTCCTAATTCACCAACTGCTTCCCATGTCACAGAAGCACTAATTTATCACAATGTTAGAATTGTCCTGTTCCTAAGTGGGAAATAACAGCATTCAGATTCTTGCATATAACAATGGAAAATTTCTAGGGCATAGGGGAGGAAAAGAGCTATTTTGTGTTTTCTGACTCTCAGAGATGGGGAAATGCACCAGACTCCTCCTGAGAATTCTTCTGGAGCTCAGGTGGGCAGGGAGGAGAAGGAGGAAGACAGCTACAACCTGTGTTGTTTATCCCCACAGTTTTGCTAGGTGGGGAAGCAAAGCAAACCAGCATGAATCTAAATTTATTCTTTCAGTCAAATGATGTTCTGAGATAGGTATTCATGAACCTCCCATGTTTATGATGCCTGAATGACCCACAGAGAATTCACGTTTRTCAAGTTTAAAATTTTACCTGCCTCTGACTGCAGCCTGGAGCGTGTGAACTCCACAACCTGTTCCTGTATGCCAGAGGCAGAGATCACTGGCAGCAGCTTTCTGTTACTGCAGATCATACATGGCTCTCCGGCTTTTACAGAGTTTGCAATGGACCTCCATATTGGCAAAGTCCTATAGCCCTCTGCAAAGGGAATACATTCATCAGGTTCTCTTTCCAGACATGAAAATATTTCCGGTTTCTTTACTCTTTCTTAACCTGGCTAAGCAACTCAAGTGTTAAACCCAACCTAAATATTCTGATTACCATGACAGCCTTCACATGGTTCAAGTAATTTTCACATTCAATTCAGGCACTGGACCCACTTCTTTTAACTGCAGGCTCTACACCATTTTAATCCAGAAAACTCAACAGTTAATTCATAGGACTAGACACATAAGCATGTTGATCCAGCTCTGTGCATTGGCAAGAATGGCATTTAAAATTCTACCAGTATCAAAAGTGAAACTTTCAAATAAAGATGCAATGCATTCAATCCTTTGATTTTCACTGAAACATCATGATGAATTCACTAGAGATTAAAACAGCACAATCAATTTAATTTCTGTTTCCTGATTTTAACACCTGAAGTCATAACTCGTTAATAAYCACGGGAGTGGGTACCATTCACTATTGCATCTGAATTGTTGCTGAGAGCAGGATCCAACAGCTGAAATAATACTCGGTTGCTTTGAAAGGTCACGCTCCTCAGCTCAATTCTGTCTGGTGGACACTTACTGCAACACCKCCTGCTTTCCGATGCTAACAACCACTGCACTTGGCAGCCACCTGCACCAAAATCCCTTTGGGCAGTGGTAGTATGAACCTGCCACAGCAGTGCCCGGGCAGTGGCAAGGGAGAGGCAGCTTGAGAGCTCCTTGGCAGAGCTGGAGGGCAGCATTCCCTGCAGGAGCGACGAGGCACGCCGGCAAACATGCTGCAGTGGGGATAAAGAGATAATTAAATCCACCCTGGCAGAGGCAGAGTTGAAGGTACAGGTACCTGACCACTGTGGCAGAAACTGCTACTGGAAATACTTGTCCACTAACCAATTTCTTGGGGAGCACAGCAGGAGAAGAGGAAGAAAATGCAGGAGTTAGCATAGCAGAATGCTCTGAAGGCAGATGTTTATTCAAGAGTGCTTCTGCGTACATAAAACAGGCACAATGGAAAAGGCCTTTATTTGGTTAACACACTAAAAAGTGGATGCTTTTATTATTCGATTTTATGATGTTAATCCTGCAAGAATGGCTGGACTGGAGCTATTTATCATCTGGCACTCTATACTTTGTTTCCATAGAAGGAAATGAAAAAGGCCAGAAAAGTTCAGCCAATTTGTCTTTTAATACTCTTTATTGGCTCATTAATGATTAATTCTTTTTAGCACTCTGCCCTAGATCCTAAATTCACAATGGCTCAATGTAGATGAAAGATTTCAAATCCCCCTCTCTCCTCCCTCTTCCCTCTGGTTCCTGAGCCTATGTAAAAAAAATATCTGCCACTGCTCAGCACACTGCTGTCTAAGGAAATCATCCAGGACAGAAAAACATCTTAGAAAGATTAAGTGGTACAAGAGATGAAACAAACAAAGATCACAACCCAACCCAGTCCTGAACAGCCACAAACAGTAAAGGACCCACTCAATAACGATAATAGCTGCCACTGCTTAGCCACTAAGTCTACAACTTATTTATGCCTAGCACTGCACTACTGCAGTACTGCAGCATTCCACTGTTTTAGTTATTGAATTCTTTTTGAAGGAACATGGCTTTATTTTTTCAGTATATTATTAAAAGCAGAAAATATTACTGTTCCACAATCAGAAATCAAAGAAAAGTCTTAGAAGTGCCATGTAACAAGAACGTTATTCATTTGAACATTTCCTTTGGATTAAAGAAGGCTACAGCCCTGATCACAGTGGTCTTTACAAGTCTCACAGCAATTTAATAATGATGCGTTTGTCAATACACTGTCCTATATGCTATAATATGCATAAGAATATTCTGCCTACATGAAGTTTCTTTCAGGATTTCAGTTAATCTCTTCGCAGTCTTTCCTGAAGCTGTAAAAGAATCAGGTGAATAGGATAGGACTCTCGGATCCTTTTCCTACCACAACTATCAACACACTATTTGTGGCCAATTCACTTACCCATTTTGCATGTCACTTCTGTTTACAGATAAGGAAGCAAATAAATATCCACCTTTACAGTGCGCTTTGAGATCTCTGGAGGAACAATGCCATTTCTGTTCAGTATTTTTACTAATCTGCTTACATGCTGTTACTAGCTGTTGCAGTTCAAAGCAAAGATGACTGCATTTCAGTGATCCTGGATGAAAAGCATGATATAAATATCAGTCGTACTATTAAATTCATTAAGTAGGCCTACAGAAATCAAGTCATAAAATTAACTGGATGAACTAATAGTAGTGTATCATTAAATAATCATCATGTCACATGTAACACAGCGCTTACCACAGAGAGAGAAATGGAGCACCTGTAGTAAGCCTGTTTGAGCAATACCACCTGCAGACACACGTTCCTTGYTCGGCACGTTTTTGTTCATACAGCTACAGAGCAAGAGTACGCCATAGATTCAGCAAACACGGGATTAGTAGTAATCAGAAGGTAGAGGAGAATCAGTGTAAAGACTGATTTCTAACAGATGAATACATTAGCACATAACTCATTTACTCAAATTGRCTGATATGACAGTACTTGAAAACTACTTTATACAGGAGATATTAATAAAGATAATCTGCAATTGAAATCACAGGTGCATAAATTTTAAGAAGTCTCCTGGATAATGGGACACGAAGCCTCTGCCTGCCCATCACCTGCTCCACTGCAGCTTACACCTGCAGTGCTGTAAGCCTTTGTCCATAATGTGTTCAGTGGCCGAGAAATGGAGAGAAACATCACTACATCACTACACTACTAACATCACTACACTAGGAACTAAAATGAGAAATACGATCTCCCCAGAACACCACTGCTAACAAGGATGTCTATCAGAAACTCAGGAGGGAGGTCAGGGACTCTRCTGAAAAAAGAAACTGAATTATCCTCCCTCCCATACTCTGCTAATAAGGATGTGGGCAGTGGCAGCCTGCATTGTCCTGCCAGGATCGTAGGAGTTCCAAGAGAAACTTTAGGCACCGAGACTGTCAATTCTAGTACTTCCAAGTCCAAAAATCACGTTTAAAAAGAGATGTGCAAGAATGAGGCAGTACAATGTAGCATCTTTATGCAGGTGCAAGTACCTGTGCCTTCTGTTAACAGCCACTTTGTAATGATCCTTAATATTTTGCTATTAGTTCTGTATTTTGAAACACAGATCTAAGCCTGCTAGTAAGATTTCATTAAACAATATTGCAATGTTAACCAAAGGTCATTACCATCATTACTTATAATTACCCAGTCTGAAACTTTGAATTTTACAAATAAGGCATTCATGGGGAAAAAYTATTCATGCCTGCAACAGGTTCCTTTTACAGAGATGGCTGCATTTCAACAGCTTTAGATTCAGTGAAGTTAACATATAGAAGGGAAAGGGCAATAYCAAATCAGTAACATTTTACACATCTCATTCATTAGCATAAATAACCTTATAACATCTCCAGTATATGCAAAAGCTTTAGTGAATACATATATTTACCTCTAAATACACTTGACAAGACTGTAGCTCTACCATTCATCCCAAATGAAGACAATCATATGTAAACATGTAAATTTCCCCACAATGCAATTAACCCAGGTGATGTATTCATCTCAATCATAGCAGCTTTTTTTTTTAATTAAAAAAAAAAAAAAGAAACAACCCAAACAACTTTATTTCCCTAGATAGACTAATATTTTTGGCCTAAGGACTCTGACASCATCACTCCACAGTTCACTCAAAGCTAAAAGCTTGGGTACCACAACCAGGAAGGTTACTCTTAACTTCAAAGTTAATGCAGATCTTTGGTTGGTCTCTAGCCAGGTGTCTGAATGTCATTAATTAGAACATGACCTAGTCAGTATTGCTAAAAATACATTTATCCATGATGACGTGCTGAGTAGTCTGCACTCAGCCACAGTACTTSAGAGTTTCCCACTGTCATTAACCATAAGCAAATCTGTGCAAGAAAAAAACCACGTTGCCCAAACCTTTTTGTATCTCTGTCATCACACAGACAACCAACACTGTTGGAAATGCCTCTAGACCTTAATAGCCCCCAACAATTCATCACTAATTCTGCTTTTATCATTCCCTTCCTCCTGCTATGCTGTGATTCCCATTGCAATCAAAYTGGAAAGGCTGGAAACTCTGACCAAAATTACTGGGTCTAACCAAGGCAGTGTTGGTCCAGGGCAGCAGAAGGGTGCCAGCGGGCACCGTGGCCTCTCTGCCCAGGCCCTGTCCAGTTCCACCCCACAGAGCAGAGGCAGGGCTGCTCCACACCACACCTTAAGCAGCAAGGCATCTTAAGTCTTAGGTCACTCTCTTCTCTCCATTCTCACCACTACAGACATGGACTTTCAAGGCYGTAGCATAGCACACTAAAATAAAAACTTTATCAGCATTCACAGATATACCAAACACTGGGCTTTATTACTTCTCAAAAAGTARCAGACACTCATTTCTTTATGGATTATATATAACGAGTTTTTGGGAAATGTGCTTTGTCTGATAAAGTATGTAATTACCTACAGAAGCAGACAGAGCTTTACACGGTTTTGTTTCCATCTTAAACTTCTCAATCAGTTGAGCGRGGTTTTTTTGTTGGTTTTGTTTATCGGTTTGTTTTAAAGTACAGTTTTCCTTTCTCATGGTTGCACAAGAAATGTATTTAAAAGCCTCTGACAAGGACATGACATGCTTTCTTTGCTCCCTGCACCTTACTTTCCCCAACGTCTTCATGGCTGATAGAGATGCCAAGTATTATTAGACATTGCTGTAGCTAGGGGCCACTTCTGAAAGCATTTTTGTAAGTTTTGGTGTGTTGGTTTTGTGGGTTTTTTTAAATAACAGCATTTTGTCCTTTTTTCCTGTATAAAAAGGATTTTCAAGAGCATCCATTTCTCTTTTACTAAGCATTMCAAGAGCATGAAAGTTCAGCTTTTCCCTGCAAGTGGCTTCACTTAGGCCTTTCTGCTTAACAGTTCACAGACTGYGTTGGAGATCTGGAGGGCATGAGAATCCTGAAGGAGAGCTCCCCTGAGAACATCACCATGTGAGGTTTACCACTATGTGTTGATCACTGTGGGTGCTGTGAAATCCAGAAGTTCCCGATGGACCTCACAGCCATTGYAATCTGCTCCTCAGCAACCACACGCAATATAAAGCCTGTACAAATGTCCTGCAGTTGCTGTTCATGTTCATCTTTTTATCAAACTTTCCCCAAACTTCTTGCACCATCAGCCCCTGGGAATGGCCAGCTTCAGGAGTTGCCAGATTTCTTTTGGCAATTGCCAGCACAAGGCGCCCTGGGAAGGCAATGCCAGCAGCAGCTCCTGGTTGCAGGCAAAGCTTCAAATCCTCTGAAGCGGTTTGAGTGCCACAACTGCACTCCTGCCTGCTCTGCTCCCAATTACACACACACAGACAAAAAAGTGTGCTCTCTATGTTATTTTAAAAGCAAGTGCATAGTCCAATTSACTTCAGAGGACCTACTCACATGCTGAGCTGGACATATGCTTAAATACTTCCCTGAATTAATGACAGACACTACTTTACCCACACCAAGCCCTCTGCTCTCCTCCCGTRCCCTCCCACATGTTCATCTTCTCATGAGGTGCTCAGAGCCTGCTCTGATGGGGTGCTCCTGCAGCACGGGGACACTAGTGTCCTCACAGATTATGCTCAGGAATATTGTAAGATCCTGGTCCAAGTGCACACACAGCCTGAAGCGTGCCTGAGACTGATCTCGTAGCTACAGCCTCTTCACATTTCCATGCTAGAAACAAAGATCAGAATCTCTTCTTGTGTTTGCCAAACATGGCACTTCCTCCCATAGCATCTTTTCCTCTGAAAGCAAACACCTGAATTTTAGTCTGGCACAAAYGCACCTGCTAAAACCCTTTCACRTAYGTCAGCTCAAGAAACACTCTTTCASTTAACTCTCACTTGGCTGGAGCAGCATGAATACATGTAACATGCTGGAYTGGACCCTGCTCCCACTCCACGGGAGTTCAGGAGTTGTTACTCTGAATTCTGAAATAATCTGGTCCATAGAGATGGTGGCAGAATTMATAATTACGCTACTGTATTTATGCMAGCTGCATATAAAGATACACCTCCCCGCCCCCCAATTTTTAAAAARGAGTCAGTAAACCGTAAGCTATACAGGCYGTCTGAGGTGCAAAGAGAAACCCATGCCCGCCTGCCTTTGTTCGGATTCRTTATCCATTTTCCTTATATATTCTGAGGAGATGAGAAGGCACCCGAGATAAATAGCTTGTAATCATCTGATATCTTCATGTGACCTCCTCTCTGCAATTTGCATTGGCTTTAAGTTTCCAGATGAAGACATTGGATGAAATAGTGCTAGGATTAATTTTAGCCTCCTCTTCAAGATGACTTGCTGATACYAGAATAAGGTTATAATACTTGACAGAGCAGAATATTTTCCTTGCCATTCTGTTTCAGGCTTTTCAGGACTGAAATAAAGTGTGCAACAACAACAAAGAAGTGTTGTGAGCTTTGGGAGCAGAGAAAGAATTAAAATAGCATCATTCTTCCCGGTTTGCAAATCAGGATACACAGCACGCACCCGCAGGGCAGCCTGCCCAGTACAAATCTGAACACGACAGCATCTCCTTTAATGAGACATTCACTAAAGCTTGTCAAAAGATGGTACAAACACAGTTTTGGTATGTTGATAGAACAAATCTCTCTAGTTTTTAACTTCCAAGTASCTGCAGTAATAGACTAACTGTGGGAAGCTTTAGTACCACAAGGAACAAAGGCATTTTTACAGTGATGGCCTTGCATCCTTCAGTCCAAAGCACTACAAGCTGCCCTTACGGAGCTGCACATCAGTCAATTAATTTTAGCATATACTCCACGGGAGAGTTAATACAGCTTCAAGACCGTATTACCTTGATTTTTCAGAGATGTTTGATGAGAACAGCTCTAGAGAAAGCAATCAAGCCTTTCTGAATCTCCACCATACAGAAAAAGRGTCCAATTCTGCCCTCTCTTATACRTTATCAGCCTGCCTGTAGCCCCTGAACACACTTACTTTGAGTTATAGTCATGCAACTTTCAAAAATGAGCTCATGCTTCAATAACTTTCAGTGTCCTTGTCAGCCAAAATACTATCAGGTGTGTTTGTAAAGAGATTTTTTTTCAGACAATTGTCAGAGCAAAACAAAATCTACTGTGATAGCACGGCCATGCTATTCTAAGCAGTTTAATGAAAAACTGAAGGAGTGAAAAGCGCTGAACACCAAGGTTGCTGAGACAAGAGGTGAGTCGGGATGAGGACATTTTTGAGAGCATCCAAACTGCACTGAGGAGGAGTCTGAAAACTGAATTCTGTAACTGCCACAGAGCTGAGACTGAGGGGTTGGGTCTGAAGGAAGCAAGTGCACGTTGTGGTAGTAGAAGTGAGACTTTTCACTTTTCATTGACGTGGCAGCCTGACCTTTTCTGTCTGCTACAAATCAACCCACCAGGAAAACTCTTGCAACTTTTCCTCTCTGCCACAGAAATAGCCATTAACTTACTTGTGTCCAATCTACACACAAAATGGCAGCGCTGTCTCCATTTCCACAGGCATATTGCCTTGGAAGTTCTGTGTGGGAAGAGTTTTATTTTACACACTTTTGGGGGATTTCTAAATATTTGAGCACCCAGTAAGAGTTATTGACTTGAAGGTTGTGTGGAAAAATCTAGACCTATTTACTGTGCATAACACAAGACATATTTACAAGGAAGTAAACTCAAGGGTGTGCACATATTTCTGTCCAGAAAATCCCAGGAAAAAAGTATAACAAGACTAAGTAGTGCCTGAAAAAACACACTCAATCATGTTCTGATACTTAGATTATTAATAAACTCCACTGATATATTTTGCATGAACTACACCATAAATGAATTACAGTGGAAGCTAATGCAGATCATGGCTATATTTGTTACATGAACTTTCTCTTGCTGTGGATAACTGCTTGACTCTACCAGGACATGACTGCTGGCTTGTAAGTGGACTTCAGGGGATTAGTTTTTTTTGAACTACTATGCTCTAACGAGACTTTCCAACACAGTCTACAATTTCGGCACTTGAAAGAGAATGAAGAGGGATGAAACCTGGGGCAAAAACATACGGGAGCAGAAAAATATCCCAGCTCAACACAGGCAGAACAAAATGCTGTCTTACCAACAACATGAACAAAGAGGAGAAAGTAGCTGATGAAATCAGCAGACRAATTCAAGAGATAAATATGTCAACGGCCTGGGAAGCCTTGGCACACCACCACCTGTCTTGGAAAGCTGTGGAAGGGATGTGGAAAATGAAGCAATGAAGGACAGAGAAAGTGCAAGTCACCCTCATGGGCAGAGATGAACAAGACTGCTGGAGAGCATAAAAGCCACCAGGGCGAGGAGATGAAAACAGTGTTACAACTGAAACCAGCAGAAATCAGCGACTTGAGCACATGCTGACAGCAAAAGCAAATAGCATTCCCCTAAAAATGTCATGTTTGGGCTGGCAAGGACCCCGAGGAGGGAGGGGGCATTCTTGGGGGTAGTCTGGCTCACAAGCTCGAGGCAGCTGGTGCTGCCCGGTGCCACGGCTCCTGAAGCAGCCCCAAAGGTCCCGCGATGGTATCTCGCACCCCTGCTGGTGCCAAAGCCATGACTTTTGATGTCACCTCTGCTCCATCAGCCCAGGGACCCCTTGCCAGGTGCCCAGCCCTGGGAAGGGCGAGGGGCACCTACCCTGGGGGGTTAAGCCGGCACAACTGTAACCACAGCCAGTCTCACCAGCAGCTTCTCCCCTTCCCACGGAGCCCGGGAAGCTGCATACTGTAAGGGACGGCTGTGACATTTTAGGCCAGACCGAATAGAAGACCTTGACTGTAACCCTAGACTTTTACAGTCAACAGCGCTTGTCTTCAGAAGCACCGGGATTTCATCCGTGACATTCAGATGGCCCTGGTGCCCGCAGCCCACCTCCCAGGAACAGCCACCTCTGCAGCAGGAGCGGCACCAGTGGTTCTTCAGAGGAAATACCTGAAAGTCCAAACACTCCTGACCAAAAGGAGCACATACCTACTTAAAAGCTGCTACAAATGTGGTTTGGGGTTTTTTTGTTTGTTTGTTTGTTTGTTTTAAACATGCATATTTCATACCTAAAGTTCTTTAGAAAGTATTTTAAGAATTAAAAAAAAAGCCAGACAACAGCAGGATGATCTTTGGAAAGCTTCAAGGAAATACACTGTGCGCTAGTTAGTCTTTCTTGTGAAGTAAAGGATTTGGTATATTTACGGGAACTGAGAAAAAAAATAAAGTGGTGTTTGAGCAACTATAATCTGTCCCAATACAAAGAATTTGTGTAATGTTAAAAAGAAATAAGGGGAAAGGCTGGAATCTCCTCATTTTCTAAATATAGCAAATAAAGACAAATGCAAATGAGGACTTCTTGAGTAGGGGGAATAGTGGTCCAATTGCTGCATGAAAGCACTTTCGCATATGCTGCAGCAGATTAAAAATATTAAACGGGCACATGTGCTTTTGCTTTGTCTATGGGACACGGTTTGTCTCGCAAACCTCAAAAACAAAAAGAAACCCAGGATTTATGAGAAGCCATTAAGAATTTAAGTTGTAATATATTAAGAGATGAATATTGGCATAACGATAGCAATCGCGTAGTTTGTTTCAGTGCATTAAAGAATAGAAATTAACATAGCTAATAAAAACCAAGCTAATACTCCCTCTTATTTTTATGCCTCTTATTTGGAAAAAGATAAGTTATGAAGGTTAAAGAATTTACCAGATAAAATGAGCAAAATATGCTGTAGCTCTCCTACAAAAGAAGAACTGTCAAGCTATTATTTCTCTAACCAATTAATCACATCAGGAGAACACCACATGAGCTTTTAAGAGTTTTCAGCACTACAGACTGAATATCAAATTCAATTAACTCTCCCGAGTTTCTGGTAGTAGGGTAGGAGGTATGATTTTGCACAGCGTAGTGTAATTCTGTCCTATTATTATATACATGATTTTTTTTTTTTTTTTAAAAAAAAAAAAAAAGAACAGCCAAGTAAACTATCAGTTTTCATGACATTTACTTCCTATTATTTCTTTCAAAGTATTTCATCTCTCCTAAAGTTAGTTCTGCATGGAAGAACTTAAATTAAAAGAAACTGGCAGACCTATAAATCATACCTTGCTTTACATACCCCCTCATCAGAAGTTACAAGTCTACTACTTAACTTCCAATCATTAATTACTAGTGAAATCCATTACGACAAAGTGTGCACAGAATAAATGTGAAAACTAAAATCTGAGTAAAATCTTATTTGAGTAAAAGCTGTCACCATAGTAGGATTTGTCTGAATTTTCTTTCAAATTTGTGCAAATACTGTAATCTAAACTTTCTTTTAAAAAACACTTTTTTTAAAATGAAAACTACAAAACTGAAATGTTCAGCTGACTTTTCTTCTTCTTATGCTCAGCAATTCCACAATTCTGAAAAAATTACATTTCCATAGTCATAAAACCAAGTCACGCAAAGCAGATAATTCACCTATGCAAAAATTCCAAGACTTTTCTAATCTTTAAGTGTCCTGTCTTTTAAAATCATTTGCAGGAAAGCATGTGTAGAATTCCACCATAAACAAATATTAGAGAGAAAAAAAMCAAAAATATTGTAATATTGACAGAATATATATACAGACATCTCACTAACAGAATTAGACTGATTCAGTTACAGAATAAAAACATTGAAAACGGCCAATTCACTTCAATTTTTACTTACTGAATGTTTGAAAACACCTTGTCATGAGCAATACACAGACCACGAATTCATCAGGCAAATTCAGTTAATAACTTTGAATATATAACATTTTTTCCTGCAAGCAGTTTATTTTCTCAGTGGATAAATAAAACCTACTTTTATCAAGCATGCAATTATTTGTTCAGTTTTTATCTCATCTCTCAATAAAGGCACATAAAGAAGGGAGAGAAGTTTCATTRTAAGACCAACCTGTTACTGGTGCCAACCCAGAAACATCTTTTCAAAATCTCTAAGAATTTTAAACATCACTTAATCGGACCTACAAACAAATGGTTATCAATTTTAGTTGGATCACTCAAAGCATCTCTCTGTAACCATTTCTTCATCTATGTTTACCTGCTCCCAGACAAGTGAAAATAGGATGTGTGTGTTTATTATTGGGTAATTAAATTAAGCCTAAAAAAATACCATCTGTGATCAAGCATTCTATAATTAACATATGTTTACAGATATGGTGTCACCAAAATTAACTACACTCTAATCTGAATAAATGTGAATTTTGATCTTTTTATTAACTAATCTATTGAACACGTTTTCCAGGCTCTTGACAAAAGGTCATTTCATTAGCAGTGAACTCTGGCTGTAAGAACACTTGACACTGTGTTGAACCGCTACAGTTACTTGCCAAATACCAGCTCCAAGCCTTGGGGGGTAGGGGGTAGGAAAAAAGATTCACTATTTGTTTAAATAGCTTTATAGTAGATAGACTCTTCCTCCTCCAAAAGTTTTTTACATTTTTCTGTCCTGTGCAAACTACCTGCCATGAGCATACTAAAAGTTCAGGATAAAATGACGACTATACTGTAACATTACACACAGCAGAATGGAACACGAACACTGTGGAGCGAGCAGCTGAACTGTGCCAGTTCATTTAACCTTTTGCATTACAAGAAACCTTACACAATGGCAATACGGTCTCTAAACACAAGTTTAGAGATTATAATATGACACAACTGCACCCCAGTTTCTCCTAGATTGACAAAAAGACCACCAACATACCTACACCCATGCGGCAAAGCCACTGCGCTGGCTGTTGCAGAAAGGCAGGCAAGGGAATGATGGGGACACAGCCTGGACCTGGAAGGCTCCCTTCTCCTCAGATGCAGTGGTCTTTCCTTGACGATATATGCTAGGCATTTACAGGAATCTTGGCTGCACTACCAACGATGTTTCAAGATGTGCTTCAAAGCATAGTTTTCCCACTTRTTTAATTTGTATGGGCAGCACCCTTATTTACTAACCAATGAATTTCCAATGCATAACTTCCCGACCACGGGACTAAGCTGTAAGATCTCCTTCTTAACTGACCATCTTTCTTGATGAGAAGGCAGCCATGCATTTCATGTGAGCAACTGTGTTCATGCCATACCCTCTCTTGTACTCCTCCTGTCGACCGTGGACAAAGAGATGGCAGTTTCGAAACTGTCTCTGCTGCTTGTTAAAAGCACAAGCTTCAGAACCACCCTGCCAGGCTGTACAGTCTCTGTTCTGTACTCATTTAAGATAATTTTTTTAATCGCAGTCGACACAAACAGGACTAATAGGAGCCCTATCTACAAAAGAAAGGGCGGAATCCAGAGAGGTCTCCAAAATACACTCTTAAAAAAGCAAGTCATTATACTATCAAATTAGTAGATCAATAGACTTTTGCTGCCATTAGCGTTAGGATATGCAGCTTGGTAACAAAGACCCATATCCAAAAATCTGGCTGGACTCACTGTACAAGCTAAAGATGAAGAGAGATGGTATGATCCCTGTTGAATACATTCAAATATAGAAAACCTCTGTCCGACTGTGGCGTTTCCAGTCAAACCTACTCTGAGACCCCCTGTTCTGCATATGTTTGGCCACAAGTCTTTGAAGAGCAAGGTTTTCAAAAAATCCACAAATTGAGGAACATGGCAACCCACTGCAAATGAGATCAGACACCAAGGTGTCTTCACGAAAAAGAGGTAGTAAAGACTTTGAAAATGAAACAATTACATTTGGCCAACACACAGAAGTAACGCAGAGGGCTAAAGGGAACGAAGCAATCCAGGGGGATTTCCAAAAGGGAACGACAGACAATCCATCCATATTAAGGGTATTTGAAAAGTAAGAGAGGCAAAAAAAAGACAGAAAAAACTAGCTTTCACATTACACACCACCAGCCACAACCATTAAGGAAAAAGCTTTCCTAGCTCTTCCCCCTGCTTTCCCAGCCAAAGCTGATAGAAGAACAAGACCCACCCCTCTCCTTGTGACGTTTTCCTGTAGCCTTACTGCAGTCTCTACACTTCCTAAAAAATACACATTTTAATTTAGTTTTCAATGTCACATAACTGATTTCAAGTGCATTTCCCACAGCAATCCATACATTCTCTGGCTTTCTATTTTTAAATGTGTGATAGCTTGCAGCTCTTTGAGGCTGCAGTATACATTATACTGCAAAATTACCATGTCAACAAATAACTTTTCTTTACTTGTAAACAGTGCCTCTTTGTGAACTGGCAGATGTCTGCCAAATTATGCTTTTACTCATCGAGATGTTCATTGGGAAAAATATCAGTAAGATACAACCCTCTTATGCAGCAAGCAGCAACAAAAGACTTGATGGAAAATGACTACCCCAAAATACTCATATCTCAGCAATAAGACAGTTCTGAGAACTGGTGTGCAAGCAAGGGATCTCAGGCCCTTGAGGAGAGCAGTTGTCTGATAAATTCCTTACAAAGGGGACACGTAATTCAAAACCAATCAATAAGTAGGTGCCAAATTCTCAGAAAATGAGTCCTAGAGTACTCACGTAAAGTGTGTAGATACGTGCCATTATACTTGCACGTATACTGAAGCTGCAAACACAAACAGTACTTGAATTCATACCTTTGTAGGTATGTAGAGGACAAAYGGTGCCAAAATGCCAGGTTGCTCGTCTCAGCTACTTGCACAGATCAGCTCCTGCCCATCAACTGACCCCAGAGGGAACATGACGCTCAGCTGACTTTCCAGACAGGCAGGGTGCAAACGCGCTGCCCCACTGTCCCTTCCTGCCTCGCGCCTCACCCATCCCAAAGCATCCCTGCAGCTCGGCCTCCCCAACCAAGCTGGCRCACTTTCAGCGGCTGCACCAGGAGACCCTGTTTGGGGGTGCTCCAGGACCACCCCACTACCTGCCCTGGCATCTCATTCACCTAACATGGATGCAGCTCTGCCTCGATGCAACATGTAAAATGGGGAGGACTCAAGTGCTTCCCCGAGCTAAAATTAATCAGAAAATAACTTACTTATTATTGAAGAGCCACTGTTTAAAGTGGTCACCAGTGTGCTGGATTTCATTTTATGTTTTAAAAGCTGTGCTTCACAAAACGCATAAACAGATTTTTTTAAAAGAATATGTAGGTGCACATACCCAACTTTAGCCCTCAGCACCCGAGGAAAGGATCAAACTGCAAACTTCAAGTAAAAAGAAGGCATCCTATCACTCCTGAAATGGAAACGAATRTGCCCATTAATTGTTTATACCAAAGAAAATTTAATCCTCTGGTGAGGAACCTGTTGTAGGCAGAGGTAAGACACTGGTGTTCACAGGCATAATCCTCATTTCTGGAGATAAAGCCGGAGGAAGCAGCACAGAAATGTAACCGTTGTGCTGGAAGCACCTGGGCTCCGGGGAACAACAGATTCGGAGCTCTGCAGGGCTCCCCACAGCTCTCTTACCCTTCCAAAGCAAGAATTAAAAACCACACAGGATGTCATGAAAGAGCCTTCTAATGAACGCTGATTTCTCCTTCGTCCCACAGGGAGGTGAAGAGCTGGGAAAAAAAGGGTGAGTTTTCCCACTGCCATAACTTGACATCCCTGATAGCTGTGCAACACCCTGACGGTCCTCCAACCCCACTGCGATGTGCACACGCATAACATGCTCCTCATTTCTGATGCTTTTCATCCAAAAAGACTGCAGGGCAATACAAAGGAAACAAAGTGTTTCATCCCCACAAATGCTTGATCATGAAGCGTCCCTTGAAGGGAGGCCATTCAAAAAAGAAGGTTTCACTGATTTGCATCACCAGCAGCTAGGCAGAAGTAAATGTGCAAGGAATTTCTCCTGGTACAGACAAGAGTGGGAAGGAAAAAGAAAAAAAAAACGAACCTTCAAAAATATTATTATGAACTGTCACAAACAGGTGCTGATAACACTCGCAGGAACAAGGGTGGGTATATGAGCGGCAGGCCAGACCACATCTACATTCTGGTCTCAACACCACAAACCAAGAGGATAGGAGGTGGATGCTTGCTATAAATGGCAGGAAAGGGGGCGATGAGGCCACGTGGATGAAGGAAAAGCTATAGTTACTGCTGGCAGTGCCAAAAGGAGCACAAGTAACTAAAATTGTATGACCTTTTTCTTTTTAAGCACACGCATTGCAATGCAAGATTAATTAAAAGGATCCATTTTCATCATATGCAGGATCTGTTTACTGCTGCATTATCATGGCTATATACAGCACATGTATTCAGCATATAGAAAAGA
Source organism: Oceanodroma leucorhoa (assembly GCA_030449065.1). Classification (NCBI taxonomy): domain Eukaryota; kingdom Metazoa; phylum Chordata; class Aves; order Procellariiformes; genus Oceanodroma; species Oceanodroma leucorhoa. The sequence continues at coordinate 7,763,859 of JASVER010000011.1, read as the reverse complement.
GATTAACTGCATATGAAAACTAACCATAGAAGACTGAAAAGAGTAAATGGGAACCAAATAGGTAAGATGTAYAGCTTTGACAGCATGACTGAAAAGCCGAATCAGACAGGTGGCCATAGAGACCAGCCTAGAAAAGAAGCTAGTTTTACACTAAAAAATAAATCAGTCTCTCCGTGGACCCTTAATTCCTTTAGGGACTCAACAGCAGCCGTGCAAATGTAGTACTAAAACAACAGAGAAGAGAGAGGAATTCAGAAGCACAAGAAAGGCACTGTTCCATACAGAAATTCTCATAAAACTAGAAACCAGTAAATGGAAGCTGAAGAAGTTTGTTCATGTCACAGGAATCCAGATCTTGCAACAAACAGTAAAATTTAATATCCTTCTACTAATATCCTTCTGTGAAACCTAAGTCTTGCAACAAACAGCCCAATCCAATATCCTTCTATTGAAGCACCAAATGAAATCCACATGTACCAAAGAGGACAAAGCAGCTTTCTGCTCTGAACAATAGCTACCCTCAATTTGCATTTAAAATTCTCTAATCTAAGTATGATCGGAGTGTAACTCCCAAAGCAATCAAACCTCATGTATTTTGATATTATTTTCTAAGTGAACAGGAAAAAAACACACACATACAGAGGAGGGATGCCACCTTCAACCAACAATTATTGAGCTGACTTGAAAACAAGGACAATGATGAGATCCTACCAATGGGAATAAAGTGCCTGATTCAATCACGCAGCTATCCAATAATGCCTTGGAAGAGGAAAAACACATTAGGTATCTGACGTAAATAGTAAATCATTTTACAGTTAACAGAAATGGGGACAGTCTATATAAAACTTCAGTAGATTGTCAAGTTTACTTTATTCAGCCATCTTAAATGCAAATCAGCAGTTTATCTTTAGTTTCAACAGACTACCTTGACAAAGTAGATACATAATAATTTCCTTACAGAAAGAAGACAGTGGTCCTCACTGGATAATTACAAGCAAGCGTTGTATTTTAGATGGGCCTTTCTATGGCAAGCGTCCTTCACAAGTTTTTTTGTTGTAGGTTTTTTTGGTTGTTTTTGGGTTTGGTGCATTTTTTTTTTTAATTGTGAAGTGTGAGACCTGAAACTTCTTTGCAATGATTATAGACATCCTTGAGCATATAATGTAAACACATGCTATAATGCTGGCTTGAAACACAATGGCAGRTGAAACCAGGAAACCAGCAGATCTTTCATTCAGTGATTTCTSTCTCTGTGCTTAGACATAACCTTCCTAATTAAGGCTTGGATAGTAGTTCACTAACATTTTGTGGGTGTACAATACGATATCTGCACACTCCCCAGAGCATACAGAGCCTGATCCAAAATCCGCTGGCCAAAGTGTGCTCATCTCATGCAGCAACTCGAGGGAGATAGAATCCAACGAGCAAGGAGAGCAGCAGCACTGTTTCCAGAGGAGAATTCTCCACTGACTTACACTGACTAACAAAAGTAGTCATATTCAGGAATTCTTGAGTTTTATTCTGCTTCAGATGGGCTTTGTGCAAAGAATCAAAGCACGAGCAGGCACCAAGGACCGATTACAACTTTAAACTAGCTGCTGGACAGCCCTGCAGAAGAGCACCAAGAAGAAACATGACCTTGCTGGGCCCTGTCTACAGGGCGACGCTCCAGCAGCTCTTGCTCTCCCGTGGGCAGCGCAGAGGGCAGGGCAGTCASGCTGCCACCCCCATCCCACAGCAGCCCGAGTGGCCCGAAAAGGGGGGGCATGGCAGCTTCCCCATGAGCCAGGTCCATCCCTGCTCCCCCAGCTCGCTGCTTTGCAGCTTGACATGGCAGCAATGTCTCCCAGCCGGAGGTAGCACAGCCTGTGGGTTTCTAAACCCTTCGGTGCTGCATGATAAACTAATGCCAYAGCTCCTTCTCTAATGCGTTTCTCCTGCTATGAGTTAAACTCTCTAACAAGCAGCACAGTGTTTTCACAAGTTCATCTTCAGTGGTCACTGTTTTCATGTTCACCACATAATTATTTCTTCACCACAGATGTGAAGGTAACAAGAGACCTTGTAGGCATTTCACTGCTAAAATTACATCCACTTGATTTGAATCAGTCTTGTGTCATCTTCTGCACAAATGCCAGACTAGACTTTTCTACACCAGTAGAGTCTGCCTTAATCTCCAGTGCAGCTCCTTGACACGTAAAGATAATGATGACACCAAAAAGAAGTGACAGAATCTGGTTGTGGTTTAGAACTATAAATACTTTTGCCCAAAATGTGTTTAAAGAACTTGGAGGGAAACCCAAAATCCTGCTCTAACATTAGGACTTTGTCACTAGTAGCAAAGCGCTGCACAAAGCAAACGACTTTTGTTAAAAACCATGTGCTCATTCAGTTATATTTTTGACTAGTCACACCCTCTCATTCTTTTTAAAAAYGAGATTTCTCAAAGTTGCCAATAGTTATTTCAAATATCTTTCTTTGCTGAATAAGCCTCCCAGTTTCTATATTCAGAGCACAACAGATGCAGAAGTCTCTTAACACCCACTAAACTTGAATAATTTATACTCTTACAGTCTTGTATGGCAAGATACAAAGTGACTKAAATCATGAGGTATTCATAGCATTCTCCTCCATAGAGGTATGAAAGTTGGTGAAAAATATCATTCCAATACAAGTCCTCAGGCGGTATGTTCCACATAGGAGACTGACTTGAGTTTTCATTAAAAATTCAGAGCCATAGACAAATCAGATACTTTTGGTTTTGTACAACTGCTTGCCTGGGCAGTTGGAGAATTCATTATTAAGCACACTCCATTTCCAGATTAAGCTGYGAAAACAGGATAGGTTGCTTAATATTAAGTTCATGTGTCTGCACGGTACCTATTGCAACTCGTGAAACTTTTAAAGCACAATTCAAACTTAAAATTGTCTTTTACTGCTTCAGCATTTACAGTGAACACACCTACGTCATTACTAAACTTCACTGCACGGATACTACTTTCTAAAAAGAAAACCACRGCATGATAGCAGGACTCATATATGTTTCCTTGCTTCATTTTTACCCTGCATATATTTTTTACAGATAYATAAACAAAGCAAGCAAATGTGTCCTTTATGTCCTGAGACACAAGCCACTGTAACAGTTTTGTGAGAGAGCCACGGAAGTAATCCTATCTTTGGGCTCTCTGAACAGTTTTGGTTTTGGATAGAGATTTTCCAGAGACAAGTAGGTGCTAGTAACTCAAACACCACTGATTTTCTGTGAAGGTTGGATGCCAACCTGTCTTTGAGAAAAACTCCCTACAGAGATGTTTTGCTTCTTTAAACTTTTTAAAGGTTTATGAAAATGAAAGGAGATTAAAAACATATATGTGATTGSCTGTTACATAAGTAGTTTTTGAAAGCATGCCGAGTTTAATGATATCTCAGTGGAACAAAATGAAGCAAATCACTAATCATAGTTACCAAAAAATTCCCATGTCAAAATATTTTCTCCTGAGTTTCTTGGTTWTTTGCAAGTTAAAAGTGGTTTCACCTGCCTTACAAACATGTACATTTAATCAATCCATTTTTTAAAARGGATATTGATATCAAAGTGCCTCAAAACAATAAAAACCAACACACCACAAGCCTAACTGTCCAACAAATACATCTGAGACAGTGCTGTTCAGTGGATAAGAGACTGGACTGAGAGTCAGGGGACATGGACATAAAAACTTATGTCCYATGTCAGGGCAAAGGTTCACTCTAGTCCATTTTGCAGCAGCAGCAGCAAGCGCCAGGGGAGCAATATGAGCACTGAGGATGCATGAACCGATACCCTCCYAGTGCCCAGYGATCGGCAGCTAATCATCTCCCTCRGCAGCTGTGTATCTTCACATTTAACAGCCACCGACAGATCTGCTGCAACCTACCACTAAGTGCTGTTATCAGCTACAGCTCACTTGGCCTTTTTTCTTCTCCTTCCCTCCCCCCCTCTCCTTTCTTCTGTCCTATCTATTTAAACTTACCTTTTCAAGGCAAGGACCATCTCTTACATTATTGCATTCATGTAATACCTAGTTCAATGCAGCCTTGATCTCAGCTAAGGCCTCTAAGAGTTATGATCTCTGGTAAGGTGTACATGTTAAGCAAATAGAACAAGAGGCTGGATTCATGCACTACTGTAAGGTAGTAATTTCCTGGCAACTGGCAGGTACCCCAGGTTTGCCATAAAAGTCATTGGGCTGGCCTAAACACGGAAGTTAAGCTCTCTTTTTTTATTAACCGCATGCAAGGCTATTTATATTTCAGTTCTCAGTTMATATCGTGGCTTTGTGGTTTCCCAAAGCATGTTTTAGCATTTCCCTTTTGCTGTGACATCTGGCAGCACATCTTCAATATTCCCTTAGAGCAGATACGGCTGTAAGTATTCAGTTCAATATCTGGATTACAATCACGTTGATTAGGTCTTTGGTCTACGAGCAGTTCCATCAGTTACCCTGAAACTATTCTCACAAAAGAAAGTAAAAGCAACAGAATTTGGCTTCAAACACATGAGTACTTGCCGGGTAGAAATTTTAAGAATTGACACCTAAACAAATAACATCATTCACTTGACAATATCCCACTGAAAGCAATGTCATCTAGGCTTTTATAAATGGAAAAGCTTTTTAAAAATCTGCACTAATTGGCTGAACTCAGTTATGCTACCCACTATTATGGAATAAAGTAAATCTCAGTATCTTATTTTTAGCATCTGCAGCACTACAGAATAGTGTCTTTGACAAAAACTACTCTGCTCGTCATCCAAAAGGCCCTTCTCTTTCCACGTAGTTAAAGCCACTAGCAACTAGCTGTTATCCTACACTAAGTCAATACCATACCACACAAGTAATATCATGGAGTCATAGAATCATAGAATCATWAAGGTTGGAAAAGACCTCTAAGATCATYGAGTCCAACCATCAACCCAGTACCCATGCCCACTAAACCATGTCCCGAAGCACCTCATCCACACGTTTTTTGAACGCCTCCAGGGATGGTGACTCCACCACTTCCCTRGGCAGCCAGGCTAACCAAATCCCACTCTTCCAAAGTTAATAACAGAAGGGTGCAATGTGGCACCTCCAGGCTTGGAGATGAAGAGGCTACAAGGGGAATGGACTAGCTCAACTTTCATAGAAGCTGAAATGAGTACAAAGTTAATGCTGGAACCCCCCCGGGATTATCAACCACCTGTCCACTTCTGTGGGATCCAGTTGCAGACATGCCAGTGATGGATTTACTAATTAAGTAGTAATACATGCAGAATAATTATAGCTATCGCATCATCAGACATTCTCCCCTAATCATTTCTAGCCATAATTTTTTACACCTTAGAATGCAACAAAAATGGCAAAGGACTTTCTTACAGTTATTCTTACCGATTTTCTCCACATGAATTTTCACAGTTCAGTGGAGAACTACAGTCAGTGCGAATGCAAGGTAGGGCTGAATGTTGTTACATAAATGTGACCCTGAAGGCACTGAGCCAAAAGGAAGATGTTTTATTTATTCAGTTTTAYTGGGACATGTGCTTATTTGAGAATATGAATTTCACATATGTACATCCTGGCTGACTAGACTAGCAATGAGCTGTCAAATGATATCCATTGTGAAAAGATTATACTTACATTTAAACTGGGGCTTCTAATTGCCCTCCATGCAACTCCTTTTAGGAACTGAGACATCAGTCTAAACCCCAAGCAGCCCCACTACCATTTTTTGCAAGGTTTCCTCTTGTACATGCATTTTTGTAATAGTGGAAAACAYAGTTCAAACTTTCAAGCCATCTAAAAATGAACTACACAAAAAAGAAACACATTCTGCTACCTACCCAAAAGCTGTTGAGTTAGTGTGAGAAAATCCCAGTCRCTGGCAATTTATTCTGTTAAACGTAATAAGACAATATTCTTGAAGTCTCGAGAACCCAAAGTGACAAAAGAATTCACAAAATGGGACATACTGATTCCTGTTACTACTAAAATAAATTATCACCTCAGCAGTTTGAGAGCATTTAGCCTGTTGTGAGATCCATGCACATTTTTCCAATTAAACAAAAMGTTTTAACCTATAGTAGTCAACATAACTYCTAGCTAAAGCAATCGGCAGCAAAAATATGTGGATAYGTCTACCAACCTCTGAGCTACCGGACTTACCAAGCAACAGTTTGCCAAAYYATTTAAYCAAACATATTTTCCTGTTTGAATGCTAATAGGAGTGTATGCCTGTTCCTTACTAGAGCTTTACRAGACTTCAAAATACGTCCAACCACTTGTGCATTCTACTCCATGGGTGTCCTGTCACCCCCCAAATCTTGTAATAGTTAGGTATACGTGCCGGTGAGAAGATTTCTCTTATAAATATGTCTTTTACGTAGATATAAATGTATCTACCTGGTTCATAGACCTACCTTTCACAGACCTACCAGSAGATGCAATGAAACAAGCAACATGTCCTCCTATTTAAGCTTTTTTGGCTTTTACTGTGCGGGGGAATATCATTCAGTGAAAATGTGATCAGAGAGCTCATTTGCTTCCATGTGCCTTCATAGCTGKCCTAAATAATACGAAACATATGTAGACATAACTGCTTTTAAGACTGAATAACTCAACTTTTGGCCCATTAGGGACAGCTCCTTTCACTGCAGAAGCTCTGCAGTTCCTSCACTGCTAGGAGGCAGCTTCACTCTGGTTTTGCAAGTCCTGCACTGTGAATACCAGTCCTATGGGACTGAGGATGAAGTTCATCTGGGCATTTGGGCRGTCACTGAGAGCTACACAGAGCATACTCACTCTCCTGACCAGGGCTCTTGGGAACTCAGCAGGAGCCAAATCCTGGCAATCAGCACACAGACCAAGCTCCTCACRTCCCTGCTGCTGCTCTCCAGGGAGGACAAAGAAGAATGAATCCCTCCTGTCTCCAACTTACTACAAGACAGCCAGCATGTACTAGGAAGATAGCCTTTTCCTCTGTGAAGGCAGCATTCAGACCTAAGAGTCTTGCCTGGGGATTTAATTCACAGACTACCACAAGAGAGGGCTGGTGTTTTACCACCACTTGCCGCTAAGCTGTTACAACCCACCTCCCAGCTGGGACTTTTTCAGCTGTATGAGAAGATAATCTCAGCTCAATCATTTGAATGAATGCAGTCCCAAGCAGACACACCGGTCCTGCAACATTTCTTGACAAAAAAACAGCTGCACGCCCAGAGCACGTCACTGTACCCCGCACGATTCTGTTCGCAGTAGCATCACATCCCAAAGCCCCGACCCCAATTTATAAGCCTCTATATAGGCATGACCTGTGAGTCTCTGATAACACCTCACCAGCCACAGTCCRCCCAGGCTTTGAGAGGCAGAAAATGAAAAAATTAAGCAAACCCATGTCAGCTGCTGTGGGCTCCCTTAGTGCTTCCTTATCAGCAGATCTCCCTTGCTGAAGATCCCTCCAAGTGCTGCTAGCTTAGGCACATACTGAAATGCAGCTTGCCTCTCTCTGAGTACGAGGCTTTCTGATTCCTTKCAGACGAGGGATCAGAAAGAGTAAGGGGGAAAGTAGCAGGAAAGAAAAACTAAATCAGGATGAGATCCAAACACTGCCAAAATCAATAGGAGCCTCTCTATTAACTTTAGTGGGTTTTTGATGTAGCAGAGAGAAGTCAAATAGACTGAATGGCAAGCAAATTGATTTCTTAGATGCTCAGATACCATGGTGAATGATGCCTTGGGCAGAGACTAGAGACTACTGATCTCCACTCATTATGGCTTTCATGTATTATACATCACACACACACATATGCAGATTTCCTAAATAATATTGAAAAGAGAAAACACCAGAATAAAGGCATTTTGTGTTACCTCATCAAGCATGTCAAAAAATACTCAAGAGAAAATATCACCCTTCATATCCACTTTCRCCTCCAACATTAGATGTTCCTATTATTTTTTAAATAGCAATAGGCTGGCAAAAATATAGAACAATTGAGACGTTTGCATTGAAAACATTCACAAGCAACAATTACTTCTGGTCAAACTGCAAAAACATCATGAAATTGAGTGTAATTTTGGATGCACACAGAAGCAAAATAAATCTGACCATTTTTCAATTTCTAGTTCACTTATTTTACCAAGAACATATTCCCATTGGGTATTTTAAAAGATTTTTTTCATATGCTAAGGAAAAACAGGACTACAATAAAAGAACAATTTCTGCAGTTCCGAAAAGGAAATGTTCAAGTACAGCATGGTAATAATAGAAGAAAGAAATAAGCCAGTCATTACAGATCTTGGTCAAGAAATCCAGGCAGAAGTGGCTGCACATCATTATTATTGCCAATTGTACTTCATCCTTATGGTTCGTTGTCTTATATGTTGCTATTAATTTCACTAAACTCATGGTAACTCTCCCCTAAATTTCTCTTGCTCACAATAAACAGAAAATTGAAAAGTTCAAAGCTGACAAACTTTGGCTTCACCCAAAAGGAATACTCCTATGGCTAAGATTTTGCCACCATTGTTTGGATGCTTTTCAGGTCTGCGCTTCTCATGCCAAAAGCCAGGTACAGTGCTGGTGATACACCAAAGAGAAATAGCACTATTGTTTAGATAATGTTGCCAGTCAAGCCAATAAACTACTCCATCACATCATGGCCTCTTGCTTTTTAAAGCGCATTTAGTAAGACAGATGGTCCTGCTACCACTTCTGCTACTCCAAATGCTAATTCTTTCGCCCTTCCTGACACAAGGAAGTGAGCCTGAACTGCCTAAATCATCTTACAGAGTCTGACAAACTCTTTTCCACCTCAAAGACTGATTAACAACTTATGAAAAAAAATAATACTTGCCGCAYTAAAACTTTGTTCTTCTGAATCATTTATATGTCCCATTCATTGATTTTCACATTCTTACAACACCCACAGCTGTGTCGTATGTAAAGYGCCTGATTCACTGGCTTTCATTTGCTCGTGAATCACTCAGGTCCTTGGGGGCCAACAGCACTAGCGCACTCCCAACACTTTGCACTTGTAAGCGACCCCGTAGCTGCCTGCAATCTCCCCACAACACGCAGGGAAACTGTCCCTCCGTCAGCAGGCTCTCCCCTGGCAGCTGTACACCGCGCCACGCATCGGCAGCTCCACGGATCGTCGCACCAGCTTCCCTCTCCGCAATTACCCGAAGTCACTCYGTAGTAAGCAGATTCCTGCGCTTTCCCCTTGGCACTGTTATTCCAATTGTGCGCRCACATATAGATCTAGATAAAACAGCAATATAATTGCCCACATTACACCATGCTTAACTCCTACGGTTGTGGAAATGAAGAGTCAGGAAACATTATGGTTCTAACAGCATCAGCAAGTCCTCCTTGCACAGAACAGATTTGGCACCATAAATCCACTTGTAACACACAGAGCTGCAGGTTCAACCAGTGAACAYTACATATGCATGTGCTATTATAATACTAAGTTTGTGCAGGAATGGCAGGTTTTGTACTTCCTGATCTGTGTTTATTTGAATTATACAGCCTCAGAGATGCAGCCGAAGTAACTGCTTGCATTTAAACACCTTAAGTAATTGGTTTCAGGGTGATTTTAGAGGGTTTAGAGGGGTGGGGAGTGGGGGTAGTGTGAGCAGGGAGGTTGGTTGTTCGGGGTTTGGTTTTGGGGGCTTTCTTTTTTTGAACAGTCTCTTCAWGGCATGTTCCAAGTACACAAAAAACCTCCCAGAAATTTGGGAAGTCTAATAAGTGAAAACTATTCTGAAGTGCAAAAGCTGGACTGCTGTCCCCCAGGTGCTCCTCAAGATAGAATCCATCTAGTAAATTAACATTGTGGTTTCTTGCTATCTTTAAGTCATGCCAGCACTCTGCACTGAGGCACGATCTCTCCTATAAAACAGTCCGTACTTGCTCAGTTGCACTTGTCCTATAATTGCAACAGCCCTTCTGAAAAGCAAATCACACCACTTGTTTAGCTCGTCAGCCCACCAAATGGCCGCAAGCTACACAGTCTGCTTTTTTTTTTTTTTTCTCTTCTTTTTTTTCTTTTTAATTGCAATACTTTGGACACAAGTAGCTCTTCCTGCAGAGGAAATAAATTATGAAATAAATCTAATATTCAGATCAGACTATATTAGAAGGGACTACTCATCCTATATATGATATTTCCAGATTACATCCTAGCGTGGCTCACTGAGTCATCACTTCAGCATTCTCACTAAATCAAAAATTAAACAAAGCGAATCAGTCAATTAACATGGCTGCTTCTTGGTCTGTGCACATATAATCTTTTCAAGTCCAATCCTTAACTTAATTTGGAGCAGGGAGTGCTCAGTATCTAGGAAGAAGCATTCACCTCGCAGAGCTGGCTCCMCTGTTTCAGTACAAGATTTCCAGCTTAATGTTTGAAATCACTGCTACACAAACGCAACCTCAGCCAGCCAAAGGTCAAGCCTGAAAGCCATTCATTTCCGTCAGAGAGACTACTGAATAGTGCACAATATAACAATCACTACCAACAACCAAAATTCAACATGCTGTTTTACTCCTTCAAGACTCTGAAGACATTTTCTCCCCCAAACCTCTGCCAGGCATGGAAGACACAGCGGGAATCTACTCATTTATCCATCTATTTGACAAACTGGCTACACACAGCCATAACRGAAGGAAGATGCAAAATGCTTTGATCCTCAACAGACACAGAATTGAGTAACCTACTGATTATACATGTAGCATATAGTTTTCAGCAGGTATAATCTAAAGTAAAGGGAAGAGAAGGATGGGTTAAGTACACAAGGAAATATTTTGCCCTTGAGAAATATTTTCTAAGACTTCACTGGAATGCCTTTCTTTATCATTACAGAGATGGAGCTAACTCCATCAAATGCAATGATTTATGCAGCCTCTCTCCAGTTACAGAAGGGTTAGAGGTTTGTTTTGGTTTTTTAAAGCAAAAAATGGCTTCTAGAAACTCCTTTTAGCACAAAAGCTAAAACTCATAAGTCACCGTCCAACACTTGTGATTTTGGGTGCCCACGCCAGTGCTGTAAGAGAGAGAAATAAGCCCTAGCACACGTAACACAAAGATGCTCTCCTTCCARCGTAACAGCCMYGCTGGGTCAGACCAAAGCTGCATTCAATATCCAGTTCCTGAAGTACCCGGAAAACAGCCATGTTCAAATTTTTCCTCAGCTGAGATACAGGTGAAGCCTAAAACATACAGGCAAAGTAAATGGGTAAATATTCCWGTTCCTCAACAGCAAAGGGTGTTTCTCCCTCTTACACAAAAGTGTTTGCGCATTTGCTTTCCAATTCAAAACATACTCTCCTTTAATTCCCCATTTCCTCCCCACATCCACATGCTCAAAGAAAAAAATTCTGAACTAGTGATGAAACAAGCTCTAGTCTCATTAAAGTCAGCATAGAAGCTTTGCAATGGACTTAAATGGGATTAGAGCATTTATCAAGATTAAAAATGCTTAATAGCACAGCTACCAAACAAATCGCTCTGTATACATAAGAAGTGATGACTATATTTTTGTCGACTGGTCACTTTTTTCCCCCAACACCTCTCCCCTATCAGCATCTGCAGTGTCCGTGCACATCCTACCCTACAATATGTTCCCACTGTCCCCCAGTTTCCTGGCCTGTCTGGCTGGACACATGTGGTGCCGATTCAGGGACAGTTGCATCGGGCAGCTCACCAGCTCTCTGAATGCAAGAAGTGAGGTGTGATCTCCCTCTCTCTCACTGAAGGTGCTAGTTTGGGTCCTTTTCCTTTACACAACAACATTTTCCATAAAACTTGCAGAAACYGTATGTTTTAGAGTCCCACTGACTTTGCCCAGTTCAAGCTTTACACGGGTGAAAATGTTTGACAGACCACGTGGTCACACACAGCACTGTCCTTAAGAAACCAAACTAGGATGTCATATTTTCAACAAATGTAGGGGTTGAATATAATTTGTTATAACTACAAAACTAAAAGCCTAAGGACTTATACTTCAGCTTCCATTTGCTAAGAATTGCTGCTATGATGAATGTTCAGCAGTGCAACCTAACAAGGGAGCCATAAGCTCAACTATGAAGGCAGAGTGCTACTTGGATATATTTGCATCATTTTCTTGTATTTCATATTGTTTAGATAAAYCCAAATAATTTAACTTCACAGATATTTTTGCACCTTGGAAAATGACTGCAGATATCCATCACCAACCACAGACTCCTGCACTTTGGACCAAGTGTTGTAAAAGGCAGCATTTTCCTAACAAAAGCTACTGCTCAGACCTTTCCACTGGTGAACATTTGCCAATAGGTTTGTTCCTGCTTGTTCTTTTATTGTGCCAAACAGGCTTCCTGGAAATGTTTTTTTACRTCCCTGTCCACCAACTTAAAAGTCACTATCATTGCAAAATCAGGTCTGCGTAACATCCTGCATTTGAATGCTTTGCAACAAGGTACTCATCATATCAGAAGTATTTTCCCTTTTAATGCATGCATTTCTGTACCTCATCTTAAAGTCTTCTATCTACAGCTTCAGAAGAACTGTCTGCTAAGCTTCCTAAATTACGCTAAGTACCAGAGTCTAATAATCCATGGGCATATATGAAAACTGCCTGAACTATTAACCTTACATACTTCTCAACGCAAAGTAAAACAGATGTCTGTATATACTACTCCTTAGAAGTTGTATTACTTTTACATAAYGACGTTAGAGCAACAAAGTCACTTGGTCACTCAGTGAAGCATATAACCAGGTTTTTTAATGATATGGACCCAACCAAAAGATCTTTCTCCCTTTCAATTTTAAACCATWAAAAAACCAAAGAGGTGTATGACCCATTTTGTGACTAAATGCTGTTCACTTCAAATATTTCTACTTACGCTGTAGAGATGGTTCCTGTGCCAAATTGAACTTTTGCATAGAAGGGCAGYGCAGAGGGGCAGTAAGCTCTTCAGATAACCCGATCCACTGTTTCTCACGCCCTGGCAGTTCTTCACCCATATGTGACAGCACTGGCCATGCTGGGCACCACTCTCAGTCCACCTTATCACCATGAGCTTTCACCTCTGAAACTACTCTACTGCAGCGATAAGATGAGGATGGAGCTAATATCCCCAGCCGACTCCAGCCATGCTCATCAGAAAGGCTTCAAACCAGGCTGCTGTAGAGAGGCAGGGAAGCTACACCYGTGCTGCCCTGCACAAAGCCTGTGCTGTCCAGTAGAATCTGCTTGTGGTGGTACCACACCACAGGGACRCACATCAGATTGGGAGCCAGTGGCCCAGAGCCAACTGCAGTGGACACTGCCCAAATAAAATCATTCCCAAATCCGTGCCCATTCAAACATAAGATTGGATCTCCAGCAAACAGCTGGAGTGATGAGCAACAGCAAGATAACTCAAATAATAGCACTAGATCTGTGTAATAAGTTTACAAATATCCTTATCTTTTTATATGCAAATAAGTTTTTTACTTTTCTGATATGCATTACTTTGACCATATATTACTAGCTATTTCACTACCACCCCAATTGGTTTTCCTTTCCCCCCCCCATCTCTTTGCAAGTCATCTCCTCTCTGACAAATAATTTTGAAAGTCTTCACCTGGTTTTGAACATGAATATAATAATGTAATGAATCAATTTTGGTTTATTACCTTTAAGACATCTTCTACCTCTGATTACTTTTCACTTAGYGTACAAAAAGCATTCACACGTAATCTAGAACATGTAGGGCATACAGACTAATAATTATATAGTAAAGAGCTACCATTTAAATGCGTGCCATTTACATTTAAAATCCTGCTCAGTTTTTTTAACATTCKGTATTAAAGCTGATTAAAATTATATACTAACACTGCCTTGTAACTGCAAGAGTAAAATTTAGTATTTATTCCAAAGTTAATGAGTATCTATAACTTACATTAACAGGGAAGCTATAAGTTACAGTAAAATATAATTTGCTGCACTAAAAACCTAGCAGAAATTCTATTCCAGCATGTCAGGTAGTTTCAATTCTCGGATTTAATACTTAGTGCCACAAGTGACAAATGGAGTCAGCAACAGTCACCTCAGGCACAGAGATGGCTCTAGCCAATCTTTTAATCCCTCTGATGCCAAGAAGTACCACCTGAACTCCATTTCCGTACTGTCTTTGAGATCTTCAACGTCCATAAGCAGGGCACAAGAGATGCAGGGGACATTCTTAAATCAAGGCATGAAATGCAAACCCCACCATGAAACATACTGCCTTCTTCATAAGGGCAAGTACCCCCTCCTGCAAGAAACACACTCAGGGTGCAGGTCTTGGCACCAAGGTTTTGCTCAACTTCTGAGCAGAACAAGCTAGAATGAGGCAAACTTTGAGGGCTACTGCTCCATCGAACAAGTCATTTCTGTTCTCCTGAAGTCTGCTGAGTTACATGGGTCACACAAACCCATCTGGGCTTGTGTTTTGGGCTTTGTTTTCACTGTGGAATACAAATCACTAATATTTTGAAGRATCCACTATGAAGGAGGTACCATTTTAATACCTCTATGAAGAAAAAACAGAACAAGAGCATATGTGACTCCRGTTTTCCCTGGCTTGGACAGTTGCCTCACAGCCGCTGGCCAGAGTCACATCTGTGCACAGATTAACACAAGGCTCAATGCCAAATAAGCCTGCTCAAGTGAACCACGAGTGGTAACAGAACAGCAGAGAACAGAGAATTTGTCTGATGAAAGCCCAAAGACAACATCGCAGTTACAGAAGGTACTCTGAAATACCAGCCCCATTTGGAACACATATTTAATAACTACACACCATCTCACTGGAAAGAGAACAAGCCTTCTTAACATTTTGTTTCAGAAGGTACACACCTGTATTTCTAAAGAACTGTGATTTGTTTATTCTACACRATGTAATTAACATTTACAGAGTGGATAATATCCTTCACATCTGCTTCTGGTTACTAATTTAGCCAATCTTTAAAAATGGAGGCATGCAAACCGGAAAGCCAGACTCATTACCTTTGCAACAAAGACCACCAGTTGATTCCCACCAGGACCTGGCCTTATTAACCTTAGTTTTAAATTACAAAGTCACAGATGTACTCATCAGTTGCTTGATGAAGATTCATTTGCCAACCTCATCTCACAAAAGGAGTAATTAACATGCAGACATTACGGCTTGATGATTGAAGTTGTTATAACGCAGGACYACGGACAAATAGTGAGGGTACCTGCATATCTAGAACAACTAAAAGCTCTCTCAGAAGTTCCAATTAACCAGCATAATTGTAAGAAATTAAGTAAAAAGCACTGAATTGCATCAGTCATGGGCCTGTTCTGCACACAGACAAATAAATTAATGCCTGCAAGTGCAACACTGCTATAGTCATGGTGGTTTAAGGACAGAAAGAAAGGACTGTGTCATTTATTTGACTAATTTACTAGGAAAGATTGGASAAGTCTTTGGCACACAATCCCTTCACCATATCTGACAAAGCAGAAACAAACTCCAAGMTAAATACAGGTTAGAGACAATTACTCTTAATTAACCTAATTATGTTATTCAATTAGGCAACTTTAGGGAAAGGATGGTTAGCACCTGTGGAGGGAAGAAGGGAATTGAGGGGGAGAGATGAAAGGTTGGCAGCTGTGGAGCAAAGAGGTAGGACCTGAGGAAGAGAAAAGGGTCAGCAGGGAGTGAGCTGAGAAAATAATAGATCGCAAAAGCACAGACACCAAGGGCACAGGCATTTCCAGCCACACTCCGGCTCCAGGAGCCAAGGCTCTCTGTTAAGTYCAGGGAAAGAGGCTGGATTTGGTCAGCCTGCACCAGCTCTAGAGCTCTCCTGACTACTGAGGACRCTCACCCCCATGACAGCCTCTCAACGGGAGGTCTGAAGACAGACGGTGTGAAAATCCCTGAGAAATTCCAGAGGAACATCCTGGGATCAGCTGGGGTGTGCAAATCCACCTGGAAGCCGGTGTTGATGCACAGCGCAGCGGCCTGCCTGCAAAGCCAGCTCCAAATTAATTTCAGGGCACTGCTGCTATGGGACCCATGAAGCAGTGAACGGCTGGAGGCATTCCTCCCCYCAAGGCACCGCTTCCCTCTCCTTTCTTGTGCCTGATGCCTGCCTCAGTCTGTAMGAGCTACTTGCCCAAAAGCCTCTTTTTATTCTATTTTCTTGAGTGTTCGAAGGAGCAGAGACAGCACATGATATACAGCACAAGAAACCCATCGGCACCCTTATCAAGTGCTGTCACAGACACAGAGACCCTGTTGAGCAGCAGGTTTGATGCACTGCTGCAAAAATTGGTATTTCGATGTAGGAGGGTTTGCTTGAGTAGAAATTTTAAACTACATCTCTCTAATAAGATCAACAGTACCTGTGTTGCTTTGTTTTCCTGGCACCTTTAGGGGTATATCTGCACTGCACCACACATCACACTGCAGAATGCTGCAGGCAAGCGCCAGCTCCTCGCAAAATGGGAACCGTATATTCAGGTCGGAGGAAGGGCTAAGCCACAGGACACAGCAGCGAGCTGACAGACACGCAGCCTCCTGGTCCCGAGGCAGTGACTCTGCACAGAGCTGCGTTTTGCCATGCAGATGTGCCAGCCCATTCACAGCTGGAGTCACAAATGCAGGTGTGCATTGCAGATGCTGCCTCCCCCTTCTACAGAGGGTACTTCAGCATCCCATGGTGTGGGTAGSTCCTGTACATTTGCAGGCCTTTCCCAGCATGATCATCCTTCAAAATCCAAGTTCACTGCTATAAAGCAACAAAAAAAMCACAGAAATGTTGATTTTGTAGTAAGAACAAAGTTACTTAGGAAAAAAAGTGAAAGCTGTGTGTGTAGCGGGGTCTCCTGTCAAAGAAAACAGTTTATACATCTCCTGGTTCTTGGTGTTTCTCAATTTTCCTTCTTACCACTGTCATTTAACAACTCACAGGCATTTGCTGTGCAGTTGTTCATCTCTGGGCACTCTCCTTCCCCTCTGTTTTCCTTGCAGCCACCTAACAGTCAAAAGCACTACACACATGCAAGAAACACCCAATAACCAGGTAAACACAGTGTATTTACAGAGCAACTCCATTACAGAGGCATTACTGAGGACTTGTGGGTTTAGCCTGAGCATTATGTTCCAGGAACAGAAAAATAAAAACTTGGAGAAGTAAAACGCACTAGGATGGGTAAAGCTCAAGGGCAAAAGAAAACCCCACAACCATTAGACAAACTTCACAGGGAGACTGGTTTCCCAGAAAAGGATATAATGAATATGTGATAGTACTGGAAAAGAAAATAAGTGCCCTTGTAAGGTACACTAAAATAATCTCTCCCCTCCAATGAAAAGCACTAAGATTTCATGCTAAGATTCTTCAGCAGCTACGCTTTTCTAGACATATTCAGGGACAGAGAGATGCTATTTCRAAAGATGCCCAGAAGTGTTTTCAGGAGACAAAGACCAAAAAAAAGTCAATGACAAGCAGTAACTGTATAATCCTGAGTCTGTATTGCCCGTCTGAAYGTCAGCAGTTAAATGCACAATTCTCCTCTGACGTTTTGCTTTCAAGATTGCCTGCCTGCTCAGTGCTCAAGCTACAAATTTTGTTCAGCTAATCCTGATCTGTTGAGAAGTTTTATCAGCATCTCACTATTTAATAGCAACACTGCTATGTGAAAACACAAACMAAATAGGAACAGTTGGAGTGGTAGGTAGATAGATTTCCTTGCATAACCACCAATATAAGGAATAAAGACAGTTTGAGGATGCATATGGTCATTGAGAAGTTTTTCCACTGAAATGAGAAGCACCAGGTTGTGCAGACCTTATTATTAATGACAAGAATTTGCTTAGCTAAGCAGCCTGGAAAATCTAGTCTTTTGGGGATCTRCCTTCAGTGTGAAAGCACTGCGGTGGAGCCCGTACACATGAAGCAAAGAAGAAACCCCTGTAATTTGAAATATTACATAGCTACTATTCAATTAAGGAAAGTTTTCACACATTATGTGTTCTACACTGAGAAAGAAATTAATGGTTTTGAACACAACTCTCAGTAYCTAGTGGCTCTGCAAATGCAGGAATACACTCCACCATCCCTTTTGCTCCAAACCAGAGCACAGAATATTTTTTCATTCCACACATGGATGTAATGACTTAGAGAGTACCCTGACCATAGAAACATGTATGTACCCAGTTTGAAAAAAAAAAAAAAAAAAAGCACAGAAGCCTTCAGAAGTATAGGTATTACATTTTGGTATCAATTTCAAAGCTAGGAACTTCTGTTAGGGTGACAGTCAACTACAACAAACCTATTCTGGTCAGCTCTTCACCTTTATGAAGATAAAAAGGTTGAAAGATAAATCTGATTAGAAGGGTTTCATTTACATCATACCTGTTGCTCTCAGGCAGAGAGAATGCAATAATCTTTTGGGCTTTAGATAAATACTCTTTGAAATGTCATTTCTGATGGGTTATGTAGATTTTATAGTGTTTTTTTATTATTATTACTACTTTAGATCAGAGAGGACTAATAAATCATCTCACCATACCACCTGTATACTGCTGCCTATTTACCCASCTCCTCCTTGAAGAAGCCCATTAACTTGGATTAAGGAGGAACCACAGMAGATTAGAGATGAAAGCCTTCCACGCCGAACAAAGGGACTGAACAGCACCTGGGCACGACACTCCTTCCCCAGAGGTGGAGCACTCAACCATACATACTTGCCACACTGCCTTAGATGGAGGATGGCAGGGCCAGCTCAAACCCGGACCAAGCTGTGGTCACGGAAGACCATTCACTATCACCCATCGTCCTCCCTCTGACAATTACCAAACCCTTGGTAATTAAGAAGGTGAATAAAATTACCCAGAATACCCGATACCCACAGCAGTGCCCCAACACAACATTTCGTACACCACAGGGACAGATTTGTGAACTGCCCTGAACATCACATTCATACCCCAGTTTTACTCTCACTCACATCTCCCACAAATACCCAGTACCCTTAAGCTGGGTCACTGCTGCCTGGAGCACGGCAAGGGAAGATTCGTAAATATTGATGCAGGAAAAAGAAATAAACTTTTAGTGGAGGAGTGGGTCCTGCCTATGAGGAGCCTCAGTGCCATCAAGTACTTTGTGGTGTCAAATCATAATTTAAAGGCTGAATTTTGTACCAGCTCACAGGTCCTGTCTGTGCCAGTCAAGGCCTCCCATCCTCCATTTCAGCCCATTAATATGACAAAAAGTCAAGAGCCACCTTTGGCCTCATAACCACCTCTGTAAAGGACTCGTACTCACTCCACAAGCTGCCTCTCCTGATGAGGCTGTGAGAGAAGGTGCTCTTCACATGCCAGGAAAGCATAAACTCCTCCACCTCTAAAATCCGAAGTCCAGCACCAGCCAGCAGGATTTGTGTTTTGAAGCAATATATTTTCAAAAGAGACATGGTTTTCTGATTCAGAAGAGCCTTCTAATGATGGACTGTATGGATTGTAGCTATTTCCATTTGGTGCTTTTTAAATCGCACAAAAAACAATTCTTGACAAATTATGTTTTTTAAATAATTTAGGKTAGGGGAAAAAAAATAATCACAACCAATTCATCTATTTGCAAGGAAAAGCCTCTCAGTAATCACCTCCTTCATAAAGGACAGAAAATACAGAAAAATTCTGCTCTACCCTCTAAAATTCAAGTTTTACCACAGAGGCCAACAGCAGACAGCAAGAGCTGGGCTCAGTAAGTCACTAACTGATTATCCCCCCTAGAGAATAATTCCGCTTTCATATCAAGAACATACAGTTACAGGACTCTGCAAGAAATTGTTCAGAAATACAATTAGCAGATAATGTAACTGAACAAATATGTCTCGTGGAAATGAAAGACATAAAACTTCAAATTAACCAGTGCCTGAATTGCCTTTGTTATTGATCACATCTCGTACAAGCTCAAACCACCGCAGTTCAACAAACCCAACCTAGAACTACAGGGACATTCAAGCCATCAAACATGAGGCAGCCAAAGTTTGCACCCAACTGGACCTTATGGACAGAAAGACAAAGCTGCTTGCATATTTTTAATTCAATATCTKCTATTCAAGATGTTGTTGCTGTATTGCTATTCAAACAATTCTTACTGGTATTCAAGTTATCTACAATTTGTTGTATCAGCCCAACTAAGAGAACAGTGAACTGCAGATGGGGTGGCGGGAGGTGGTAACACACTGACRAAAGCCTATATGGACCCTCAGAGAAGGATAACTCTGTCCTTTCACTGTATAGATGTGCATGCGTAAGGAGTCTAGGCTCCTGAAGGTACACCCCATGAAAATGCCTTCAGGCACCAAACCTGTATGCATGCATAATTTATTTTTTGCATGAGTGAGTAGTTTCAACACCTCTAAGGTTTGCCAAAGAATCAAAGCATTAAAAATTAAAGCAAACTGACTACTCTYGTCCCACAGCAAAACAGCACAAACACGTGTCATCACTCATCTCTGCAGTTACAGGCACTGAATAATCGTCCATTGGTTCCAAAAGCAAGGACCAGCAACCCAAGGAGAAAAATATCACAGGTAGTACAATTGAAACAAAAATAAAAAATTGTCATTTAAATGCCTCCAATCTCATATGAAAAACCACTTCTTACAGTGATCAATAGGTGTCATGTCCCCTCAAATTGGCAATTTTCTGCATGACCAAACAGGCATATTGTCGCCCACTAGAAACCAAATACCGCCGGTGCATCAGCATTTCCGTGTAAGCCTTACTCTGAAACATTCACCTCTCTATGCTGACCACGGATGGATTAATAAAATTGACCAAGGATGAAGAGGGACTAAAATAGTTCTTTTTTTCCTAAAGCCAATAGCAAAAATCAAACCAATTAAAATCATGATCTGAGTCAGTTTTAGTCTATCGTTAGCACCTCGGGCAAAATACTGCTCGAGCAGGGTTGCAGTTGGTTTCCAATTTAGCTGTATGTCGAGGGAAGGGGCTGGAAGAGATGGAGGAAGGCATTAATAGTAACAGAAGCAAAGACAAGAGAGCTTGGTCCACACCATGAGCACAGGATTTGCATCAACTTCCCA
Source organism: Oceanodroma leucorhoa (assembly GCA_030449065.1). Lineage (NCBI taxonomy): Eukaryota > Metazoa > Chordata > Aves > Procellariiformes > Oceanodroma > Oceanodroma leucorhoa. The sequence goes on along the minus strand of JASVER010000011.1, from coordinate 7,742,752 downwards.
TGCCTATCTGACAGCAAGTCTGGCCCAGAGCAAGAATTAAACCAGGAGAGAAAGAGGAAAACTTAAAGGGAAGCCAAAAAATAAAGGTGTGCAGACACAAAATCAATAAAGAATTTTTTTAAAAAGCAGTTTAAGCCAAATGTTCTCAGGAGAAACAATATCCATGAGCATATGACAAAAGCACCTTGCACAGAGCACTACAGATGGAAAGCAAGTCCTCTCACCTAACCAAGCAGAGCAGGCGTGCTGGGAACAGTAACACCAAACCAAAYAGAAATATCCCACTAGATTGGYAAGTGCCACATCAAGCCGTGGGATGAGTCTACCAAGGACACCCTATGTATCTATACGCCATCGGCATTAAAGAATCGCCTCAGCTGGTTTCATCCAGGACAATAAAATGTAGTCAATGTGACAACAGCAATATTTGCAAGGGGCTGGAGGAGGGAATGCAGTAACTACATCAATACCAAGCAATTAATTTTGCCCAAGGCGGTGTGCTTATTTTACAAGATACCTTGCAACAAGAGCAGCGTGCCAGTCACATCAACAGCACGGATACATCAGCCATAGGGCACTTARCCAACCAGGCTGGACCACCAAGTAATACTGTTAGAAAAAACATACAGCATGATGCTGTTCTGAACACCCCTGACAGGAASAGTCCAAATGTAGAAAAAAMCCCCAAACAATCAAACAAGAACAAAAAAAAAATCCCCATAGGACAGAATCTAAAAATAAGATTTGGCAATACTGCTTTTCACCAGCTCTTCCTCTGGGCCTGAAAGGGAAGAGCTTGCAGCAAGCAATACCTACCATCACTTTGGATTCAGGATCATAAACAACTCAACTCATCAATTCCCAACAGTTCGCATGCAGCTTGAGCAAAGATATTATTTCTCTGGGGAGGAAAAGCAAGGGTGAGAAACTATTACAACTCTAAAAACATTGCGGAGTGACGAACTGGAAGGCTGGGTTCTTAACAGAAGCTGATTCTCCTGCCTCTTTCTCCTGCACATGTGCTTGCTCTGGCACTACAAGCAGCAGTTCTCCTGCCCAGCAGCAGACGGGCCGTGTGAGCTGTGTGTCGAGACACTCACTGCAGGTAGGACCAATTGTCCATTTTGGGGATAAGGGAGGAACTTTTCTTTGCAGAAAAGACTGGCAAGGTGCACACTCCCTCTTTGCTGTACCCTCCAGTGCTTCAGGCTGATCAAAACTAGATCCTTATGATTTATGTCCTTAAAAGAGCACAGGAGGGATTTATGTGTTTGTCATCCTATCTCAACTTGYGGATAGCATCCCACAGAGGCAGAGAAACTGAAAAAGGGACCAGTTTCCAGAGGTTGCCAAGGCGCAGGAAATAATTAGTGAGCCATATTAGTCTACTGAAAGAAGTGGACAATCGTGAGTCTTTGCAGTTTGAGGTTCCCTTCACCTGTACCCTTAACCTCTCTTCCAGATGAAGGGAAAAAGAGCAAGACACCACCTGATTCCTATAGGACAGGCTGAAAAGAGACTAACCTGAGCACAAGCAAAGGGGAGTGTTTAATACCACAGCACCCAGCGAAAAGTCTGTTATTACAGAAGATGGGAACTTAGCTACCACCATGTCACATCAAAAGAAAGCTCATGAAGTTTCAGTCTTCTGCTTTAAAATCTGCCCCACGCCTTTCTCATACGCCTGCATGTCCTGATCAATTAGCTTACGTCAAAGCCTTGTTACACACACACGGAGTTTTAATTGATTTACTCAAGTCAGTGAGCAAGGAATAATTACATCTTGGAAAATAAAGCTGGGCAGACTAGGGCAGCCCGCTTCATTGCTATGAGACTTAAAAGTTCAAAACAAAGGCAGATCTGGTTTCATCCCACAGTTCGATTGTAAGCTTCAAACTGCTTGGTGCTCTGAGACGCCGTGTTAGCTGGGCCTAATCATCAGCCAACCCACTGATTTTTCATATCAGTGCAGCCAGGGTATTAAGCTTACAAGCACAGTAATGTTCCATGTAAAGATATTGTTTATCTGGCAATAAACTTACACTAATCAACGTATTAGCTTGAATTTATAAAGCATGAGCCATTCTCTCTACATGGTAAAACACTGAGACATCCTATAGCATCTTGCAAATCTGAATACTGATTAGAAAATGCACATAAAACTAACATTTCCATATTTTGTGGTGGTGTTAGACAGTCAGGGTCAAAAATTGATGCCACCACCTTTTAAAGACTCTTTATTCCCACCGTATTAACCATGCTTCAAGACCTTTGAGTCAATAATCCATATGCTTGTGGATAAAGGTGAAACATAAATAAGGGAGAGATAAATATGAAGAGAATGGATGAGACTGAATTACACACTTTTGATGCCATAATTCCCAAAGCCAAATTTTGAAGCACAAACTACTACAATGCAGTGGAACTGGAAAAGCAGCAGAGAAGCAGCAGCTGCCTCCAAGGCCATCCAGCATAGTACATGGTAAAATTTCATGCCACACTGTATCAGTTGCAGCATCTTCCAGGCGATCTTTGAAGAAGCAAACTAAACACAGGATTCTGCTACCTTTTATTCACCAACAGGGTTTTCTACTGATTTGCAAGATCAGATTTCAGGAGCCAACTCTATTTGTCTTACATACTTCAGTCTCCATTAAAATCACTGGAACTATCATGGCAATTCGTCCTACATACAGAAATCCCACATTGCAGAATCAAGACTCAATACAAAATTTTCACTTTGTTGTAGCTATCTTCAGGCTTCTTTTAAAACACAACATTGATTCAACACAAAGGTACTACTTTTTCTTAAGAAAAAAAAAAATGAAAAAGAGACCCAACATTTAAAATATTCATCTTTCATCCATCACAACAGCGGTCAGCACCATGAAATGCAAAGCATATCACACTCCCACTGAGGATATTACTCAGCAAGACTGATACTGAGCAGCACAAACCATGTTTCAGTCTAACCTGACAAGACAGTAYTGGTTCAAGTTCTGTCCTTTATGAGGTGCCAGCCAAATAAACACAGATGAGCTATCAAAGYCTCTTACCTGTACAGTTATTCAAACACGTGCTATGCACAGTAATAATTTAAAATGTTTAAGCAGTAATAAAAACAGTAATTAGAGATCCTACCAAGGAGGCCAAAGTGCTTTAAGAAAAGACATAAAAGAAGYGGGTGTTTGTCCTGGTTCACATTGAATGTAATAATTTGCTGATGAATTAACAGCAACAACTTTAACAACTTATCTTAGTGATAGAGGTACTACCTTGACGCAGCTCATTCATACATGTTTGAATGAGAGGGATGAAAGTGTGCTATGTTTTGTTGATTTCGTTTATAAGCCTTTTGTCACTCACTCAGTCTTCCTCATACACAGTCAGTTGCTTCTTCTGAAATACATTTACTGTAAGAATTTGTGATAGTGGGAACATGACATGACAGGAATATGTGACGTTCACCGATACTGGGCCCAAACCAGACCGCTAAGGGTTTTCAGGTAAATGAAAAGTAGACATGCTTGGCACCTTGCAGGACAGATTGTCAAGKTTTTTTCTGGTGTTTTAGGTTGTCAAACCTGTGTGATTTCACTACAGCCTGGTATTACTGCTAAGAGTTTCAAAGACATGGCTGTTGGGGAGTCTTTGCTTTCAGTACTACTACAGAAGTTAACCCCGTTTATGCCACTAGAAACTGCAAGTGCCTAAATTTTCTTTCAAGCTACTTTATCAATGAAAGCAAGATTTGGCCTCCAAATCCCAAATAATTATATCTGATAATTATTCAGGTAAGGCTTGTAGAAGTGCACAGTTTGAATTCAACAGAAATTTGCAGGTACCCCCACGTTACCTTCAACATACCAGTAAATGTATTCATCCTCTCTGTGACAGAGTTCCCCAGATTTAAAAAAAAAAAAAAAATCAAGTAGTAATTCCAGACTTCACTTTTGGGGATCACAAGGCTCTCTGACACTGGTGCAACGTGGGCTTTCACACAACTGGTTATTAGGGTAACACTTGTCTCAACCTGGTGCAAGTGCAGGATAGATTTTTTTTTTTTTTCTTTCCTCTTTTTATGATAGATGGAGAGCCAGACTCAGGGAAACTCAAGCACAGAAGGAAGATGATTTGAAGGCTTCRTTTTAACTAATAGTTTCATTCTCGGGTGTTTGAACCAGTATACGTAGGACACAGATTTTAATAAGCAACACAAAGATACTCCCAGTTGAGTACATTGAAGAGGTGAAAAATCAGACTGATGACAGTTTTTTTAGATTCTTGAGCTCTGACTGACCAGACCACTACACACCACATAGAGCTGCGTCTCCCTTCTTCTATTTTCAATGTAGCTATTTAACAATTTATTTATTTTTTTTAATTTGTAAGCCCAGCTCTATCTCYCTTGATTGTAAGTTCAGCCTCTCCTGCCACTTTACAATTTGTGTGCTTTTCTGACAATCTGCAAAACACCCAACTGGTGGAAAAGCTATTTAGGCAATGAACTTGGTGAGTTAACCCAGTATGCAAGGGTATTTCTCTTTATATGCTCAGTATTTGCAATAGYGGTTGCAAATTCAGTGGCTCAAATGCTAACGGCTTTGCCTGATCCTGCCAACAGTGATAATAAATCCATATCTTTGGTCCTTTTATGAAAAGTCCTGAAGTTGCAGCAAATTTGTAAGCTCCTTTTCCTCCTTGTGCCTCTCTATCTACATCTCTGTGTCATTGCTAACTTCATCTCTCCCTTGACCCAGGCTCCACTGAAACTCTTTCCACTGATCACTTCCTGCTTCAGCTACTCCCATYGCTTCTTTTCTGGTCTTCATAAATCCACACTAAGCAGTGAAAAAATACATAGCCAGGCTATTATTACACTCCTGGAAACAGTGATAAATTATGCCCATAATATCCCCTCTTCCATTACATTTTTCAGCTTCCTTGTGCACTCCAGAGCCTTTTCAAAGCTAATTTTCTACCGTTCAAAGTTTCATGGGATTTGCTTTCTCCTGCCACTCCATCACACTTTCTTCCCCTTGCATTCTCATCCCAGCTCTTATTCCTTTCACAAATCGCAAAGCGATTGAAAGTTCATCCTTCACCATTCAATGTGCAGTGAAATAAAAACAAGAYACTTCCAGTCCAAAAGGCACATATACAAAGCCTCCCTGCCTCACTACAAAGCTTCCTGCCATCTTCCACACCACCGACTTGAAATTGTGCTTTTTTTTTTTACTCTTATATTCCAAAATCTACTCCTAACATTGCTCAGAAGTRCCTAACCAATTTTTCTGATCATACTCAAAAGTCTTGCAAAGACATCCCAGTTTTGACTGGAGGGCTTCTCAGATCAAGGGTGGAACAAGGACACAGATGGAAAACCTGACAGGTCTTTTTCCTTAAAATAATCCTGGTATGCCTCTTTTTCCTGAGTAGCTTCCAAGAAGTTTTGCTTATGTCCCAATGGAGGAACAAATACAAATGTTTAAACCCTGAAAGTTGCCATGAAACGTACATGACAATTTTCACAGCTCTGCATAATCCTGCTCTCCTCTACGTTCATTGCTGCCAATTAAGTGTCCTAAACAAGAATGTCTACTGTTCTTAAATGCACTACTAGGAAAAAGTAAAATTTTACCTTCCTCCCATCTTCTGTGCTGTTCGCTCCTTGTATATAAGTTACTGCATGAATATCCACAAAGTTTTCACTCCTTTCCATCACCTACTACTTGGATATCCCATATGAAAAGACTATTATTTATACCAGTTTGTTACTCCCAACATCCCAGAAATCATGCRATAGAAATTCCTCCCAAAGACACATTTATAAAAACAAAACTTGAAAACTGGTTTCTGCACTGGTATTTTGAAAAGACAAAAAACCAACCACCGCAAAACAAACAAACAAAAAACCCCAAACTCTCTCTTCCAGCCAAAGAAGCAGCTTCCCAATGGCCAAGTAACACAAGCCTGTAAGCTCAACAGGCCAGATACCAACCAAACTCTAGCATTAAAATAGACTTATTGCTTTATCRGCCTCCCTGGCCAGGAAGTATCCTGACACTGGAGTGGAACAGAAACAGGTCACACTACATCCCAGAAATCTTTTCTCAGCTCCTGGGACTGGCATCACCGTCTTTCTGCTGCTGTAGCCTTCCTGTTAGATGATCAAGAAGAGACTTGCTATTTGATCCCTTTTGACTTATTTCACTTTTACCAGCTTCCACCAAAATAAATAAAAAAATAACATCCTTTCTTCAGAAAGCAAACACGGGGCAGAGGGGGAAGAAGAGAAAAGAAGAGCAGCACATGAAAGTCATTCCAGTTCTCCTCGCCCAATCACTTGAAAACAGTTAGCTATTTTTGGCAGACTCTGAACGTTCGGTCACTGGTAAGCAAGATGAGAAGCAAACGTAAAGTAGAGCACATGACAAACCTGCACTGACTGTACATCAGCGTGGTTGCAGAGACCTTTCTATTTACAGTCAGAAGAAATATTACTTCAACATCTGCAGCGGGGGTAGGAAGGAGCACCTGCACTACATGACGGTCTCAGACAATTACAAATCATGATTCCCCCAGGAAATGCATATGCCTGCAATTCCCACCATTACTACAACTCCCCAAAATACCACCACATCTTTATTTCACTAAAAAAGAGACTTTCATGGTTCAGGTATTCCAGCTCTGCACCCCATAAGAAGTGACAATGGCTTGCAGTGGCAATTGGCTCCATCATCGTTTCTTATTCTCTTGCAGCACTTGGAGGAACAAAGTATAAGTGACAGCAGTTCGGAGCACTGTGTATAATTACAATTAAAAAATTTAACATTTTCGAGGCAGCACTGCAGCACAGCTTGGGCAGATTGAGATATAAGAGCAACATAAGAAATTTATATGTCTATTGAACATAAAAGATAGCTGTACAGAAATTCACAGCAGATGTAAAATCCAAAGAAAAAATTTTTCTATGTAAGCAGTTTGACAGCACATTGACAATGTGTAGAAGTAAATCCAGCCTAAGCTACTTGAACAAACATTGCGTCCAGTACCGGTGAACTATATAGAGATGCAAGGGGGAGGGGAAGTGCCTACCACATTCTTAGATTTTGATAACTCCTGATAAAAAGTCTGAAAACAAAATCAGAAGAAAGCTCTCTCTCCACTTGTGTGTCTGCTGGGCGGGTAAGAGAGTGTTTGAGGCCGGGCGTGAGCAGATGACGTGCTGCAGATCACTTGGAGCTCATTCTGCAACGCTCCCTTCTCCCACCAGCTGTCTTCCCTGTCCCTCTCCTGTCAAGCTTTCCTCTCTGGTTCTTTCATACGTTGTATCTTTCTTACTTTATGCAAAAAAAAGTCCTGCACTTTTTCCCTTCATTTAACAAAAATCAGAAATACTTCTAAAATTTGAGGAAAAAGTCACCTCCAACAGAAGAGGAAAAACCCTAAGGATTCAATACACAAAATGAACAGAAAAATCAAACAAAACCAGATTAGTGCTAATTACCACTGGATTTGCAAATACAGGCTATAGGGGGCAGGGGAAAACTGTTCAGAACTCCTAAATGTCTATAATTAAAAAAAARCGTGTGAGTAAAACCTGTATGAACCTCCTGGAACTGGAGAGCTCTCGGCCATCACCTCCTCCTTGCTGAAGCTGAAGTCCCAGGCGAAACCGCCGACACAACGGGAACAGCCGCCTTCTTCCAGCAGAAAGAGGGAATTTTCTGTTCAATTCCTTTCACTTGGCCCATTCCAACGGGAAGTGCAATCAGCAGGTGACCTTCGTCACCAGAAGTTGAGGCCGAGCCATAAAGCCCTCTTCTGTCACCAAGCCATCACACAAGTTGCAGTGTGTGTCGGTGCCCGGGTGTCATCAGCAGAGGCCTCTGTGAGGCGAGGCCGGGGCTGCCCCGAGCCGGACACAGCCGGTTCCGGCCGGTTCCAGCACGGCCCCACCGCAGGGCACASCCGAGCCCAGCAGCGACGCTGGTGGCACCTCTGGGAAAGCGTGTTGGAGACTGGGAAAACCGCTGCCCGGCAGGGAGGAGCGAGGCGGGAAGGTGTGAGCAGCAGTCCCAGGAGCCCCAGGGCCAGGGAAGGAGGAGGGGAGGAGGTGCTCCAGGCCCTGGGGCAGGGATTCCCCCGCAGCCCGTGGGGAGACCACGGGTGGGAGCAGGTGGAGGACCCCAGGCCGGAGCAGGTGGATACTTCCTGAGGGAACCACAGCCCTTGGAGAGCCCATACCAGGGGAGGTTTATTCTGGAGAACTGCAGCTCATGGGAAAGACCCACACTGGGGCAGGGGAAAAGTGTGAGGAGCAGCAGAAGGGGACGGCTACAGACTGACCACAACCCCCATTCCCCATCCSCGCTGCACTGCTGAGGGGGAGGASGTACAGGAGTTGGGAATGGAGGATTGAAGTTGAGGGAAAAGGAAGGGGAGTGGGGAAGGTGTTTTAGTTTTCGTCTTTATTTCTCACCATCCAACTCTATTTTAATTGGCAATAAATTAATTTTTSCCAAGTCGAGGTTGTTTTGCCCATRACGGTAATTAGTAAGTGATCTCCCTCTGTCTTTATCATCTCAACCCATGAGCTTTTCCATCTCATTTTCTTCCCCTGTCCCATTGAGGGGGGTGAGAGATAGAGGGGCTGGGGGGATGTCTGGCAGCTGGCCAAGGTCAACCCACCGCACCAGTATTTTCCCTCTTGGCACAGTATGTTTTAAGGGGATGGAGGAGGAAGAAGATTAGAAAAATCATCACACTACCACTACTGCTGATGAAATCCCACATCTGCGTTGCCACTTTCAGTTGTTAAAGCTTACACGAACGGGGAGACAGAACCCCACCAGAGAGGTACAGCAATGCGACTGGATTCCCTGTGCTGGCATCTAAGAGCGATGCACAAAAGTGAAGCACAAAAGCCAGCAAATGGCCACGGACCACTCAGGTCAGGTGAGGATTACATGATGCATAAGTTCGACCTGATCCCACTCAGACAAAAGAAAGTTGTCCTAAATCAGGTGGTAACTAAAAGCACATGTATCAAAAATACCAAGTACTGGTTAAACAATTTATTCTTAAAGCAACCAACAGAGCCTTATATCAATTATGTCAAGCCTCAGCTGAAAAGCATCTAGAGATTACTTGGGCCACAGAACAGAGTGATCTCTAGAAATACACCTTCATTTCAGCTACAGTCACAACCACAGCATCAAAGGTAATGAACCACCACTAGTTCAGATTTAGTCGATCTCGAACAGTGTACGCATGATGCAACCCAGACCAATGGCAACTCGATTGCTATTTCAGGAATCTCTCTTCTTCCCACTTCATTTCAGTCCCTCTGCTCCCTCCCACCTCAGAGTGATGCTCTAATTATTCAAACAACGTAAGCAGTGTTCAATCCATGCCAGCCCTTTCTTCCTTTAGCACTGACCTTGCCTTATACATCACTCTCACAAAACTAATTAAGTGGAGAACAGCCTCACTTTACACTCTCTTCATGAAAAGAGCTGAACTATTACCTGCCTGAGGGTGCAGTTCAAATTATTTTTGCCTTCATTTGTCTCAGCAAAACAATACAAATATTGAGCAAGAAACCAGACCAGCCAATTCAAGGAAACCCTTTACCCAAGTTACCACACAAAAAAATAAAAGGATTATTGTAAATAACATATTCCTTTAGTTGTTTCATTTTGTTTTTTAACATATGCCTTTTCATACAAGCTTGGCCAAGACATGTTTTGGGAAAAGTGGGGAAATTTTTAGGCCAAGGAGCATAGTTGAGGAAAGAAAAACAAAGTTTGGGACACACAGACCCTAGAGCCAGGCTCAACTAAGAGGGATCCAAGTAGCTAAGAAAGCTTCAGTCCCACAAAATAGATCTGAAACCACTGAATCTGTAAAAGCATCCAGTAATCAGAGCAATTCCTCTCCAATATACATTAACTCACAAACACAAAAATCCTGGTCTGAAAATACTTAGCTGTAGGTCGTCTAGGATGGGAAGCTTGTCCTCCCAGATTTACARATGTTTTGTTTGTATACAGGATTGACTGCACATCTAGAGTCACAGAGGATTTTATAAAAGCATGGATTCACTGCTTGCAGGGAAGAGACTGAGGAACAGGATTTGCCACATCTTTGCTCCTGAGGAAGTGGTTCATATAACTCTGGAGCCATCTCTTTTCCTAAATACCCTATAGCAATAACAAACAATGAGGAACAGAGGAAGAAAATTAACATTCATTTGACCCAAGACTACACTGCAGCACAAAATTCCCAAAGCGTAGGGGAAAGACCAATGCCTTGCAGGAAATCACAGTAAATGGCACAAATACATGTGATGACAAGTCTCCAGCATATTGTGGGTGGCCACAGACCAGAGATGCCAGAAGCCTGACCCATACAAATTCTTATCATCTGCTGTGGATGCTGGTACTCAGCTCTTTGCAGCCCCCTGCAATGCTCTGTGGGGCTACTCATCCCCCAGGCTTCATCTGCCTGGGAGTTTTTCCTTTGAAGATGAGATTTGGCATCTGCCAAGAAGCAACTATTATTAAAGTTTTCCTCTAGAAGAAAAAAAGACAACTATCTTTTACTACCTTCCATACAACACGAGTTCTTTGCCATGGACAGCAGCCATACGAGAACCGACAGTATCACAAACCCCAGAGTTTGGAGCTTGTCCCTAAAAATACCGCCTTAATGTGCGTTTCTTCACCTAACACTAACACAGAGCATCGGCACGAATGTGCCGGCATCTTGATCTTAAAGGCCACTTCCATGTTCTAATTGCTGGTGTTTCACCGACAGATGTCAGGGAGCACCGTCCTGGGATTTAGAGGGRAGGATATATCTTTTATAAAGAGTTACTGTAGTTTGTGGAACCAAAACCAGTCACAGATAATGAGTCATAACAGGAGATAGTTACTGTAAATATTCCAAGCATGGGCACATTAACAACCACCCACTAATCAGAGGCAATGCCACAGGCAGACACAGAGAACTCCCACTGGTGTCAATGGGAATTTTGAATGGATCAGGACCTCAGCCAAGAGCTGAGGATCTATTGTAACCTGCAGCATTAATATCCAGGATGGGGTGGGTTGTGCTTCAGATTTTGGCTGTCGCTTTCCAGTGGGCAATGCAGGCATCTATTCAAAGTGGATCTGCAATCTCAAATTTCAGACAGGAGGCACAGAGCTTTCTAACATGAAGTGAACAAAATAAAACCATTGAGTTTAACTACTCATTCTTTAGTGTCATTAAACGTTTATGATACAAACACAAGTTCTGATGCTTAAGTCAATAGCACCAGTTGACCACAATAAGACCCAATCTACTGCTGGCAAACATCTGCCTGAACGGAGACTCAAGTTCATATGTCAAACTGTGGCTGCTCGTGAAGTTTTCTGGGGCTTTTTGTCTGGGATGCAAAAGAATCGGCACCCAAACTTCTGATAAAAAGACAAAGAAATGCCCTGCCTCCCACCTGAGCTGGCCAAGCAGCAGATAAAGGTGCTAGCACCGTGCTCCCTTCCCCCTTCTCACACGGGTCTGCACTTGCTGCTAATTTTGATTCAGTGGACTCAGACCAAGACATGGTCAGCTTACATGTTGCCTCTGCGCTGCTCTTCTTCAGTCCCTGAAGTAAGTTACTTYCTCATGATTCAGTACTATAGAAATATAACTGTTGAGATCAGCTTCTTTATTTTTGTCAGCTTTTCTATAGACCTTTCAATCATAAGCTGCATTATACTATATTCCCATAAAGCCAGGAAAAACAGTAATAGATACCTCAAAATTCTGACTTCTATTTYTCCTGCCAAGTGCTTTCTTTAAGTGCTTTGTTTTCTGCTGTCACTAAATTAGAATAGTACCTATACTTTCAAAGTCTTCACCCTTACTGTCACTACTTCAAGACGCTTTTCTCAGATTAGAAGCTATCAGCTTCAAAATTACTCCTCCTATGTTGCTTTGTGGAGAAGAAAATATACTCTGCATTTTCTCCCTGCTTATGGCTGAGGTTATCAGACTTCTGGGCAAAGCTATCAAAGTTTCTTGCAGTGAGAGCACAGTGACAGGGAAAGACACCCCCCCCCTGCATATGCCTCAATGGGGAAGGCAACAGTAGATAATCCAACCAGTACAAAGAAAAACAAATTTAAATGAATCCATTCCTCAGATTTAGTTTCAGATTCTCTACTCTGTCCTTGGAGGAGCCACACAAATTGCAAAGCAGCCTCTGGAAAGAGTCTGGCTGTAATACCAGACAGCACGAGCTCTTTAAAGCCCAGATCCAAAGATTTCAGCAGGTCTTAGCTCGCTTTCTAATGCCCTATATTCTCCCACTGCCCCAATGCCTCTCCCCCAAATAAAAGGTTAACAAATACTTCATTCAAAATAGGTTGTGTTGATACAGCCGCAAGACTCGCTGGGGACACTGGATATACTGTTCTCAAAGTGCAAAGCAAAAGCTTTTTGAGGGAGAATTGGGGAAAGTCACCTGTCCTGCCACACACGCGGCTCTGTGGCAGGAGAAGAACCCAACCAGTGGGAACTGCACTCCTGCCCGTGGGAACGTACCGAGGGGTATTTCTTGAGCACGTAACTAACTTCCATTAAAGAGGAGCTGTTACCAACCATCAGACAACCACTGCAGGATGCTGAGCTGTTGTCACCCAGACCCTCGTACTCCTGCTAACCCTAGAAAGAGTGCGAAGTGAGAAGAGACACAGGAACCTGCCCCATGCTTGAAACCACCAACACAGCTGGGACAAGGCTACTCTCGGAAACAAGCCACTTGCTACCACAAACAGCCCCCACTCTGGGGCAGCAGCTCGGCCAATCTACCTTTGTGAGGCAGTCTGGAGGCTACCTGGGCTTACGGTATCCTGCAGCTCTCTAACACTCACCCAGTTAAATAATAATAATAAAAAAAAAAAAAAAAATCAATGCCATAATCTTATACATATATATTCACAGTTAATGCAGCATTTTGCAGAAAGTAAAGGTGCACGCCCCTGACTTCATTATGTTAATCCATAAGCTTTATTTAGATTGGGATAGTTAATTCTCAAACATCCACARCCACAGTTTTAAAAGCAGCCAAATTTTGAGCAAAACAGTCATCACTGGGTTTTCTAGGCAGGGCTCATAAGTGGGGCCAACAAACTCTGAAGCGAGCAGTTACTTTCCTCTTTGGCTTAAGAAAAGATGTGAAAAAACCTATTTCTTTAAAAACAGATTTTGGTACTTCTGTTACACCTGTGCAACTCTACTGACACCACCACAGGCTTTATGAGAAAGGGTAATTTCACTGAAAATACCCATTGCAAGGCAGTAACTACTTGCCCTGGATTGTGCTGATTCCTACCAAAATCCATGGCCTTTCAAGGTTCTGCATAAATCGGGCTTTTCTACAAAGACCCACCCCAAAAACTGGTTGTAGAAAGTGCCATTCAACAACTTACACAAAGCAGCTCCTTACATTAGGGCTGAATATGGCCCTCCCCAAGTTCTGTAGAGCGCTACAGCAAAGTCTCATCTCATGCACAACCCTGTAATGCATAAGAAAGCTTCAGGAGTAAGAAGGGCTGACACTATTCTCACTAAGTACTCCACATTTATTATGCAAATATAGCCCTGGGACACCTGCATTTACAGCAGGTGTTAAAATTACATCGTATATCCTACAGAATGTGGGGTACACAAACATATCACCACGATAAGCTACTCTCATATGAAACCTGATTATGTTGTTCTTTGAAAGAGTGGTTAACTAACTCAACATACAGGCTTCTGTCAGGACTGAAGTATACCCAGTGCCACAGTATAGCTGCAGAAGTATGCAGGAAACGGTATCCCATCCTTTCCAGACAAATTACTGCTTCATTGTATATTAAAAAAAAAAAAAAAAAAAAAAAGCGCAGCCTGTTTTTACTATGGCTAGATCCAAATTAAACATTCCCATTAGGACCAATAACACTTGCAATCACCAAAAGAAAATTCAGGTGGTTCAGAGGGAAAAACATTTCCTACTTTAGTCAACGACACAAGAGGCTAAAGGCGGCCATACAGCCTATACATTAACTGGTAAATACTACCTCCTTACCACTGTACCTGAACCCTTTTTAAAAGCATATTTCACAGACCGTAATCATCACTCGCTTTTCCACAGCAGTACCAAACCACCTCATACATGTACCGGCTCCTCCTGCCGTATCTAAAACTGCCTCTTTACTTTGTGATAAAGGAGAAACTTTTTATACGAGCTCTTTGTACCAGCATCTCCTGGAAGCAGAGTATCAGCATCAACTGTTTTTCTTGGGATTCTCAGAATATACACCTTCGGGTACACTGTCACCACAGGAATCAAAGCCTTGCACGTCTAAGTCATTACTGACTCATTAACAGCAGATACAAATGCCTTTGCCCCAGTGTTTTGAAATACACATGTCCCAAATTTCAATTTCAAATTTCAAACATGAAGTCAAAATGTCATTAAAACTTGTTATCATAGCACAAAATGAATATGTAAGTTTGATTTAAAAAACAAGCTTTCAAGCAAGTATAGCACAAGTATGGCAAATTCTTTTTGTGTAGGATTATAACACAGTTCTAAATCAGGCAAAATAATTCCTCAGAAAGGCAGGAATCTTTTGTTCTGCATTGCTTAATAAATTATTTAAAGACCATTTTAGTGAATAAGGCCACCATAAAAAAAAATACTCAACATCAAAGAAAATAATGTAAAGACAAAAAAATATTTCTTTAGAAAATACAAGGTTTTGCAATGCATCTGAATGGTGAACTTTACTTTGTTGTTGTGAAAATTAAAAAAAAAATCTGATGAAAACGCTAAGGTTTTGAACATAAGACGTAACACAGAACTGGAAAGACAGAGTTGGGGGAAAAAGAACATACCCCCCCCCAAAAAAAAAAAGTCTCAAAAATATAGTGTTAAACACAAACTCTCAAAATCAAGAAACCAAAAAAGTTTTGAACACACAATAGAAAGGATAAATTGTTTCGATTTGGCCTCTCGGGCTGCTAAAAAAGTGACACAAAAGTGCCCATTATGTTTTATAAAACTAGTAAATAAGGAGC
Organism: Oceanodroma leucorhoa; assembly: GCA_030449065.1. NCBI lineage: Eukaryota > Metazoa > Chordata > Aves > Procellariiformes > Oceanodroma > Oceanodroma leucorhoa. Next base: position 7,727,632 of record JASVER010000011.1, on the reverse strand, counting down.
AGTTKTTTCCTCTTTCAGGGAGGCCAAGAGCATACCCTTCACCGGGGTATCCCAGCACCAGCCTACCGCGTAGATGCACGTTTGAGAAGAYACACGGATTTATCTACAAATACACAGAAAAACTACTCACTGGAGAGATACCCCGCGCACAGGCACACCAGCTACTTATCGAACGTACTCCTACAACCCTGAGCGCCGGTACCACCGCCCAGCGAGCTGCGCGGGGGATGCGAGCCGGCCCGGGAGGGGGGCCGAACCACCTGTGCATGCACCCCGCAGCGGGCATGCACCCCCGGACAGGAACACCCTGCATGCACCCCCGCAGTCGGGCACCGTAGCCCCCCCCTCCCCCGCCATGCACCCCCGGAGCGGGCACCCCGCCCCCTGCATGCCCCCAGCTACCCCGCCCGTTCTTGCTGGGGCCGGGGGCGAGCCGGGTTGGGGCAGCCCCCCCCGTGCCCAGCTGGGGGGTCCGCATGCAACCCCCGCCCCTCGGCACCGGCGGTGCCCCGGCTCCGCGTCTCCATGGCGATGGGCTCCCCGCTCYGCCGCCCCAGCCGAGGCCGGGGCCGCCTGCAGCGCCGAGCACCCGCCCGGCCCGCGGCAGGGGAGGCGGCGCGGCCGAGCCGGCTCCCCCCGGCGGAGCGGGGGCACTTACTTTCGCCGGTGCCGCATTGAGCCGCCCCCCCCTTCCCCGTGCCGGTGCAGCGCCCGGCACGCCGGGCACAGCCGGGCGCCGATTCCCCACCCGTGCCCGGGGCGGGGGTCCCCCGACTTTCACCGGAGCGGTGCCCCCCCCCCCCAGCCCGGTAAGGTCGGGCTGTCCGCGGTCGGGCCGGGGAATATGCTGTTTATCGGAGCGGATGCGCCTGCCTTACCCTTGGAAGCATCTTTCTCTTCTTTGGGCTTGATCACCTTCCCGCTCATAGACCCCAGCTTGGGTGGGAAAATCCCCGGGAGCGTCGCGGATTCCGGCTGAACCCAAAGAAACCTCGGGCGGGGGGCAGCGTGCCTGCGTGTGGGGGATCCTCTACGCCGAAAAGGCAGAAATAACACCAACAGAAGGGGAGTGGGGGAAAAAATTCAGGAGCCGGCGAGCTGCCCGCTCCCCGGAGCGGTGCCTCGGAGCCCGGCGGCGCCGCCGCGGTGCCTGCGGGAGCGGAGCGGGCGGTGAGCGGGGGGCTCCGGCAGCCGCAGCACCGAGCCCCTGCGCCGCTCGCTGTGCCGGAGACAAAAGCGATTTTCCCTGTGTGTGTCTGCCTGGCCCCGGCCCCCTCCTTCCCCCCGCCTCCCCGGCTCTGCTTCCCCTCCCCAGGGCCAGGGAAGCGCAGCCAGTCCTGGAAGTCCCACCGACCGGAGGGGGGTACTGTGAGTTGGGGGGGGAGGCTTTGGCTGTTTGCTTGGGTGTGTTGGGTTTTGGTTGTTTTTTGCTGGGTGTTTTTTTTTTTTTTTTTTTCCTTTTCGCATCCTCCCCTAATAATAATGGGATGGAGCAGCAGAGCTGCAGCCGCGGATGGGAGGAGGAGGACGCGAGTCCCCGGCACTGCAGAAGAGGCGGCAGGTTTACACTCGCCGGCAGCAAGGAGGGCTGGAGCTAGAACTGTCCCCTCCAGCCCCCCGGGTCCGCGCATCCCCTTCCCCATCACCTAGTCCGGGCCCCCACGAAACGGCACCGAGGGGGGCAACGCGCATCCCTGCTGCCCTCCAGCCCCGGGACGGTGCCCCAGCGCCGGGCTGGGGGTGGCACAGACCCGGCCTGCCCTCCCCCTGGGGAGCCGCTCCCATCCCACAAGGGGAGGCTCCGGTCCCGGGGCTGTGGCCCCCAGCATTGCCCGGTACCGAGCTCGGCAGCCTGTTGCTGCCGTTGAGGGAGTGCGAAGAGCCGGGGGACACTGGGGGGGGGGACCTGGAGGGAAAAGGGGGCCATCGGGCTCCCTTTCACCGGGGAACACGCAGAGCCTGCGCCGTCCCGCTCCCAGCCCTGCTGCTCTGCCCCGGGGTGTGGGACGGGGCTCACTCCCCTCCCTGCCTCTCCCCCTCATCACCCCTCGAGGAGGAGGAAGGGACCCCCCAAGAGCAGCCGAAGCTCCTCTTACCTGTGCGACAAAACCGCTCCCCCCCCCCGCCCCGTCCTCCTCGGCGGGGGCAAAACTTCCTACGACCAGGACCGCCGCCGGGGGAGGGAGCGCGGTTCGCGGCCACCCATCCTCTGCCCCCCGCGGGCCGCGCAGGGAGGGAGGGCGGGAGGGGGAAACCCGATGCAGCCGGCGCCCCTTGGAGCCTAGCCCTGCTCAGCAGCGCCGAAAATAAAGTGCTGGGAAGGGCGAGCCGCGAAGTGCCTGGGGGAGCCCCTCGGTGCGGCAGCCGGCTCCCCCAACCCACCCCAAAGTGGCCTGTTAGGGGAGGGGGGACACGATGGACTTCTTCAAGACCAGCAGGGAGCAAGGCAAGGCTGGGCATCCCCTCGGGGGAAGGCAATATGCTCAGGGCACGGCTCTCCTGGGCACTCCTCCGCTTATCCCCACGGCAGGAGAGGCAACGCGCCCGCAAATGGAGCCCCCGCTCCGGGGTACCGGGGGTCTCCGGCTCGGCTTGAGAGGCAGCAGCCACCGGGGCTGCGCGGCCGCTATTTTTAGCGGAGCCGAATTCTTCCCCTTTCACCCTCCCTTCGCTCCAGCCCAGTGCCGGGGACAGCTGAAGGCAGATCGGCTTACCGTGGCCAGCGGGGTCCCGGCTTTGCTCCTGCCCCAGGCAAAAGGTGGCTGGGCTGCCAGGAGGCAGGACATCACCTGGGTAAAGGAGGTAATGAGCCACAGCTGGCCCACAGCATAGGGTAAAGTCCCATTCACACCTCACTCAGGTGGCTGTAGATCAGGTGTGATAAGGGAAATCRGGGCTGGTTAAGCTAAGACTGAAGAGCCAGGATCAAAGCTGCCACTTGGAAGACTTGCACTTACTAAATGACTTTCCCCTAAGAAATGCACAAAGCACAAAACTGAACCCCAAGTCCTCGAGCAGAGCTCCTCCAGACCTCCGTGTTCATGTCTGCACCATGAACAACCTCTGCTCTGTTTCTGGAACCAAGGAATTGTCCTGGCAGGGTCAGTTTTGCTTCACGGAGATTCAGTAAGCCCTCTGATGATAGCGGACTTMGGGTGCTCTCAATATAAGGCTGTTTTACTTGAGCCTTTTCTGTGATATTTTTTTTTAACACTTCAGAGACCTGCCAGGAGGATCAAAAACTTGGGCTTTCTCTTGGCTGTTTCTCTCCAGTCAAACTCAGACCACTGAAACCAKAGACTTGGAAGTGGAGGAGTGGGGAAGGAGAGATTCTGCAGTGCAGCTGAGCCAGTGTTGTCAGAAGTAGCCAGTGAGCCCCAACGAGGAGATTTCAGCTGCCCAATACAACTCACCTAGACCCTGATTTTCAAAGGCACTTGTAGTGACTTCGATGAGAGTTACAGACAATTCCCACTTCTGGTCCGAGGTCTTTCCAGCACCAGGGGCCACTGATAGATGCTGTGCTTAGTACTGACAGTGAACCTGCCTTACATTAGTCATTCTCACCTTTGCCAGGAGATCTCTTAAATTTTGCAGGAGCAGTTATTACATTGATCAAATGAGGCCTCTACACCCAAACTAAGGAAGGAAGCAGCAGCTCAGCATGTTGCAGAGGAACTGTACCTACTGGTGGGAGGAGAGAGCTTACCCTGCTATTTTGAAATGAGTTAATTTTTCCTCTTACTAGTTTGCAAGGCTTAGAAGTGTCAATTAAAACAGTAATAAAATATGGTGTTATGCATGCAAAATATAAGGGGATTTACATGAAGGCTTATTACAGCCTGGGTACGGTTTGCACAGCCCTTACTTTTAAAGCTACCTTGATGGCTCAAGTATTCTAGGGGAGAAGGTATTATTTGGGGCTGGGACACTGACTTAAGTCTTCAGATTCCCTCATCAGTTCCTTGCTTTGATGTGAGCATCTCTGGATTTGGGGTAAATCATGTAAGGTCTGGCTTTGCAATAAAATTTTGTTAACTAACTCACAAATATTTAAACATGAATCTGAGCCTTAGTATCTCTGTACATCACTTTCCCAAATATAGTAGGGAAAAGTGTCACCTCATTGCTTTACAGCTATAATACTGGAAGCTGAGAAGCACTTGGATGCTGTGGTGACCGAACTGATACGCAACAAGCTACATACCACAGCCAGACTTATGCAGAAACGTACCTATATGTGGCTCTGACACGGAGCTTGTACCTCTCACTGACAGCATTCTCTGGATTTCTGAATTAGAAACAACTTCTACACCTCCAGATAAATCAGATACCCAGAGGAAGAAGATTTAGTGATGAATACAAAGAAGTCTGATGTGTCCTGTGCAAATGTTGTTTAGGTGTTCCCTATCCACCTGAGTGGCTAGGGAGGGTTTAAATTCAAGACTCTCTTTGGTGGGGGGAGCACGATTTAAAGTCAAATATAGTAAATTGCTCTAATTACACACCTTTCGTGCTCCTCCCAGGATTGTGATGGAGYCCTCTAAACTGAGTGGCAACAAGCCAGCAAGGCAGCACAAACAGTTGAAGCATCATCTGTACCCTTTTATGGTTCCTGAACTCTCCTGCCCAGAGGGACAAGCACGATTGCCCCAAGCACAGCAAGGTCTCACAAGCTCCGAGTGTGAAGTGAAACGAGGCTTTTTGCAGCAGAGACGCACGCAACAGATCATATTTGGGCGCTCTGAATACTTGCGGCTCAGGGTCGCTCTCTGGAAACAGGCGCRGCAGAGCTGACGTGCTGCACAGAGCTGTGCCTCTGCTGAGGGTATTTATTCCCTCAGAAACATCTCCCAGAAGGTTCTGACWTGGCACAGACTTGGATAAGTCGGGTATCATTTACAGTCTGAAATTGTAAACTGTAAGTGCCTTTATACAACATAACTATTGCTGCTTAATGTCCAATAGCTGTACAGTTTGTCCATAAAACACATACTCAAGTCATGAACATGCTTTTCCTACCCTCGTAAAATATCTAGAGAGACATATATCCCCTGAGGAATTCTGGAACKCACATAGATACAGTAGCGGCATAGCTCCTCAGTGTACTTTTTCCYTGGTTCTTTGGCTTATTCTCAAGTTGAAGTTTTCTCTTTTCTGCAGGCAGTGGTTTGTAAAAGGTCCAGATTCTGCTCTTTTATATAGCGGGAATTTTACATTATGCCTTTAAAGCAGTCCAGCAAGTTTAAATTAGCTTTGTCATGATGGTTCTTGGTATGTTCCCAGTTAAATCTGAAGTAAAACTCTTCCTTACATTCAGGTGGAGCAGGATTAAGCCTTAAATTTAAGATTCCAGRCATGATAAAGTCTCACTAATACAAGTAATTACTCCTCATTTTAARTTATATTTTTATATTCATACTGGCATCTAGAGGTATCTATTGCATTATGATGAAATAAGTAAATGTGGGCATGTGTAAAGTTTTGTTGCCGCTGTTTTGTAATGATGCCTATAAAATCGATCCAAATAAATCCATCGCACATCTCCTTATTGCCTGGCCTGTCACTGTCTTAATTGGAAAGCAAGGGCAGATTTCTTTACTACCAGTGGTGTGTTTTAACAAAAACCACAAAGATTTACAGATGAGATAAATACTAAATACAGGGCCAAAGCACAGCCTATTCTCTAGCAGGCACATCCTTGGTCTAATGGATGTTTAATTTGGTCCCCATCTTATTTTTACCATTCCTATTCCTACACAGTCTTAAGCGCTACACAGAGGATCTTTTTTTGGCAGACAGCTTGCTGTGCAGAATCTTCCTCTTTTTTATTGCCAAAACTCAACTGCTATATGCAAATAGAGTTCCAGCTAATGGATAGCATGGAGATTGCAGTTTAATTTCTCTAAATAATTCAGTCTGATACACAGAGAAGCCCTAAGCAGACGCTAGTGGTAAGGGATAACGATCATATTCACAGAGTGAATCTCTCACCTATTTACTGTGAATCATTTCAATTAAAATTAATGGACATCAAGCATTCTGTGCTGTGACCCTGGCACTTTGGATTGCTTCTCTGGGCTGGGGAATGTGCTCAGCACCTGGGAAATGGAGCATCTCACATTGCTATGCAGTGATCCCTCTGGCTGATCAAGCTCTGTGCAAATCCTGATCAAGGCTGCTGGATTGAGCACCACACTGATGTGAGGCCTTTAGCACTGCAGATCAAAGTCTTCCAGATTATTGAAAGTCTAAAATAGACCAGTCCTGAAGGTCTTTTCTCTTTGCATTTCAGTACATTTGCTAAACTAGATTGATCACAGTTTACAAAGGTATGCATTTCCGTAACAGAGTATGATATTAGTTTTGGTGTCTAAGTAAAAAAAAATCAAATTCTTCTTACAGCTCTAGAAAAGACCACAAAGTAGTGCTTTAATGTACAAAGACTGTCTCTTACATGCAATCTCAGAGCTTTTAAAGGCTCACAGCAGCCTTTGGTTTTAAGTCCTGGATTTACCGAAACTAAAACATCCTGAAATATACCATGAAGTTCTGAAATAAGTGAATTTTGGCAAAATGTATTTTGGGGATGCTAGTGGTTACACAAATACCACATGGCAAATGCAATATATTTATGGGAATCATTGACAATGTTTAACACAATCTCTGAGTTATCACTTGAAATCTTCCTTTAGCAGAAATGTTTACACAGATTTTTATTAAGCCTGGAAAGTCTGAATAGACATACAAAAGTTTTCTGTCTCAAAATCCTCCCCAGATTACCTCTGGTGGATGACTGCTTGGCAGCCTGCCTTTTTTTGAGGTTGCCCCTCTCCTCAAGTTTGGTGAAATGCAACTGTTTAAGAAATCTCACCTCCTTTGCACCAGCAGCATCTATCTGACACCAGAGCCTCTATACATCCAATAACCATTTATCACCAGCACACTAAAACTGAATAACGTTGGAAAACATGAAGGACATAGGTTTGCAGGTATATGAGGTGGCAATGCCGCAATGGGAGAATGCAATATAGGGTCCCTGAGTGCTTTCTAGCACTTTTACGTAAAGCCAGCACTGGCAGCAGAGGCTGAAGCACTGCGTGGTTTAAGGCGTATCGTAGAAGCACTACCTGTGCGCTAGCCTTGAGAAGCAGACAAACAAAACTCAGCTTCGTGACCCTGAACTGCTTCCTTATTTCTAATTTGTGCTTTCACAGGTGAACTAAAAGAGGCGAGGTTTTGTATGAAGTCTCTTCATATCACTGCTGCCAGACAGAAGCCGGTGAGAGCAGCCATAAACCAAAGATGCCAGCCGAGCTGCACGAATGCGTACACGTGCGCAAAGCAGGTGAAGTTGGGACCTTGCAAAAATGACAGGCAGTTCGTTTCGTCTCCGGGGGAAGCAGTGGGGAACATAATTTAAAGAAAGTTGTTATTCGATAGCTTTTTGTTAAGACATCTGCAGACTGAACTTTTGCAGGTGGAATGGAAAGCATCGAGTATCCTGACTGAAACCAGGTGCCTTGATGTCAAAACAGATTTTTGTCCAAGGTCCCTTATCGAAGGTTGATGAAAGGTTTGTTATAGAAAGCATAAAGATGAAGGACCCGGGAGTGGTTCTTCTACTATTCATAGCACAAGTCAAAGGGCGAAGGCGGTCCCACACCCCTCACGAACATAATAACAAGAAGAACAAATCAAACGATGGCTATCGCTCGCTACTTTTTACTGTGTAAAGTAGGAGGAAAACGCACTTCTTCACAGAGCCCGTCACCCTGCRCATACAGCTTTCCCTTTACAACTCCTTCTGCTACTTGGTCAGGTCTTAAAACTTGAAAGGTTTTGAAGTCGAGCTGGAACAGGAGCTTTGAYGTTTGACTTCGCCAAGCTGCAGGCTGGCAGTGGCGGCTGTTCTCACTCTGGCCTTTGTGGAGCTGAGAGAAAACAGCATTTGAAGAAGAGGCTGGGGAGGCAAAAAGCATACAATACCAAATCTGGGCCTGAAATCCAGAGGTAAACCCAGATGGACATGAAGTCCTGGTGCAATGGGAGACCTGACGTTAGAAACCTTGCGCCACCTCAATAATAGACCGGCAAGTACTGTGATGAGCATTACGGGATTGATCTGAGCCTTCCCTGGAGTTACACCAGAGTTTCAGACACAGAAAGCTGATAGAGCAACAGCAGGAAAAAGAACATACAGCAATATTTGAAAGGAAACTTGCCAAGTAGAGCTCTAACATTATTCCAGGCTTGCATATGCAATGATATCATAGGATAACATTTTTTCATGCCTGACTTTTTCCTTAAGCGTGGTAAAAATTAATCAGTGTTTGATTTTTACAAGCCTGAGAGACAGAGAGAGGAATGTAATTCAGACCTATTTTTGGGTTCAAAGAAATCTAAAAAACCAGTKATGCTTAAAGTTCAGAGTGGACCTTTTAAAGGAAAAATGGAAAGACATTAAATTAGTTCAGAAACTCATCTTAAAAGAAAGTTCTAAGTGTTGCAGGAAGCCTACAGTGCATAAAGCAAGATACTTGCTGTTAATTTGAACATGCTCTTATGCACCAAGCAGCGTTAGAAAAGCCACAAAATAAGTTGCTTTCCTCTGTCATGAACCTATTACCCCTCTACTACTTTYTGTTCCTTTCCTGCATGAAATTGTCTTCCCCGTTAAAGCTCTATGCAGTTTGTCCCGGATGCCTCAGTTCTCTTTAACTTGCAGCAATTTTAAGCTGCACCTGATGGAATTTTTCTAGCATTTCCTTCACTAAGACATGAGCTAGGTTCAGCGCTCACCCAGAATCAGAAGATGAAGCTCACCYCTATTACACTGAGCACTAATGGGCCGTTTCTCGTTTCCTCTGGTCGTGGCACTATGGCCATGCCATGCGGCTCCGAGGCTTCCCGTTCATCTCCAACTGGGCTGAACTTGTAGCTACCTCATAAACCTCTCACATGTCTTAATCAGATGGCAGCTGGTATTTCTCATATGTCAACCAAGTTTTGATCTGAATGACATGCACAGTGCCAYGGGAGAGCACGAGCAAAGAAAAGAGAAAGACTTTTCCCTTTTGTTTTCATAGGTTTGCTTGAGTCCTCATGACCCGTTAAATTCCCATAGCACAAGACGTCTGGCTGTGACAGTGGTCTAGTGGCTAGCTTGATCTTTGAGGAGAAGCAAAGCTTTAGCTCTGAAAATCAAGTATTGCGTGACCTGGAGACTTTTTTTACAAAGCAGACTTCAGGTAAGTTGGGGGATTTGGATTTGTTCAAGGCRGAGCATGTAGCTACAGCCTTTCTCCTTCTAACTGGCATCGAGTGCAGGTCCTTGCCTCGCCAACCCAGGAGGATTCTGCMTGCTCATATTTTGTAGAAAACCACAAACACTTTAGGAGATGTTCCCTGTTCAAAGAACTGCGTTTGGAGGTCATGGCTCTGAAAGAGAAAGAATTTTAAACTGGTTTGTGTGTATTTAAGATCTCTTTCTAAAGCTTCATATGAACTGTGTTGACACAATTGAATTTTTTTTACTTTTCGCTCTTGYCTCATTTCAAAGCAGTAGCTTTCAAAGCGGTGCATTCAGATCAGGAATATTGTACGCAGTAACTGGTTTGCACCAACACTTGGCATTTTGGTTGAGGCAGGATTGCACCCGGGCTCAGTGCTGGTGACAGCTCTCAAATGTAGTTACAACCYGATTATTTCTTGTCATGCCATTCTGCTTTGGCCTTTTTCTGAGCCATTGCTAGATACTGCCTTGGAACACCACTAAGAAGCGGTGCTTTCGGGCTCAGCTCCCTGTTCTCTGTTTCTCTCCTCCAAAATTATTCCTAGATGTATATCCTTCCTACTTTCTGGTGACACTATGATATTGGCAGATGTATTATTTATAGCCACAAGATTTGGCTTTCTGTGCCTCCAATCTGAACGCTCCCTCAGCACCTTTTAATAGCTATCGCTATTTTGTATCCCTTTTCATTTTTTCTCTAGGGAATATGCCAGCAGGGATGAGGCTGAAATCCTTCTGGATCAGGAGCAGAGACAAATGCTGCTCTGTTTGTAAACACTCCAAGGCTAAAATTAGCAGGAATCAGAAGAGGAATCGTTTATAAACTTCAAGCTCCCCGAGCCATCTTGAGGAACGTCACACGCATATCGACACATCTGCTGCCGATTTAAATAGCAACCGGCATTACCTTCCCTCCGAGTGCCCCCGSGGGAGCAGTGCCTCCGGCGCCCGCCCCACCAGCTGACACCTCCGCACGCCGCAGCCCCTCTCCTCGCCTTAGACTCGTCAGCCTRACGACACCACCACAAATGATCAAGCACATTTTCAGCTGGAGGAACTATCCAGATCCACCTTAACACCTTGCAGAAACTGGAAGAAAAGCCTTGGCCAGACGGAATATTGTCCCACAACACGGGGAGGGTTTCAGGATCTGATTAGACATTGGAAGACCAGAAAACCCTCACAGCCTGAGCAGTTTTTAAGCAGGCTTGTGCTGTGCAATTTCAAGCTTGAGGGAAAACTAAGCCACGTGTACAGCAGACACTTAACATTGGTTGGTAACCCCTACATATGTCTCGCCTTTCAGCAGTTACAGGCAATGGCATATAAAAATGACCTTGGCTGTGTCTGAAGGCAAACACGACAATAGAGAAGCAGTGGTATGCTCAAACAGTGTGTTCAGTAAAATCTATGTTTCTCAGAACAGGCTGCCAACCAAATGCCAAACGATCTGAATATATCAAGTCAACAGTTAAACTCAAGTCTTTGTAGATCCTAAAGTAACAACTTGGCTTTTTTTGTTTTGCAAAGCACATGAATACCTGCAACTACGCATCTAAAACTTTTTGAAAAGTCATAGCAAAACYATGGCATCTTCTTTTTTGGCCATCTATTGGCTTCATCAGACTGAAGGAGATTAAAACATATACAAAAGAAGTAGGTGACATATTCTAAAAAGAAACAAACAAAAAAATAGTATTACAGCCAAATAAAGCAAACATCTTCATAAAATGTCAGAGGCCAGAACACCACTGTTTGGAGTTTTATTTAGTGTTGGAGAATATGGTCACTTTTTTTGAAAGTGAAAATTCATACCCATACACCTGAGGTTATAGAAGGAACTAACAGAAAGAGTGGAATGTATTTAAGAGAGAAAAACTACTGAACTGAAAAGTATAACTCCTCTCTGCTTTGTCTTACTGCCTTGACATGGGAAAAACTAACAACTTCATCTCCACCAAAGAAATGGAGGGAAGAATTCAATGAGAAGGCATTGCACCCAGTTCCCAGGCTAGGAGATCTTATTGAGCTTGTTCTGTACAACTAATACAATTGGTAGCACTGCTGGGATTCTCTTTGAGAAAAAAAGGAAAAATATTAAACTACATGTTTGTAATGAGCAACCAGGATATTCTGGATACACAACTTTATTAAATACAGCTGCTTACCACCCCCTACCCTACTGCCTGCTCAGTGCTTTGCCCTTCAAGTCATCCCCTGAGTGCAGGGGAGCTGCTCCAAGGGAAAGGGCTTTGCACAGTCCTGTCTGTAAGGGTTTGCATAGAAAGCATTGACTCTGAYGCTTATGACTGCTGTGCACCCCTCTTTTACAGCCCTTTCTCTGCAACAGACCCTTGTAACACCATTTGAGAGGCCATGGGTAACGGCCTCTGGCGTCGTTAGCAGCAGGCACTCTTCTCCTGGGACACCCCGATCGATCACTGCTCCCCGGGGTGATGCTGTCGCTGGCCATAGCTCCCCTGCACAGCCTCATGCTGTCAGATGCTCTCAATTTAAAAAGTGATTTTTTTTTTGTCCCTCATTCTTGTCTAATCCCGGACGTTAGGGGTTTTTCCCAGTTTCAACCAACTGTAATCATGGGGCATCCCCTCCACTGATGTGAAGCACGAAGGACGGGGGCATGCTTCACTTCAACTCCCTCCTGCAGGRAGCACGGCAGGAGAAAACGTCCCCATGGTGTGAGTGAGGCTGCATGGGCAGGCAGCCGATGGCAGAAGCCGTCCCTCTTGCAAAGCCACTGCCAGCAGCGGAGGTGCGATTGGGACAGAACTGCCTCAGGTACAGTCCTTGAGGGACACAAAGCCTTGACTCTGTTGACCCTCTCAGTGATGGATATGGGGACACCTGAGTTGGTGACAAAGCATGCTGCCATCCCTTGGGCAGGGACACGTTGGGTAGTGGGACACGGGGAGGCTGCTGCACCCGAGATGGCCCCAGGCTAATGTGGCAATAGCCCAGCACCCGCCAGCCCACCAAAAGCCACAGATCCTATGAGACTTACACACAAACCCAGAGCTGCTATATTTGGAAAGCAACAGCAACTCCTTAAAAGAAGCAACAAGAGTCAAAGTATATGACTCGAGGCACTTTCGAAAGAGCCATACCCTTTCCATTTAAAGTGTGGTGCTTGCTGACATTTGCATTTCTCTGCCCTYGGCAGAACACACACACGTACACCATGTCATGTCCACAAAATACTTGGCTGCGATTTATATCCCCAAAATCCTTACCATATGCAAAATATCCCATCCATTTAAATAGGAGGATTATAGGAGTAGGAGGAAGCTTAGCACAAACAATAGCTGTGCTCAGACCCAGCGTGCACGAGTGATTTGTGGGAAGTGCAAGACATATCAAAGATGGCAGGTGCTGCTCTTGCTTGCGAGCTATTTATACTCGCGGAGTCACTCTATAAACACTTCTTACTTTAGCACACTCATAGGATTCTTTTTCAAAGGGAGAGGAGAGGTGTGGAGCATGACTGCACGGGCCAAGTCTGTCATTTTCAAGATAACCAAATTAAGTATTGTGTAAAAATCCCACTATAATATACAAAGAGGAGTARCCTACTATAACTGGCTTCAAAGTAGGGAATCACAACAAACCAGGAGATATGTAACAGGARGAAAAAGACACAAAAGGAGTGGAGGGGAAGCAAATAAAACATTTTCCTCTTAGAAAGTACTAATCTTAGAGATCCAGGCTCTGATGGGATTTTGTCTTTTATATTTTTAACAAAGGAATCACCGTCTCCYGCAAGAGGTAAATATATCTGGTAAACAGGACTTGGCTGTTTACTTCTGAGGTTCGAGAGAGTGATGAACATGACTTCTCACCCAAGAGACGCATTTGGGAGGTTTTGGCCCCGAGGAGGGACCCCCTGGGCTTCGGCAGGCKCGGGGCTGAGGAGGGAGCCAGGGGCTCTCCCCGGGAAACGCGCCGGCCGTGGGGCATGGCCCGGGGCTGCGGCCGCAGCAATCCTGCACGGAAAGCTGCTCTCRCCCCTTCCCCCCGAACCACTGTAGGGTCCAGTCGCAGGATGAAGGCTTTTGAATTCAACTGGAAATAAAAGCTGAAAACCATAGAGCATGGACCATCCGGGGACATCAGCAATCGGGCACAGCATTTCCCAGTTGACGTGAGATGTTGTAAAAGCCACGATTAATCCCTTACACACTCTCCTTGGACTCAGGGATGAGCAGAGATGTCACCACAACCTGAACCCTGCATCCACACTCCAGCACCCRTGCTGTGAAAACACAGGGAGCTGCGATTCAGATGCCCTTTCAGTGCTAACACCCCCAGCGCTGTCATCCTCACTTGTGCGTGTCTGGAAATAATTGTTTGAGAAACCGCTATTTCTGACTCACAATTCCAGTTGTGAGCACGTGTACAATGAAAAGGTTAGTTCCTATGTTATTTACATGTCAGCGCAGTTCAGAGGTACTAACAAAGGTTAAAGAAAGCAAGTCGAGATGAATGTGACCTATTCTTTGTAGTCCTGATCTTAAGCCTTTTAGCCTGGCAGATCTCCATTAAAATGAATGAGAGTTTCTGTGCTAAAGCTGGAAAATTCGCCAAAAATCATTCTTCTTGTGTTTTGTTATTACAGCCGTGTAGTTTTCAATTGCTCCTCAGACACAGTTCTTGTAGGCACGAATTGCATCATTACAGATTATTTTTCTTGAAGTACCAAGTATCACTGTCACTGTGTCATAACTAAGGCAATAATACAAGTCTCAGAAGTGATTTTGGAAAAAAACCCAAACCTGATTAGCAAGGATCTTCTTTAAAGCAAACTACCACAAGTCATTAATCATAAAAGTTTCTGATTTCAGAAATGAGTTAACTGAACTTTAATGAGACAAAGAGCTTTTAAAAGCTGCCACCACAAGACTGTATGCATTAAACTGGAGAGTGCTGCAAAATGACTGATTTCATTACCAATTCCAGGAAGCGCTCCACCAGAAGCAGCTTGAGGAATCTACGAAATCTCCAAATTCCTTTCAAAAATTCTACTTACTTATGGTACCTGGTATTCCAGGAGATCCGTGGTACATTTGCACATAGACCTGGGGTCACCACCATAGTACAAGAGCAGATRCTTTTATAATTAGTGAATTCTGTGCCACGTCCCAAATGGTTTTGGCTGGCGGGAGCTGTCACCCTCCCCGAGGAGCGCAGCGATGCAGCCACCTCCCCCAGCAAGAAGGCTGTTGGAGGCAGAGGAGAGCTCCTGAGCACCCACCTCATGCATGATGCTCTTGTATTCCCACCTGTCCTTTCCTCCAACTTCTCAACCTATCAATAAGAAGTTGGGAGGGAAAGGAGGGGACCAGGGGAGGGCTCAGAGAGTTGGCAATGGCCATGGCATATCCCCCCAAGTCCCTGGGCTCCTAAGGTCTCCTCCAGACCAATGTTTCTGTGATTAATGACCTCAGGACATCAAAATGGATGCATGCATTTAAATCCAGTACAAGGAGWGGAGAAACAGATAATTTCTGCTGGGGAACTGCTCCTTCCTGAGTGTAACGTTAGAGCAGAGTCCTTGCACTGTTGGTGCAGGAAAACTCATAGACACCGATAACTGAAGACACTCAGCAAATCAAAACAAATACTAGCATTAAGAATGTGTTAGTCACTGTGGGAAACAGTCAAAGGGGAAGCTTGATGTCATTGCCACATTTGGCCTAAGCAGAAAGTCGCTCTGAATGAGAAGAAAGGTTTCCTGAGAAGTATTCAGCGATAACATTACTGAAAACGAAACACATGGTCCTGGAACAATCCTCGTTTCAAAACTACACCCCGCTGACCTTTGTGCAAACAGATGTTCATAGGCAAGTGACTTACTGTTGTCTTCTCATGACAAAAGCTACAGTAAACAGATTGTTGAGGAAGGCACAGACTGGCTGCTGCTATTAGCAARTGACAGCATCATCCTGTCAAGGCAGGAGCGCCAGCATGCAGAGAGCTGCCAAAGCGGTGCTCATATGCAGCAAGACACTTTGCAGGCATCTGACTCCCTCATCTACAAAGCGGAGAAGATACTGCCTGAGGTACTCAGACCACCTCCTTCTCCTGAGAAGCAATTTCAGCCTAGTTCCCCAAAACCACGAGTTTATGCAAGGATGCGCTGCTAGCCTGTCATCAGTCAACTTTAGCGAAGTTTCCGACACAGYCACAGGTCACAGCATTGTCTTTATCGGGAAAAGTCAGGGGGGCCACAAGGCCTGCACTGCTTGGGAAGGAGGCTTGGTTTGTGCCTGAAGAACCCCTTGCTTTCGGGCAGGGAGGTGAGGATGTGCCACATACCATCTTACCCAAACAGCAGCAGATTTGTGCCCCTTGTCTGTTTTCCTGCTGGACCCTGGATCAATGACGGAGCCAGAGGCACTGAGCACAGCTTCACACGGCCAGCCACGAACCACCTACCTCCTTTTACAGCAGAGATCTCAGGCTCAACACCACTGTCGGGTCCTCAAAAAACAGTTCTCTCCCCAGAGGTGAGATGCTCTGAGCAGCCTCCCCAGGGCTGGAGAGCTGCTCTGCAGGCTGCGGCGTGCCTGCGTGTCGCATTGCCACCTAGTGACCAGCACCAGCACCCAGCACCCTGCTAGCCTGGGGCAATAGTTTTGCTCCCATAAGTRTAAAATYGCCCCCAGCAACCGCACGGATGGGTGCTGGCTCYCGGCTYGCCTGAAGCCGGCGGTCACTCCACRACCTGCCCTCGTGTCTCCYSTCTGCTGTCCAGGCACCACAAAGCCACAGGGTTTTAAATGAAAACCTTGAGTGGTTAATGTACCAATTACTAATCACAGCATCCACTGTTAAAGCAAAAGCCAAACACATCAGTAACGTGCACAGGAGGGACAGATGCTTTATTCTGCAAGTGAGCTTGCCTCACCAAATGCCGTACTTGCAAAGCGGATGGAAATCAACAGTACMAGTAACTTCATCCCACTAAATTTAAACGAATTTGACATAAGCAGTTTAAGAATCTTTTTACTGTGTTAATCAGTACAACATATTGTCATATTTGTTCTTCCATTAAAAGATAATTAAAGCAAACAGCGGCAGCCAATAACTTGAAAAAAGGGAGTTGAATCAACTGAAAACTCCCTTCCTTGAGCAAAAAGTTAGATACGCCTGTATTTACTGACGTCTAGGGTGGCAAGATAATGCTTCTCAAGAAACAATTCAGCTTCTATTCCTGACATTGAAGCAATGTTATAAGACCAATTTCCATTAAGAATACCTGGAAGAGCTACTTCTTCCTGAAGAAGGGATGAACTGAGAGCTCTTCACTAATGACTTCTGATTCATTTCCTCAACACCTCCGGTAATGAAGTACTGTTGCGTTCACTTCCATGAGTGAAGCACCTACTCCTTCATCTTCTGAGCTGTGCCYAGTACACGGTTTCAGGTTTTTCCCTTTCATGACTTAGCCAGAACTTAAAAATGCCATTACACTACCTGGGTAGCTTCGGTCCCCAGGAAAACCAGGTTATTTCTAGCAGAAATATTTGCTCTCCAAACTTGCTGTTTTAACTGTGCTGCTAGGAATTCAGGAAGGTCAGCAAGGACATCAAGCCAGCACCCACCAGCAAGAAATTAAGGTTGGAAATTGCTGAAAAGACACATGGACAAATACAAGRAAGTGTTGTGCGACCCGGTCTTTTCCTGGAGCCATCCAGGAAGCGACATAAAGCACTGCTGTACCAAGAAAGCTTTATATGGCTTTTTCTATGGTTCTTTGTTATCCAGCAGTACTGAAGTAGCTTCCTATGGTCAATAAAGCTCCCAGCTGCATGAAAGCCAGTTCCCATTTAAACAGGCAATGTGCTTCCCACACTCCAGAAAGAGCCAAAACTCGTTTCATGAAGCCTGTGAAGCATYGTGCAGCACAACTCTGAGAACTGAGAGCCCTGCCTGTGGTGTCATTACCYGTAGAGGAGGGGCTGATGCCTATTCCTTCCTCCCAAAACTATCATTGTTTCCAAACGCTGTCAGTACATTTCTACTTGGTTGTACAGTCACGAAAAATCATGTCAATTCTCCTGCTTCGCTAGATGCACTGAACCCAGCTTGGTCAAACTCATTCATAATTAACGTGCAATGCTTTAAATGGATACGTTTTGGAGAATCCACTTTCCATACCTGACTATACGGCCTTATTTTATATGGYGTGGCTACTTAGCTTGGACTSACCTTAAGCAGGAAYGGAGAAAAGGACTTCCCAACTTTAYAGAAAAAGAAGACGATACATTTTTAAACCATGTGAAATATGCCCTAGAAAATGACTTAACAGCGTTCACAATTGCAGGACTCTAATATCACTGCTTATTAGCTGAATATAACCTGGTGATGACACTACAGCTAATTGCAAGACCGTTGTTTCTGCTGGATAGCGCAGCTCAGCCCTCGTCACCAGCCGGGGACAGGCRGGCTCCGGGTGTCTGAGCCTCTCCGCCCATCCAGTGGCCTTTGGACGTGGCCTAATGAAAGGAGTCGGTGTCTGTTCCCTGAAGGATCGCAGTACTTGGTGGTACGTAAACTYTGAATCCTCACAGGTCTAATGATAAGCACTGAGGTTGTTTACAAACAGTGTGCTGTACTTCAGAAACGAAGCCCTTCTGCAATTAGTATTTCATGACTTATTGCCAAATGCTGCTGTATCCTAAAGGGCTGCAGTCCCACAGCACAGAGAAACTGCTTCCTCCACCATGGCTCGGGAAAACCGGGATGAAGCCCTCCTGCCCGCTAAGCCTCCACGGCCATGTCAAATTAGTGAACGTAATTCTCCATATTCCATCACTTGGTTTAATCAATATTTTGCTGGCTGCCCAACCTCCATGGGAGCGTTTCTGGGCCAGTTCATCCCTGCGTTGTGATTTCTGGAAAGAGGTGCAACTACATTTGAAATGTAAATGACTGTTTCTCTGCTTGGGACTGCAAGATTCATGCTTGTTCTGTGTCTAGTAAAGTAGAGGCCATAAATGCCCTCGCCAGGCTGGGATGCATTTTAATTACACGACGGCCTCTGTTGCTGAATGTTGGCTTCTGGAGAGCTGTTACCATTGGATCTCATTTGTCATGCAGGATCAAAACCCCGCAGTATTTGCACAGCTGTTCCTACTGCTCGCGTACCTGTGCATGAAGCAGCCTCGCTGGTTCATCTCCCACCGACTATAATCACAGGTCCAATTCTCCTGATTTGGGGGAGGAGAGGGCAGTATTACAGCGGTTAATACTACTTCTTGATTACTTTCACATCTTTTCGCCCAAACTAGATGTCTTCATTCTAGACTGCAACCCTGCTATGTGCTGTTGTATAAACACAAAGAAAACAAGGTTCCATCCAAAAATTTTGGTATTTTACAAGTTCCCTGTTTAYCTCTTTTCTCCCTTCTGCCTCCTTTCTCCTACACTGTTAACTAGATGCTAGAAAAAGCAGGGCTGGACCTGTGCTAGRTCTGAATTGTATTAGGCTTTCCATTAAAAAAAATGTCATGCCACCTAACGCCGTGCAAGAAGATGCTCTAGAAGCACAATGCAGGTACTCAYGAGATGCTGAACAGACCAGAAGAGCACTGTCTATGGTCCCAGATGTCACAAGCATTSAGGCACGAGGTCTCACCCATCTCGTCGTGTATAGATACATATATCACTATAGCCTTTGTCACTATAGATTAAATAGCAACGGATCAACTCTCATAAAAGCCCCTTGTGCTATTCCCTTTGCCCCCTCCCACCTTTCACCAGTAGTACATTAGCCATTTGCAAATGCTGACTCGTGTTTGCTGAGCAGCAGAGCCAAGGCCCTGAGTCTGGGGACAGGGGGAGGCTCGTGCCTGTGGAGCACAAAAGTCCCTGGTCCCAGGGAAACACGCGGCCTTTGGCAGCTGCACGGCGCTGAGTGCTCTTTGTTAGCTGCTTTTAAAGGGTTGGGTTGTATGAAATATTAATTATGATTCTGCAAGTTCCCAAACGTCCTTTCAACCACAAATCAAGCTGAAGATATCTCTTGCAGAATGACACAGCAAAGCTGTCATTCAATAACAAAGGCAGCAAAGGTCTTATTCTGTCCTGGGCACGGCTGTGTTTCCTTTGATTAGCCCCATTTGGTTGGGCTGCAGAGAAACAAATCCATCTTTTGTACAAATTTGATTGGCGAGTGTTTGTGGCAGGGACCATGCTCCACTCTCTCAGCACCGGGCACGCTGGGTCTGCGCAACACTGAGGGTGCGAATGCCTCGCCAGTTTGAGATGCTCATAGCGTTGCAGTCACTGATTCCTGCTGTCAGCAGGAAAATCCCAATTASGTCCATGAGGGGAAGAACATCCCCACAGAGAGGAAAAGGTGATGGGGTGGGTGCTCCTGTGCTAGCTGTGGGAGAGGGGAAGGAGTCACCCTGTGCTCTCTCCTCCATCTAACACACTGGGGCTCAGCAGCCACAATTAGCTCTAGATGGGGGTCTTTAATGGGGTAACTACCTGTCATGCACACTGGACCTGACTTTCAGGTACCCTAACTGCAGAGATGAAAGGGTTTTTTTGTCCATCTGTGTCTGAGGGAGTTTCACATCCATTAGCAATTATGATAATGGATCTATTTCCAGAGAATTAATTGCTCCTTTGCCCAAGTCCTAGACAAGTTTGCTGTAAAAATTAATTACTTGGCATATACAATAAGCTTAACAGTCAAGTAATAAGCTAATTTTCAGAGAATCCACAGAGGGCCCCCAACCTCCCAACTTCTCAGAGGAGTTTCCGAATATACAGTGAAAAGTCAGTTGTCTTCTTGCAATTCCTTTCCCTTGGTATCTGACAGCCCCAAAACACCTGACCTGGCACTTGACAGCTCAGGACCCAGCAAGCAGCCCAGGAAAGCACAGGGGTATTAAAATAAACCACATCTGCAAAATAACCCTCCCAAACAAGCAATTCCCTCCTCCCCAAACCCCTGATGCTTTCCCCGGTGCCAGCATGCATTATGTCTAAAAATGGATGAGGGTAATGCCARCAAGCAGTGGAGAATCAGAATGAACAAGACACACTGCTCTCCTTTCTCAATTCACATCTTCCTCCCAGGGAGGGCTTCACCTTTTACACCAGTGGGATGTACCAACATGGAAGAAAAAGAGACAGCTTTATTGTCAGAAGATCACCCAACACTGAAAAYGCTCAGCTTTAGGTCCCTTTCTAGTTCAGGGACTTGATGTTGCATCTCCCCACGTCCCAGGTGAGTACCCCATCCGTGGCAGAGGTGGCTGATCCAAGAGGACARGCATGAATATCTCTGTGCTTTGTTGTCTAAGATGACTTGAGCTCCCATYGCTGTCTCTTCTGCGGGAATCTCTGCTTTCTGCCTAGCTATCTGTTTCTGTAAAACCTGGAGAAAGCCAGTATTTTGCAGCCTCTGCTCTTTTCCACAATGTTGTTGGAGCTGACCAAAGAGTTCAACAGAGAAGGACAGCAGGATTGCAACAAGGCTTTTTTCCTTAGGAAAGCAGACTGAAAATTTGCACAGYGTGTTTGCAAGCAACCTAATTGCCTCTCCTGAACAAGCTACCACCCATCAGGTAGCYCACAGTAATTGATGCCATGTGCTCCTCCTACCTGCCCCAGAAGYAGGGTGAAACAGTTTTACTTACATTAGCACAAAGACATTGTTTTTGACCAAGATCCGATTCCTTTCGCCAAATGCCCACAGTAAACAAAGCTAAGTGCTTTCTGTGTATGCATGAACACAAGGGAGTTAATCTGCTTAAGTCTGTAAAATGATCAGCCTCACACTTCAAAAGAACAGGGATGCTTGGCCATTTTTCTTGAGGTTTATTGCCATTATTTGCAGTCCCCGTTTCTTTCAGTAGCTTAAATATAAGGGGGGTTTTTTGTAGCTCTCATGAACATATGTTGTACTTTGCACAAAAAACATACAAACAGATGCAAAGGGATCGTACTTAAATAACAGAGATGACCCAATGTGTAGGTGTTAATGAAAGGAGATGAGCTTGCAGGGGGCAGGGATGCTGGGTGCTAAAGCAGGAGAGCATGGTTAGCAAGGACAGCAGCCTCCTGGGGCAGCTGGCCCCAGCAAACCTTCTCAGAGGTAATATGAGGCTTTGGATGTTTTGTTCCTATTCATTTAATGGGAATTGAGCATCCGAATACCAGCATCTAAAATCTYAGTCTAGTTATTACATCAATACAGAGACTGCTTTCAAAAGTCCTGCCTGAAATATGGCAATTCCTCCAGCTCAGGAGGAGGTCTACGGTCAGTTCCCATGAGTATCAACRGGAACAGCATTAAGCTAATATTGAGCATGTTTAGGGGGGAAAAAAACCAACAGCACCAAAAAAACAAACCAGAAAAACAGCACCSTCCTGATAGTAGGGACTGCAATTTTCAACATAAAACTCCTTCTTTTTGCTAGTGTGTTTCCCGACTGCTTTGCTTGATACAGGTGTTTTTAGCCATAAGACCATCCTCAACAAATCAGCAACCAATCTAAATGTTAATATAACTTCTCTTTAGGAAATTAGTTTGTTTTAAAAGTACARAACAGTCCTAGTTCAGTTATTTTCTTAACCTTCTCTGTGCCCTTGAGCATACACAGCTCATACAAGGAAACAGCATTTTTAATTTCTCGTGGACATATGTTATACAACCTCACAGAAGAATGCTGGAAATGATCATCTATGAAGAGCATGGGGCTTCCATCTGGCACAGTTTTGATTCAAGACTGACAAAAATATCTAGCAGAACTGCATAGAAAATGCCGAGATCASTAATGGCCCAAATGGTATCTTCTAGGGGGAAAGGGGGGAAGAAAGGGAATAAAAATAATAAAAATCAAGCCGTCTGCGAAGAGACATTTCAAGTAGAAAAAGGGAGATTTGTGGTTTTTTTCTGTGGTGCTTTAAATGTACTGATTCCTGCTGCAGGGAGCCACACAAATCTTTTCTTCAAGTTTTATTCACGGGAGGTGGGGAAATCACAACTGCCAAAGGAAGACAGGTCAGGATTAAAAGCAAGAAATATGTTGKTTTGGTGTCAGAAAATTCAGTAGCAAAGAACCCCATCAGAAACCTTCAGTTCTGCCTCAGCTTGTGCTAAATGCAAGCTGAAATTTGCATTCATTTGATGCCAAACCATAAACAGTGTCAATTTAATGGAGAATACAAAAAAAAAAAAAAAAAAAAAAAGAAAAAGAAAAAGAAGTAGGGAAAGAGATATTGCATGGGAAATTACCACATGGTCCTAGTACCCAGAGATAACTGCTTGAACTGGATCCTGAGTCTGGAACAATTCAAAGCAAACAAATGTGGACAGATACCTTTTAAGCCTCCCAGGTGGAGGTTTCACACCTCTGTGATTCAAGACAGAGATGGGATTTTGGAAAAGTTTCCACAACACTCTGCCTCTCTCTCCCCTCCAGCCAGCTGCACTTTTATATGCTGGGAAATTGATGTAATGGGTTAMATTTCTTACATAACAGAGAAAAAAAATTGGCAAGGAATAACTTCTCACAGTGAAAGCCAGTGTACGGGCTGCACCATCAAACTTTTACAGACTTCCAAACRTCAGCCAGACTGGCAAGACCTTTTACTGTAACCCAAGATATTTATTTCTGAGGAAACTCTCAGATTTATTTCAYAGTGGGGCTTTAAAAGGAAAAGTGATTTGCTTTCGTGGGACTCCAGAAAGCCTGTTATGGCTTACTACATCCATTCTGCATCTGACTGGAGTGATGAGGTGTTTTGCATCATTTAAAGGGGTTGTTATTAAATTAAGACCACAGACAGCATTTGTAGATATTGCACAAGTTATGACTAGCAGGGAAATACAAGAGAAGACCCTCATTCCAGACAAAAACCGTAAGACAAAGCAAGCCTAGAGCACGACCTGGTGATAGCAAGGACTGTACCTCTCCTCGGTCGCTGCTCCGCTGGTGGGAAGATGAGTGTGWGATTCTTTCAGCCCCTGACACATCTGGCAGCCTCCACCATACAGTGCAGAGGAAGAAAGGAGATCTTCACCTTCTCTTGCTCTTTGCTGCTGAAATGCTGTATGGTCCCAGGAACAGGGACCTCTAATTCTGGTGTGGCTGTTGCATCTGCCTCTTGTGGACCATTTGCCCCATCTACTTCTCAAGCAGGAGTCAAACCTGAGCACATCCCCACCTACTTTGATGCAAGCATCCTCCTCCCTTCCTTTTGCCTTTGCTGTGTATTTTATCTGCAGCAYCTCTTCTGCTCATCTCCCAGAGGCATTCGTCCTCTCCCCTCGTTTGCACACCACRTGTGCCTCCTTTCCCAGGCAGGGGYTCAGCAGCAGGGCCCTTCAGTGCCCTCCCGCCAGCTGCGCTCAAGCTGAAAATAAGGCAGGTCAGCGTTAAACCCGGGGAGGTGCTGCCCAGGCTCCCTGCCCTGACAGCCCCTCCTGACCCGGCCGGGGGGAATTAGCTGATGGCTGCCACCCTCCCGCAGGGCAGCTGGGCTGGAGCTGGCTCGCCAGCAGCCGGGTCTGCCCCTGCCCCTGCCCCTGCCCCTGCCCCTGCTCCTGCACAGCTGCCCGGGCTTTGCCCGCAAACCTTCGCAGAGTCTGCACCCTGCAGGTGTTTGAATGTCTTTGGCCCCCTGCTCTCCAAAATGCACAAGCAATTTGGGGGGAAAATACTAAAAAAAAACAGTTTCCTTTGACCTTGTGTTTCCCTACCAAGGCTACCCATCATAGCCTACTCCTCTCCGTATCCCCAGACAGACCCGTCTGCRCTCCTGACATACACATATTTCTGTGTTTGGGGAACATGAAGCAAACTTTGCAAGCCCAATTCYTGCCAGAACAAATCCCTTTAGCATCCTTTCCTTCTAGGAACGGCACAGAAAAGTGTTTAGAGGGCTCTTTAGTGATGCCRTTTCCATCACAAACCCTCCCAGGGCCTTTGGCCACGTTGATATCTTATCGCAGCTGGGAAGTGGGTCAGTATCTCACCAGTGCAGTGGGTAACACACGTCGAGAGTGTGGAACGGAAAACAGCTTTATAACTTCCCAGCACCATTCTCCGAGGCTTAGCTGCTCTGCCTTGGACAAGATATTTCKCAGCCTGCAGGTTTTGCTTCAGAACATCCAGAGAAATGTAGACCAGCTTTAAACAATATGTTTAAAGGAAATATTCAGCTGTTAAATGCCTCAGCTGTCCACCTCTTTGCGGAGAAGGATGCAAATTTCTGAGTCCAGGCAATTTCYGAAAAAAATCACATTTCTGCTGCGCAGCGTTACTGCTGAGTGCTAAGGAATACTTCTCTTTCTCTGAGCCATGATAAACTCAATCTAGGGGAAAATTTTCTCTTAAAATAAACTAATTTGTCATTTGACTCAGTTTGACAAACAGGTCCTGCACCCCTACCTTTCAGCCAACTAGAAGCTCTTGTTTTTAGACATGCCCATGTCACAGAAATGTGGGAAAAATGATGTAAATCAGGCATGGATATTCAAGGTGATGGAGCCTTGCTTGCCATAACACTGGAAAAAATCTCTAGCCCAGCAGAACAAAACTGGAGGGGTATTGGTATAACCACCACTCAGGTCGTAGGGAAGGGGAAAACAAAAAATTTAAGACATAAAGCACATCTCTTTCTTTGGCACCGGAGCACCCAGAGCTTCAGCGCCCAGCACGGTCTCTGGCAGTCTGTGCTGCCTTCCTCTTGCCATACAGTCGTGGCAATAAAGGCAAGCAATTTTCATCTCAGGGTGTGCAGCTCCCAATTTTATAGAGCTATAGATTAGATTTAGATAGACTACATGTTGATAGATTCAATATATCTCCCGATTTCTCCTCAAGGAGAACAAATTCCTTTGAGACCTCTGAATAAATACCTTTTAGGACCAAAGTTATGAGGCTGCAAAGTGCACGCTGTCTGTGCGTAGTATGTTACCGAGGTGAGATCTTGAAGGAAAAAAATCCTCCAAACTGTGTGAAAACAAACTTCTTAATTGGTGAAAACCACAGTTGGGAAACATCCCAGGCAGCTGTTCTTCAGCTACCTGGAGACCTGCCAAGTCTTATATATCAGCTTTGAGCTGAGAACAAGTGTGATAAATTCCCGCCAAGAGGGTAATGTTTTTGAGTTATAAGCACCTAAAAATAGGCATATGTAATGAAATTGCCTCCTCAGCCATAACTGGAGTGTCACTTGTATAACGGTATAATGCACCATGTCCGCCCGAAAGCTGATGGGGTCCTGCATCCCACTGAGCCAGAGAAAGGCTCCTGTTGCAGTCGGTGGGCACGGGGCATCATCAGTCCAGGGTCTCCTGCAAAMCTCTGCTCACCGGGCTGTCACGCAGCCTGAAAATTGTCACCAGGAGCAGGTCCTCCCACTGTGTGTGCCTACTCCATCCGTGACTCAGGCAGAAGGACCCGCTCCAGCTCCAGCCAGGGCAGCAATGTTTGCAGCACCATTATTCATGTTTCCACTGGGATAATGCAGGATGATCATTTCTAAACATTACCCTTTCAGTGCACACAGAAAGCTCAGTGTTAATCTCATAACATTTGCAAGGAAATCTTTTTAATCAGTAATGAAAGCCAAACATCACCTAGACTTTATTGACCTGCAATAACAGAACACCACTGCTACATTTCCCCCGTGCCTCTTGCACAGGTTCATTTGACTCGGTCCGTGGTTGGTGTTTATTATTAGCTCACAAAGCTCAAAGAGTTTATATTATTGATTTGCTGTATTGCAGGTTCAATCCCTTGGTGCCCCTCAGCCTGAAAGGATTAAGTCAGAAAGAGTTAACACCTTTACTTCCAAGACACAAATGTGATGGTTTATATAATCCACACATCAATTTTCACTCTGCCAGTGTTCAGCACATTAACTGGAAAGCGCCAAATGCTGCAGCAATATTGATATTTGCAACAGCAAAGGTATTCGCAAACAAGAGCCTGCTCCCGGCAGAGGAAAAAGTGACATATTCAGAGAAGGAGGAGAGTGAAGAGGCACAGCAGAGTAAACCATCCTTCCCTCACTAACGGCTACAGGTGGTTTGTTACTCTGCGTGCAGACGYAGCCTCTGCAGCACTGTGCTGAGGTCATGGTTTCCAAATCCTTTTTCCCATCACTTATTTATTTCATGTACCTCTTACAGTTGGTCAACAAGCTAGACTGTAAGCACACGGGGGCAGGGGTTATCACTTTATCTGGTGGTTATATGGCACTTGCTCACTGCCTCAGTGCAAGAACCAAGGAGAATCAACCGAAACTAGTAGACAGAAAGGTCAAAACCAAGAAAAAGAGACGTCATTGCCAGCAGCCAGCAGTAGACCTGTGGAATGCCTTGCCCTGCAGATTTGTGGATGCTCAAAGCTTACAGGGATTTAAGAAGTGGTTGGACAAATCCATGAGGGAAAACTCCATCAGGACCATTAAAAACAAAAGCCTCCGCCTCAGGAAATCCTTGAGCCACAGATAAACGGAAGCTGGGAAAGGAGCTAGGTATGTACCATTACACCTCTATCTTATTCTCATACTCCTCCCCAGAATTGCTTTTGGTCACTGTTGGAGACAGGCCACAGAGCTGATGGCTCTCTGTCTAATATAGGATAACTATTCTTCAGTCACATTAAAAACCCATGGCATCAGAGAAAACCCGAAAGTTTTGTGTCGTGCAGAAGCTAGGCACTTATTTCTTCCTTTGTTTATACCAACTGAACCAAGGAGTTCTTCATTAAATGGAACCAAAACCTCCCAGGGAAGCAGCCTGGGTGGCTGGAGTCTGGGTGGGAAAATAGGCAAAGAGTTTGGGTTTCCTTTAAAAAGCTGCTAGTGGAATTTCATCAGCTTATGCCCCCCCAGAGACCAGCCACCACAGCACACCAGTCCTTTCTGAGATTGTTTTTTGCTTACTTTTTACCATAGTTCAACTTCTTTACCTTTGGGTTGGCCATCATTCAAAACACACTCCTCCACCTGTTTTGTCCTCTCCCTAGAAAAGGACATCTGTTTGTTTTCCAGCAGAAGAAAGCCCCCTCCCAAATATTTCCATGTGGCAAGAAGCCATGATATTCCCAGTTGTGCAGGATGCTCTGGACTARCATCTAAATATGCATCTCCTCTCATAGAACTTCCCACGGTACATTTGAGCTCCACTTAGGACAGGACCAACTGTTGAGACATGCTATCAACACAAAACCTGCTAGGTTTAATTCCTTCTGATCCTCAGGGCTTCTCTAGTGTCAAAATGAACCACACAACTTTCTGCACAAAGGCAACAACCTGCCTCCTGTATGATGTGGGGTCTCCAAGGCTGGGCGCACGCTCCATCGATGCCTCGAGGTGCTGGTTTGGCAGCAGTAAAYGTGTTCATGTCATGGCTTTCCTAAGAGCTTTATGGTACACAGCCCGGTCCCTTGGGCTTTCTGCAATGGGTGAGCTTTTTCAAGAACACCTGCCTCCTTTTCAGAAGTGGCTTACCCAGGGTTTATTTTCAGCTTAGAGGAATCCAAAGCCACAGTAAATGTTATACAATTTCCACATTATTTTTCTTTCAATATGTTGCATCCCTGAGGACATGACAAGAGGAGCTTCAAGAAGATTTAATAAGTAGCACAGAGAGGGTGGGAACAGATTGGACCACGTCCTGCTCTGCAGTAGCTACGGAAACATTTTCCCAGGTATGTCAGCTGCATGAAAATGTTGTTTCTCTTACTCTCCAGAGCACCAAGYGCCAGCTTGGGGCAGCGCTGCCTGGGTGCAGCCACAGGAGCACACTGTACCCAGGGTCATCTGACAACTGCACCGCTCCCAGCGAGGTGGGGGACTGGATATAGAGGTGCCACAACTGCTTTTATTTTCCCTTCCTCAGGAACTTTCCCAATGAATTTGAGATAAAGACTTACCTTCCTAAATTTGGCTACACCAGTAACACAGGAGCAGTAACAGCCACTGCTACGCACCTTAAGCGGCAATAAGCTTCCTACCCCAGTGTCACAGCTTCATGCCGATGAAGAGTCTCAAGCCGCCTCTGTAGTCTGACAAGTTGTAGGACAAGAAGCATTTCAAGCTTTGGCATGGGGCATTCTCATGTAAGAATACACCTTAAGAAAGAAATATGACTGATAAAGTGAACTATCGCACTAAAATACAGAGCCCAGGAATAAAAGAAACTGTGCAGAGCACAGACAGGAGAGCCTGYGGTACTTTAATCACCATGGCTTCAGTAACAACAGTCTTGAAACAGCTACTACAAAAGCTCAAGCATTAATGTGTTAACCATTAACCCTTTTTTCCATGCAGAAAGCCTAAGCAGAGTGCTCCAGCACCTGCTAGGTCCGTAATCACGACCTCACCCACCGCCTGGTGCCGTSTGGCGGTTCACAGGTTCAGCTTAGTCCTTTTCCATTCATTGCAGAGTGGGTCAAGAGATGGTGGGTGCAGACATGAATAGCCGGCCTCTGCATTAATGCAGCTGCCTAGGTAAGTGTTTTTCAAATAGATTTGTGCCGGGGCTGCATGCCCAGCCACAGCAAATTTATAGTGACCGCAGGGTGACAGAGCACTAAAATATTAAAGTCTTTGTATTGTGATTGTACTTGGGAATTGCTCGGTTGGCTCTGAAAAGTAGCTATGACTCTATAAATAGTAAGTACTTTGTCATTTCTTGCCTACTTTAAACACACAGCTATATTTCAATCATGATTCAGAGTAAATCAAATTCCATGTGAGGTATGGTAGAAATGTTGTATGCGCCAGAGGTGCACCCTAAGCTCATATAAATCAGCACAGCTCAGTTGATGCCTGGGGAAAGGATGCCAATTTATGCCAGCTGAAGGTCTGCAGGGCAGCGTTAGTATCATTCTCTTAAGACTGAGATACAAGTAAGTAAACATTGAACATCAAACTATTCGCTATGGTTCTCACTGTCCTCCTGAGATCTACTGAAAAAAGGCACTGTAAAAGTGCTTATTCTCTCCTATGACATTCATTCTTATAAAAATATTAGAAAGGTGTTAGTTAGAAATAGTTATGATTTGCCATAAATCTCGGTGCTATGTAACAGTACATTTTGTTTAAGAATATGACCTGGAAATTAGAAATGCAGTGAGACATTGATTTTTAAAATGTCATAGAGCCAAAATTTCTTCACAACAGGATGCAAATAAACTCAAAATAAGTTAGTGTTTACCAGAGGGAAAAAGGGAACAGGRTCTATATCCTAGGTAACACTACAAAACAAAAGATTAATGAAACCCGCACTTGAAAACTCTAATGGCCAAGGAACTAAAAAATGTACCTGTAAAAGGTAATATTAATTGAAGAGCTATGGGGAAATACACAGCTGTTACAGCACAAATATATTTTCCTCCTCTCTGCAGCTATACAGCTTTCTGTGCACACTGTGTTCTTCTTCTGAGTCGGGATTATAACTGTCTTTTTAATACATAGTTTCACAGTGTCCTAGGTCAGAGGGAATCATTAAATCATCCAGCCTGGCTTTCCACATAACACCGGTCTTTGCATTTCACCCATTTACCTCTACATTGAACCCAGCAACTTGACGTAGGCCATATTTTTTCGTCTTGGCCTCAGACAAAAGTTCTTGGGCTCAGACAAAGCGTTGCTATCTTTTCTCCGACGATGACTACACTTGGTGTCTCAGAACAACTGGAAACACTCCTGTGTAGCTTCTTTCAAAGGACTGTGAGGTATGAAAAAGGCAGAAGCAAAGACTCATGTTATCCCATGTTCCTGAGCCCTGGTTTTCAAATGCGTTCTGCTGGTGGCATCAAAATGTCCAAGTCCTCTTCTGATAGTGCAACAGGCACAGCCACCGCACAGGATCGCCAGACAGCACATCGACACATCCACAAAAGAGTTAAAGCAGCACCACATAAAAGCAGGCAGCAGTGCTAAAAATAGACAACGGTTCAAAGAAAAAAAGAAAGGAAAAAAACCTTCAACACATTTTAAATAAATCCATTTATTCCAGGGTTTCATAGAAACCATATAGCTGAAATTGCTACAGGATAATTCCTTATAAGCCTTATAAGAAATGTTGCTGTCCCAGAGCCCCAGTACAAATCCTGGCAAGAATATTGGAGATAACAGATTGGATGCCATGGAAACCGAGACAGACCTAATTTGAGCAGTAACCATTGCTGTTATTTATTTAATTCTGATAAGCCATCTAAATGTGGAATGACTAAAGGTTCATCTGCACTAAAAATAGCAGGCTTGTAATATTTTAAATCGCAAATCGCTTGTGTTTAACAATATTTTGGGCATCTGACGTTAACATTTTGCATGCACTTTTGAAACCTCAAAATTAACCCCCTTCTGTTTTATACTGTAAGAAGAAGAATGCCTTGTCCCTTCCTTCTTATATGAATGTCAAGGATGCCTTCCATCAGCCCAGGCTTCTCATGGGAGAGTGGGAGCTTGGATGTCCCTGCTGCCCTCTCGTCCTCCCCCAAGCTTAAAGCACAAGTTTGAAAGAAGGCAGAACTGGGCCATAGGAACCAAATTCCCCCTCTCCAATTGGTATCAAGGATCTTCTGGTATTGTTTGATCTGAATGTCTCCATAAATAAAACACCTCCTGAGGCACGGCATTTTTGAGCTGGCTGACAGCCCCCATCTGTTTTTGCACCCCTGCCTCCCTTTCCTGAGCTGGAGAAGTGAAAACCCACGGGTCTACCTTTGCAGTTTCTGGGGCTTTGGGATTTTTGCAATGCTGCCGAAATGCCTGGAAGCAGGGGAGAAGCGAGGCTGCTGTTGGGATGCCAGTACCACCTGAAGGACCAAATTGAATTTCCTCATGTCTCTGCTGTGTTTTTCCCCCTTGGATCTTCACTGTTTCCACAGTAGGAATAAGACCTCCATTTCTCTACTGTTTTGGATTTTAAGTGTAAATGCAGCTGTATTCCCTCGGAGGTTGTACACACCGTGTACAACAAATAAAAGAATCCTAGATGTGTTTTGTTTCTTAGAAATTCTCTGCTTCTTGGACTCCTACCTCCGAACAGATCAGCAGCAGCCCTGTTCCTGTCCTTACACAGCCGGTTCCTCACAGCAGCGTCAGCATTTGCCCTCTTGTGGGGAAGGTCCATCAGCCGGAGCATCAGGCACCGGCCGCGCCTCAGCACGCTTTCCCCTGGGAAACTTCCCCGTCCTCCTACACCTGCCTCAGTTTTTCATTTTACCATCTTTTGAGCTGGAATTCATGGTGCGGATGGCAAGGATAAAGCAGCTGCTGACAGTGTTGTGCCGTCCAGAGGAGCCCAAAGCATCAGCTGGGCTAATGAAGCTACAAGGCTGGATCCTCTTGCCAATTGACACCAAATAGCACCGACGACATCAATGTAGCAGCGCCGGTCTAAATCAGCTAAGGATCCTGGCCTTGGCATTTAATGGCAGTCTGGATTTTGTACAGAAAGGAGAGAAATGACCRATATTCTTTTTCATTTTGCAATTAGCTCTGTAACATTACCCAAGCCTTTCTTGTCCGCAGCGCAGGGCTGAAGGGTGAGTTGTCAGTGTTGTTTTCTTCAACGATTCAGAAGTAGGACTGCAAGAAAGATATTCTGGGCAAGAATCAAAATGAATAAGAATCTCTTTCAGGATCTGTCACACTAGAGTCAGCATATATTTAGCTTCCATTGCTTTCGTTTACAAACAGGGAGCAACGCTGGGATATTTATAGCCTTCAAAGACCTTTTTCAATGGATTGCAGCTCCAAGGGTCCGTGCTGGGATGGATGAGCAGTGATACACTATATTAGTATACCATGGAGCAACCATTCAATCTATATATGTCACAGTAAGACTGGAATTATTTTGAAAAAGTACAGGTTGTGATTACAGCTTTTTACCATTTCACTGACCGTGTGCTACAGGACTGTTGCCAGTTTAAGGCTTTAATGGTTAGCAATTACATTCGGAAGTGAAGGGCTCATTCATCAGTTAGGGTTTAATCTCAGGCATGATATGACTGCACAGTGAATATTCCACAACACGCTGCTCATGTTATCTGGGTAAATGAAATCCTGTCGRGCAGGCTCAAGATGAAGAATTGGATATGGCAGTTTCCCCCCAAAACCTGCACAAGGCTTCTAACAACCAGGTTTTAGCTGTTACAGAAAGAGAAATAGTTTCTAGTCCAACTTTCCAAAAAGAAAAAGTTGTAGGGGGTAGAGGGCATGTGAGATCTCACATCCTGTTTAGCTCTCTTTTCTCTGCAAAGATGTTCATCTTCTGAAGGGTATCTGACRGCTGCTTTTCACAAAGGAAACCTCTCCTGAGTTATCCAACTAACGGCAAAGAAGTACTCTCTGAAAAGATTTTTGTTCAGACCGTTTCACAGCGCGATAGAACGCTGATTATCCAAATATAATAGGAAGATGTTGAATAATTTCAAACTGAGATTTCACATAATAGACATCAGACTGCCTATATTTAGCCACCCAAGTCTATACTTAAACTCCTATGTAAAAATGGCCAAATGGAAATCAGCCATTGGAAGTTGGTTGTTACAGCTCATATCGTTATCGGTATGAGTTTGTTGGTACCACTTCATTTTTCCTTTCTTTTTCTAATTGTCCTCCTCTCTGCTACTAAGCTTCTCCTTCCCCACTGTCTTTCTCTGCCTTTTAATAAGGACATGTGAAAATTACATTTGGCTTGGAAGGTGCTTGGACAGCAGCACCTTTGAAAATTTGGACTGAGACTTTGAATGATACCCAAAACCTTCAGTGACCCTAAAGAGATGATGTGGTGCAACTGCTGTATGCCCAGCTCCTTTGATCTTCTTTGGAGACCTCATCCACCACCCACCCATCTGTACTGATACCCCACCAGAGAAGTGGTGACTCACTGGCACCAGAGAAGAACATGGATGGCTTATTAACCGATTCCTTRAATTACGCTTAATATTGTGTCCTAAATTTAAATAGACAAATCTGTGACTYTGTAGACTTGAAGGGACTTGTCTCCATACGCACCAGTGTTTGTAAGAGGAGAATCTGGCCACCATCTCTATAACAACACACTGCTGCTCAATGCCAATACCTTTTACCACCCCTTCACTGCTCCAAAGCTGAAACAATTTCATTACAGTGGAGGACGTGGGAAGAAATTGTTAATTCTGTTTAATTCTTGAGCTGCCCTTGACATTCAGCAGAAAGACATGAGTGTACTRAAACAAGTGTAAATAAGGTTAACATATCAAGAGAATTGCTCCTAAAATTGAAAAATGTAGTAATCTGCTGACAACAATCTATTCTCTCCTCACAGAGTCATAGCAGGGCCACTGTGACTACGGCTACGGTTGAGTCAGCATTTCCATTATCAACTGCCATTTTCAAGGATTTATATCTTGGCCATTTAAAAAAAAAAGAAAAAGAGTTCTTGGCTGAAATTTCCATACAAGCTCCTTGAGCCTGATCACGCCTCTGCTCTCCACCTGGTACTATCAGCTGTTCCTGCACAGCGAGAATATGAAACACTCCAGCACTGAATTACTGGTGATCAAATCACTTTGCACAACCAGGACCAACAACTGAAGGGGCAAGAGATCAGCAAATCCATCCCTGCAAAAGCACTGCCTTTGCTGAACACGGATATCAGAAGCCTGCCAGAGCTGGAGAGTTATTTGAGTTAGCTTCCAGAAATTAAGTCCAGCAAATGACTCCCCTACTGTGCCGGGTAGCACCATCACAGAATCAGGCATGTTATAACCTGAAATCACAACTGTTAGGTTTGCAGTCAAAGTTTTTCCCTCAAAGACAGCTCTTGTGGGGTTTACTGTGTGTTTGACTCCTACTTGCAGTAGACAGGCAGGCTGACAGCTCCTCTGCGACGCAGTATTCACAAAGCTATTACCAGGTTTTAGAAACTGTTTGTAACAAATTATTCAGCTACACAGGGTAGATCTTCGGCAACGCAGAGATTATTCAGTGACTATCAGTTTAGCCACGGGAAGAAGCACTTTCTATCAAAACAGGGAGCAAAGGAGCGGTTGTGTGCACATCAGCTGGCTAACTACCACCCTGCAGAAGCAGAGGGAGGTTTAGCTCAAGATTTATGTAAGGTTCTCCATCTGGCACCAAGTCAGACCACAGACTCACTGAACTACATCAGCTGGGTGAATTGTGAGAGCCACCAAATRAAACACTGGAAGTTACACCAAGGGTTCACATTAATCATGGCTTTGCACTGCCAGCCTGGCTGCTAAAGGCAACTTCTAGTCATAGAGACGCTCATAAAGACCGTGAGTTAATTTGACAAATTAATTTTAAACCACTAATTCACATCCTACAAGCTGGTTGTGTGTAGTAGTAGCATGTAATAAATACAACTTAGAGTAGCTTAAATGAAACTCTCTTCACCAGGGCCAGGTCACTGTGAATGGGCTATTTTGGTCCTTCTCAATGTTACAAGAGCGTTACAACGTGACCTACTTGTGACCAAGTCCTTCACACACGTAGAGGCTAACGTGGGAAGGAGAGAGCATTTTTCCATAGCTGTTTGCCCCGTCTCTCCCTGCACGCATCAGCTAACCTGCGTCCTGGACTACGGGGCTGCAGGAGCCTCCTCAAGCAGCGATACCCCCTGCCCTACCTGCTCTTTTGGGCATCCCCACGTCGGAGGACTTCTGAGTCTTCCCACCTACGGGCTYGAGTGGCACAGCTGAGGTCTCAGCATGTACTTTAATAAGAACTACTTTGTTTGGCATTGTTTACACAAAGCCTTAACAAGCTTTGTGTTTTCACTCTGTTTTCTTTGTGCTATTTYTTCCTGAAGGAGAAGGTTTTATCCTATCGGTTCTCACGCGGTAGCCCTGAGTTACTACATTTTGTTCGCCCCTTTCCTGTGTTCTTTCCTGCCTTATGAAGTCTTCAGAACCACATCCATTTGTGCTGGTTTTGGCTGGGATAGAGWTAATTTTCTTCGTAGTAGCTACTATGTTTTGGATTTGTGCTGAAAAGAGTGTTGATAACACAGGGATGTTTTCGTTACTGCTGAGCAGGGCTTACACAGAGTCAAAGCTTTTCTGCTCCTCACCCCACCCCTCCAGCGAGGAGGCTGGGGGGGCACAAGGAGTTGGGAGGGGACACAGCCGGGACAGCTGACCCCAATGACCAAAGGGACATCCCACACCATATGGCGTCATGCTCAGCATATAGAGCTGGGGGAAGAAGAAGGAAGGGGGGGGGGACGTGAGTGATGGCGACACATCATCGGAGTGATGGCGTTTGTCTTCCCAAGTCACCGTTACGCGTGATGGAGCCCTGCTGTCCTGGGGATGGCTGAACACCTGCCTGCCCATGGGAAGCAGGGAATGAATCCCTTGYTTTGCTTTGCTTGTGCRCRYGGCTTTTGCTTTACTTATTAAACTGCCTTTATCTCAACCCACGAGTTTTCTCACTTTTACTCTTCTGATTCTCTCGCCCATCCCACTGGGGGAAGTGAACGAGTGGCTGYGTGGGGCTGAGTTGCYGGCTGGGRTTAAACCGTGACACCATTCCTCCGTGCCGAGTGTTTCTTTTCCTCCTGCGATCCGTCGTGGCTGTCACTTACCTTCTRAAGACATTCAAATGGAAGTGCCATGCTGTCAGGCTAATCAATGCTAATAATATCATTTAAATGATCAACTCATCTTCAGAGACTGTATTTAGTTGTTTTATACGTTAAAGAAATTGAAGAGAAACAAAGCTAAAATCTGTAGACCTCAGAATGTGTTGAGGTAAATCAGGCACRTGTAATTTCGACTAGAAAACACCTCATAGCAACTATTTATGTAAATACTGAGTATGTCTCAATGAGAAGTGTAATTCATCCTTTCTCAGGCTTTTTCTAGCTAGAACTAAATATTGCCATTGGGATATTTTTAAGTTACACAGAGGAATGAATTTAAGTCTCAATGGGAGGCTTCAACATGGTGAAATACTTAAGCCCTTGTGTAACTTGAAAAGGACACGAATAGTCCCACTGAAGTCAATGGGATTTAATACACATACTTTAGAGCCAAGTTGAATCACGGCCTGAACAAATGTTGGTTTCATCTTACAGAATTGTGTGACCCGATACCCTACTTCCAGCAGTTGCCCAGCTCTGCTGACTGCTCTCCATCGCGCACAGCCTAAACACTAAACCCAAATCCTGTCTCACTTGCAGTTTAACAGGACTCAATTTTTTTAAAGTCACATTCCCCAGACATCTTTTTATCTCCTCTGTTAGAAATAACACTAGATATGGCTATCATAAAATGAGATTCCAGGGAAAACTATTTGCCAGTCCATTTGCTTTATGCACTTGTCAATCATTAAGGTATCATCACTGTCATTATATGGTGGGTCCTACTGTCTGTATCTGATAGTACTCTCCTACAGGTTTTTTCTGTCACCAGCACATCCCTGCACAGCAGCAGGAGGCACAGCAAAGAATTAAAACACAAACACACCATTGTAAGGACATGAAACCYGCAGGAGCTCTTGGGGTAGAAGTTGCAGCCACAGGGATTTATATCTCCAGGGGTGGACACGGTCCTCATCTAACTGGGAGCGGTGACACTGGTCATGCTGGGAGCTTGTACAYCCTTCTGGATGGTGCTAAGGAGAGGGAGGGTTAAGACAGGGCACCATGCCACCCACATGACAGTTGGGCTCCCGGCCACTGCAACCCCYGCGTGGGACCTCCCTCCGGCTCCGTGCCCCTCACTCTACCTCAGCCCAGGTGGGCATCAGGCAGGGCCAGGCGCTGGGGTCAGGAGAAAGGCTGCAGCACACCCACGTCCCTCACGTGGCCCCCTCTGCCTCCAGCATCCTTCCTTCGACCATATGGATGCGGAGGAGGAGCGTGGGCCAGGGCGCTTTCTCCATACAATCCACGCAGGGGGGTCAGGCTGAGTCCAAACACTTGTCATCCAAATCACAATTTAGCCTTACATTCTAGCAGGTTTGGGTCTGTGGGCTATAAACACCTTTAAAAATGGGGAGGAGGAGATGAACTCTCTCCCAGGCAGAGAAGAAAAGAGGTGATTTAAATATTAAACTCTCTGTGTCTTTGAAAGGGTTAGATGTGCCTGTGATAGGATTTTTTTCTGTAGGCAGTTTCTCTGTACCCTTCAAATCAGCAGCATCAGAGAGAGGTTTAACTGTGGACAACAGAATCTCACAGCTGTGTCAGACAAGAAGCTTCATCCTTACCCTATATAGAACGTTTTCCAAGCTTCTGTTACCAAAAAGGGAACAGGCAAGCTGAGCAAACCTGTTTGCTTGCCAATTTAAGGATTACAATTCAGCTGAATGCTATRGTTCTGTACACCAAAGCAACTACAGTATTGACAAGGCTACTTCCAGGACTGATAGCGTTGCTAAAAAARAACGACAGTAAATAGGGCAGTTGACTGGAAGCTAAAATGGTGTATACTTTCTGGGCTAAAAATTCCTTCAAAGATATTTATTAATTCATTATTCAATGATGATGTGCATAGTGCTGCACACACTTAAACATGAGGCACTGCTGTAACTGCTTCTTGAAATTCTGATTTACTTAAAATATTTAGTCCATTTTCATGCTAATTAAGGAACAGTCAAGAAGGGAAGCCCTAGATCTGTGAGAGGAAAAACAGATCTCATTGAAATAAGACTTGCCCCTTTCATCCCTCCCCGCAGCCAAAATCTTACATGACCTTATAACGCTCTCTCATGTTTTAGCCATTTGAAGCAATCACAGCTACAGGACAAATCACAGTCAGCACAGGTCAAGAGGTGAGGTATGTCAGCCATGGTCAAGAATTAGAGGTAAGATACAAAATGCAATGCAACAGCTGTCAAAAGCAAATCAAGCTACTTGGAGCCTGCTGTGTTCCCAAGCTAGGCTCTTTTGCTACCTCAGTAGGTAGCAAATTGTACATCTGGCAGCAAGGATTTGAGCACAGAAGCAGCTCTTCAGTCATTTCTCAATTGCAATTGTGACTGGAGGATGCCAGAACTGGCTGACCAGCTGGGAAACAGCATTTTTGCCAACAAGATCAAAAGACTAATCTTTCTGAACACTGTGATATTATTACTCTTGACTTCCAGGTTTTGGGGGCTCAGGATTTTCGGTTCTCCATTGCATTTCTCCATCTGTTTGCCATCCCACCCACCCTCTTCCCCAGGCAACAAATAAAGTCATCCACAAAGAGCCAGTCGAGGAAGAACAAGGGGCTGGCAGCTGCAACCCAAATCACAAATTTTGTGATTACAACAATTGTTTTTGGACCCAATCCAGTAATTAAAGTAGCATTTGTTTAGACAGTGCATTTCTTAGGGTTTCCAAGGCTGTTCCAGACAAACATCCCTCCTTGGCTGACAGAAGGAGATTGACCATAGCATTGCAGCAGATCTTGCTGGAGGTTGCCAATCGTGGTACAACATGGGAACTACAATCTAAAGGACCATGGTAGAGAGGAGGCAGAGTTCCCATTTCATTTTACCTATCAGGCAGAAAGCAATTTTCAAAATGTTGCCCAGAAAATGTTGCCCAGAGAAACCAGTAAAACGGGTAAAMCAAAAGAGAACGATGTCTGGGAAAGCTGCTGCTGTGTTAGAGAGAACATTGCCCTAAGAAACTCTCTCTTTGCAGATACATATTCCAGCATTTCACAGTTCAAGTGAAAGTGCAAGAACTACCCCAAGAGATTTTGTTGCCGTGAACCAGTACAAAGAGACATAGAGCAGTTTGCAAAGAATATGAAATGGATCTGGGTGACTCTTCCCACCTGTGCAAGTTTTATGAGCAAGTTCATTACTTCTTCCTGCTTTACTACTCTGTTTTCATTGAGAAGCACCGGCAACACTTTGGTGATATCTAGTCCTCCACACACAAAAAAGCAGAAAGCAGTTCTCCTTCTAGAACAAGCCCTGACTCATCCTGGTGAGTCAGGCTATCGTTCATTTAAGTTTGTCTGATAACTTTGAATCTCCAACTTTGGATGGATGCACAGATCTTTTCATTGGCAAGTGCCAGAAGTTAACCCTCTACCCGCTCATTAAAAACCATGATGACCTCCTAAAGCCAGTGTGAACCAGGAACTCTCACTGCCTTTAGGAGCCATAACTGATTCCTGTCTTCACTGTGGTCTGCAGACAACCTTGAGCTCTGAAAGCGCATCTGTTTACATAGGAATTCCAAAAATACTTAATATCTGCAACTCATCATTTTAGCTCTGATTCTTCTCTCAGATCTCCAAATAAATATCATGTGATCCACCAAAAAGCTGCCTGACTGCCACCCACCAAAATTGACCCCACTTTGAATCTGAGGGATTTCACTGCACTTTCATTGTGTTGGTGCTGTTCTGCCAACTGAAATTTCTAGCTGCAAATTACATTTGAGAAGATGTGCAAATATTTTAGGTGCACAATCAATAAGCTGTAGATGACAAATTACAAAGTAGGAAAGGAATAGCTGGCTGTAAAGCATGGCTTCAATGCTGAATTAAGAAGTCTAATAAAGTGACAGCTACCATCATGCAACACAGACATCTGATTCACTCTGCCAGCGAGTGCATTATTTCAAAGGCACATTTATATGGTATTTATCTTAGCCTATTCATCAGCTCCCATCAAATCAAGAGTGTCCCTACACTACAGATTCTCTATCCTTAAAATAAAGCTGTGAAAACTGAAAGGCTAAAGAGATGGAAGTTACATTATGGATAATGCAAAAATATACGCTAATTATCTATGTATGGAGAACTTCCATTGCAGTTTTGAAAGCAGCGGTCTGCATATACCAAGCAGTGAATGACACACGGTATGGTACAATAGGCATGTGGGGAAAGCACTTTGCAGTGTTTTAATAAATAGTTTCCTATTAAAGTATGATCCTGATTTTTAAAACAATCTGACTAGTACAATCAATCGGATGCTAGAGGAAACATCTGTGCTCATCCTCCTGGTGTTCCCAGGATACCCCGACTCTGCTGTGCCTCTGGGTCAAAGCAGGCATGCTGGTGCTTAGCATGTTGGCAGTGTGTCTACCCCAACTTGCCTTCCCATGCACTTGAAGGGAATTACGCTTTTGGCTTGTATTCATCAAGAMGGTTGAGCTTTTGCAGACGACGCAGCGCAGTGCTGCCCTTTTTTCTGGAACAGGCATTTTGYCTGTGCCATAATGAGTCTGTTGGAYTGCAAATCCATCTGATTACCTGAGATGCTAAGGCATTAAACTTACTCTTCTATAAAGCCTTGCCTATGAGTCCAAGTCTAGTCCCGCAGCTTGCACAGAGATCAGCAGCAGTTATAGCAGGTCCTCTGCCTATTTCCACAGCAGCCCTTCGTAGGCAGCCCTGGCACAGCTTTATAAAGAATTGAGAATAAAATTTAGGGACTCACCTTTCCCAATGTATTAAAAATTCACATCTCCAAGACTTTACTTACAGCCTCACACCTGTCCCCAACCAGGTGTTTGCTAGTCCATAGCTCCAACAGTTGATGCTTCCCTTTTTCTGGAATAGGGAAAGGAGGAGGGTGGGGAAAAGCTAAAGGAATCCAGGATGTACATAGGAAATGTAGACAAAATTGGAGATTTTTGCCTAGATAATTTTTCCTGATATCAGTCTATCTGTAGCAGCTGGCCCCTAAATTTATTATCCTCCTACTTGTCCTTTGTTTTGGACAAGGACCAGCCCAACCAAGTCTGCTGTCTTGGGACTTCACATGGATTTTCTTGGTGGACATCAGATGAGCCTTGCATTTCCTTCTCCTATCTGTGGTGGCTGGTGGAGGCGAGGGCTTAGTTTGTGACCATCACTACATGATTTTTACATTTAGAAGTACGGAGGTCAGCATCTAGATTCAGAGGTGTTGAAATGAGATGCAGAGGRGCATTTGCCTTAAGAATCTGATGGAGCAAGGCATTATTCCCTTTCAAGTATGAGAAAAGCAGATGGGTTTTGAAGTCTGCTCTTCTAATGGAGGAAAAGGTACTGGAATCTGGCTGTTTTGAATCAGAGAGAATAAAACAGACAATAAAAATGAGTATGAATGAATGATTGGCCTGTCTCTTTCCTACATAAAAATACCATTAGCTCATTTCATGTGCCACATGTTATTTACTGACTAGGTCGCCGAGAAGCCTGTGTTCTGCACCCGGAATGCTGCTGCTGAATGCACAAATGCTTTTTTCTAGAGGATCAGTTGAGGCAGGGGTGGCTCTCCCCAGCAGTAGCTAACACTCTTATTGGGGTCAGACCTCTGTTTAACCTGAAGTGGCAGTGGGCAAACAGCTTCTACTGGCACAYGAAACTCTTCCCCAAACAACCTCAGACCAAAACACAGCAGAGATGTTAATAGCTGTGAGCCAAAACCTTGCCCTGTTCATGTAGCAATGGTTGTCCCACCAGACCTAGGTGCTTTTGGCCTAGGTATGAACTTGGGCAAACCTGCAGATCTCAACACTTTACCCCGATGGACCCCCCCATTGCCATCAGGAGTCAAGAGAACATGGAGCCTAGTAGTCATGCCAGACACACGATCACTTCTGAAGGTCCAAGAGCAAGACCAAGAKCTGTTATGTTCACCTGAGTCATTCCCAGCAGGTAAGCTGTGCTGTGAACAAAACCAGCACCCCAAGAGAGGTCTCTGATTTACCCGCTGCTCTTATGGGTAGGCTGGGAGGGAGGCACAGAGAGGAATCCTGCTCAGTCCCTCTGCCTGAGCCCACTTGGGGTTTTAAAATGACAATTTTGACAATAAAGACATACAAAACCAGCCTAGCTAGTAACTGAGCTCTCTGAGTAACCTAAGGTCTCTACAATGTGACAAGTAGTGCCATAGATAGAGAAAAAAGATCATGTTGTGAACACGCCRGTAGACCCGAGTCTCAGCAGAACTGGACATCTGTCCAGTTCTGCAGTAAATGCCATGTCAACAGTCTGTGAGTTTTCCTATCAATCAAACAGGGACAGGATCATGCCCTTCTCTACCCAAGGAATGGCAGAGACCATCCCTTACCAGGGATACATAAAGCAGTTCCCGTTTTGTTAGATGTGGCAGTGCTAGAAGCCTCAAGCTGCACCCTTCGGAGCTGAAGAGGCTCTCCCAGGGTGGAAGGGATGGACCTTTTCTGTCCCAGGACAAGGGGAGACAACACACGTCCTCATACGCAGGTATAAGACTGTGCGTAACACACCAGCCAGAACGGAGCCCAAAGCCCTTCCTCCTGCGTCACAGACAAAAAAAGGATCCAGCTGAAAAATATTATTCAGCAAATAAGACAGGCATCTGGGATTCAGTGTGAATTTCAAGACTGAGTGAGGCTGGCTGAGAAATAATGTATTTAATTATTGAGAAACCAAGACAAGACTGATTCTGCTGCGGTCCAGCCCAGCTGTCTCCCTGCAGCTGTATCTGGGCTGCCGAGGGAAGCGAGAGGTGGGCTCGGCGTCGGGCCCCTCCRGAGCCCTGCAGCCCCCGAGCATGGAACCTCCGGGCAGAGCCTGCACATACAGGAGATGCCCAGAAAAGCCGGTGCTCCTGCTGTCCACCACCACACATACCATCGGATGGCTATTCGGGGAGATGCAGTTTTGCATGATGGTTTCTACATCACCACATCAACATCCTCACTACAGAAACTGCTGTTGGTTTGCTCTGGCTCCTGTGTGCTCAGGCTGGGGCCAGAGCCCCCAGGCAGCGGCTGCGGATGCAAACAAGCCAGCAACAGTGATTGTCAGCACCATTTCACCAGGAGCTTCACATTCTCCTCCTGGTTGTCATTTCTGATTTTGCAGCCCGCTGGCCCAAACCATTTGCATCCGTTGTCTCTGCAGACTAAGGACACAGCCAAGCTTTTCATCACAGGACTTTGCACACTCAGAAAGCAAGCTTCTTCCAATGTCCTGGTAGCACGAGAGGAAATTTAGCAGACTTTTGCCTTGCTGTTCATTACTGAAAGGCAGCGGTCACCCGGGGTCAGAGCTGACCAGCTAATTTAAGAGCTCAGACAGTGCTCAGACAATAAGATGAGGCTTCATGTAAGGGGCAATGGAGACACTGCTCAGTTCGATGGCTAACCTTGCAATTCAGAATCAGAGACATCTCCTCATAGAAGGTAACCTGTTTCCTCCATAACCACCCAGGAGGTGTGGAGAGATGCAGAAAGTAAAGCAAATCTCATTGCTTATGGRAATTTACAATGTGAAAACAATGTCA
Source organism: Oceanodroma leucorhoa (assembly GCA_030449065.1). Taxonomy (NCBI): domain Eukaryota; kingdom Metazoa; phylum Chordata; class Aves; order Procellariiformes; genus Oceanodroma; species Oceanodroma leucorhoa. The sequence continues at coordinate 7,684,104 of JASVER010000011.1, read as the reverse complement.
AGCCTAACTCCCATATTCACCCACGTTAAGGCAGAATAGAGGTCAACCAGAAATCCAGCTTCAACCAAAGTAAGATCTCTTGGAAACCTGAGTCCAGTAGTACAGACATATTTATTTATAGAAATAGAAAGTTTTAGGCTTTTCAAAACATTTCTCAGTAAATAGGGCCTTGGGTTTCACTGCATGATAAGGAAACATAAGGAATAAAAATAGGTAGAGAGCCCTCRGGGAAAGAAAGAAAAGTGAACATTAAATGTGTTTGTGAAAATGCTTTTCCTATGAAATAATCTTTTTCAAGCACATTGGCAGCAGTTTGTTCAGCAAAAAAACAGCAACCTCAGGAATGGATAATTTTTGGAAAGATAATTAAACAAGAGGTCAACACACATCTGCAGAAGCAGGTATGGCAATTACTTAGCCTCGATGCTTAACGGTAGCTGAGAGACAAATTTATACAGCACCCTTTTGGGCAGTTTAGGCTTCCATTTTCCTATTCCAGTGGCTTAACAGCTTCTAAACTAGATAATATCTAACCTACAATGAAACAGTCTTTTCTCCTTGTAGCTAGCCTAAAAAGACAACCCGAAAGGCTTCCCAAGCTGTGGGAAGCTGACACTACAAAACCTACCCAGGCCTTTGACCTCCCCCCATTTTGATCCAGGCTATTTTTAGGTGATATTATTTAGCCTGAGAAACCAGACACAGCYGCCTTGATGCCCATCAGAGTTTCCATCTGCAGTGAGGGAAGCCAGCTGGCTATAGRGCCCTTCAGTGACTTTTGGCATGGAAAAGCATGGATTTCTGTGCCCAGRCAGTTTAACAGGGGGGAGACAGACTAGCGTGGAGAAACGTGGAGCCCAACAAATGGAGAGRTGCCCCAAGAGCACAGGAAACAACACCGGTTCTGACCTCCATCAGCAGACTCTCAGCCACTTCTAGACATCAACCACTAGAAAACTCAATGCTGACCTTGCTTTGAGCAAGAGGACAGTCTAGATGACTTCCTCAGGTCCCTTTCCACAAGATCKCTCTCCCCTATGGTTACAAAGAGCCTACATGGCATTGCAAAAACACCCAAAGAGGAGGAAAACCACCAGCAGAAGAGTGCTCAGCAGCAATTTGCTGTCTGCTAACTGGAAAGTRGGATATGGCTCAGGACCCCCAGGTCAGGTCATTACTGAATGAACTGGTAGGGAGATGCATCCTCCAGGCCCACGGGAAGGAGCTGGCTGCTCCACCCGTGCTGCCTGTCGACGGCACAGCACCGGCGCTGGAGAAGGCATGAAGGGAGCTCCTGCCCATTCCTCCTGACGCAAGGGATGAAGAGTTGAAGCTGGTTGAGGAGCAAGGAGGAAAATGGCAGATGGGAAACAGAAACTAGCACAAGGGGRTAAATCCGCAGTCACACTGCCTTCACCAATCRTTAATTAGCCCTGCTACCCTGAGAYAGCTAAATCACTGAAATAACAGTGGGTCCATTTGGGACCCTATTTGGAGGCCTCAGGGCTGGTTTTTGTGGCTCTTCATGGAGGTGTAATAATACAAAACTTTTTTGTATTGCATAGAGAAATCTACTTTGAATCACCCCGAGCTATCAAGCCAGAGCTGAGCCTTCATTCAGCTTATTCCCAAGAAACATTCAGCTTCCCCCCCCGCAACAGTTATATACGTCACAGCTTTGATCTCAAGGGGAATRAGCACAAGATAGATGCTTCCCCTGATGGTTAATAGTGAAGACTTAGGTGGGAGCACTGGGCATCAGGTAATGTTAGCTGCTAAATGGGCTGCCTCCTGTAGAGGCAGTAGACCGAAATACTTGACCTCGTCTTCCCCGAGGCACCTGCCATTAGTCCTGGATGCATGGCTTGCTTTGCGTTGCCAGACAAGAAGATAAACCCGAGAACACCAGCCTCTGCAGAGCAGCAAAGTGAAGTAGTGTTATGCCAAGAAAGGCAGGCAGGATGATTCAGAGTTGCTTTTAAATTACAGGCTTCCTTCAAAGTGGCAGCCATCTGCAGTCACGCAAGCTGCAAGACAAGTGCCTAGGGGAGACAACTCAGTTTCTTTACTAAATGAAGTGGAAGAGGCACCTTACTCACTCTCACCCGCTCTAATTGCTACTGTTTCCATCAATTTTTAGGCCTGAATGTTGAATAAGAAATAGAGTTCCTATTTTAAAACCATCCTCAGTTCTTCAGTCTGTACAAAGTCAATGGGAAAAAGAAAACAAATCTAATCTAAAGCTTTGATCCTGCAGATGCTCATCACCTTTCACAGASACCTGCGTGGTAGAATGGGTTTCTGTCTCCATGATGCTGCTGAAGCCACACAATTTTCCCCTGACTGTTAGATTTCAGGTGTTCAGAAAGAAGTGGGCCAACCTCTGGGACTGAGTTCAGACGGCGCTTGASACTCCTCCCCTGGTACAGGGTGAAAAAATTGCTTTGAACCTCCAGCCTAGCTATGCCCCTAGCATAGCTGGGGCCACAGGTTTTCCCAATACATCATTTTTGAATTGCACATCAATGCTAAATCTAAAATTCTCCAGCAATGGTACTTGATCATGACCTCTGTTATTGTCCCAATGACCACTCACTCGTATTTCTTGTGTGAAGATTCCTCTCTTCAACTTCCAGGGTCTCGTTAGAGCTTTATCTCCTATATTGAAAAGGTTCCCCTTACAAACTTTTGATCCAGATGTGGAAAGTTAAGACTTGCCTTGGTTAACACGAAACTGTTATTCTAATAGCTAAACAAATTGCTCAGGTTTCTCACAATAAGGCATATTAATCAATCCTTCTATTATTTTGGTAAATCTTCTTAGAGAGGACCCTGATTAACCCCAACCCTTTTTGAAGTGCTGACCTAGACAGACATATAGCAATTATATTAGCACAGAGGCAATATCCCCTTCCCAGACTATATATGCTCAAGAACCACACCAGCATTGTGGCTATAGGTGAACTCATATTCAGCATATTTTTCCACTGGCCATCCTTTGCCATCTCTCCCCATGGCACTGTCCCGACTGGTGAGCTGAAATCTCATTGCCAGTGCCATTTCCAGTCAGCTGGTAAGTATCACGGAAAGGGAGAAAAAGATGAGCTCTGGAGAGCACCCACAGTACCAGCAGCTGACAGTGATCATTTTGAGGACCATTAGTTAGGCRGTTTTAAATCCATCTAATACACACAATATTAATTTTCACACTCTCTAGTTACTTAATATGAAGGGCTCTGCGGTACCAAATTATGTGTCTTGCAGGAGTCTATGGATATTCTGCTGTATCAACACAAGTGTTTTCATCAACCAAACTTGTAATCTCACCCCAAAAATGCTACATCAAGCTCCTTCAACAAGATTGTTTCTCTTAACATGCAGTGGTAGGAACAAAGGAAATTTTTCCTCCTATAATTCAATATTCAGTCTAACTCTTTGAGATTTCTTTCAGATTACATCAACAGTCCATAAAATCTGTGATTCTCTGCATACATTTAAATCCAGCTAGTTTAGTCACTGTTTTATTTGCATTAGCTTGAAGCATAAACACCAAAGCCTTAAAAGCATCCCTATTAGGAGAAGGTAAAAAAAAGGGACAGAAAAAGAAAACAGCAACAGAAAATAACTCCTTCCCTCTGCATCTAACATGCAAGCCTAAATTCATTTTTATTTCAAAGCACTGGCTGTTTTCTGCTATTAAATGTACCATGGAGGCTGCAGGATAGAAGACTACAGAGATCTGCCATAACACCATTCTGTGTAATGTAAAAGGAAGAAAGGACTGAGGCTCCTGACAGATTATTCACCCATTTAAGCATCAGCAGAATGAGGATTTATCAAATTTGCAGAATGGTAAAAACAATGGAGAGAAATGATGCTTACTTGTGGCTCTGCACAGGCTTACTCTTCAGAMGGGCTTGTTTTAGTTTTAAGTTTCCTTTTATTAGAAAGAATTCATCAACAACGAGAGATGCTTCACGTTAATGATGTATGTCAGATTCTGCAGAACATTTACATATCTTCGGGTCTGTGTGAAAATGCTACAGAAAGACCCCCCACTGGAATAAGTCTTTGATCAGACTGTAGTGCTGTTTCTACTCCTAGAGGTGAATCAGCAACCAGCTCAGCTCACTGAGCTTTTATTTCTATAGCTGAGGACCAAAGGCCTCAAAGATATGCAATCAGCTCCACTAAAAGATGAGAAGTAAAAGACTGAGGGGCTCTGGGGCTAGATGCAAAATCAAAGAGGTATGTTCCTGTTTTGCTTCTGTTTGATTTTGCAGATCGCCTTCAGGGACTTGGACCGCTTCTACAATTGGCAGTGGGTCTTTCCACCCAAGACGCTCTTCCTTTAATGAGCATAGGGCAGAAGGCTAGATAAACCTTGCACTTTGTGGTCATAGATATAGTTTTGTCCCCTCCCAGTCCCAGGCTGCCTACTGTCCCATCCAGTTGCTTTTAACAGGTTTTGCTTTCAAGCTTTTTTTGACTACTTCTTCCCCATCTGCCCTTCATCCCTGCTGCTACTGGGCAGTTCCCAAACTCTTCCCTTGCTCTGAGGTGGGGAACTTGTCTCTAAATTCTAGCCCAGATTTATTTATGACTGCTTTATACTCTTCTGTTCTTACATCACTGTTCCTTTCCTCCTGCAGGACACAAAATTTAGATTAAAAAAAGCCAAACAACAACAACAAGAACAAACCACAAGATCTTGTCTTAATCTCGTAGAGTATCTCCAACCTGCAAGCTATGTGCACACTGGCAAGATGTAGATTTGCTCTTTTCTGTAGGTATGCATTTTGTAGTTTTTAAGATGAAACCAGAGAGAAAAACTGATACGGACAAGAAAAATAAAGATCTGCGCCAAGCTCAGCTTGCTTAGGCTTCTACAGAGCCTGTGCTGGGAAAAAGGTGTTACTCAGATTTAACTCTGAATAAATTACCTTCTAGAAGGCTTAAATTCCTTCTCCAGCTAAAGAGAAAGCTTCTCCCTTCCCCAGGCAGGACCACTGCTCAGTGGAGTTGGTTTTGCAGGAAGCCGCCTGCGGAAGGATCCACAACCAGAGCATGTTGATCCATGTTAGAGCACACGGGGAGAGGTCTCCTCCCAGGAGACAGGACCGGGATTGTGGGGTTGTGGGAGTTCTCACACTGTCTAATTGAGAGCGAGTAGAAATCCCAGTTCTACGTGGGTAATTCATATTTAAAGCTCCCAGAGGTGGGATGCGATGCATGAACTTGAGGGCTGCAGCAGGTTTCCCTGAAAGGTACTTCTTTCCCAAATTACTTATTTCAATACTGGTATGTTTTAGCTTTAGTGGCACACATTGCAATTTGTTTGCCTCTGATGAGTTTGTCACTGTTTAGAGCAACAATGAAGACACAAATGGCATTTAGAACTTTCACTAGACGGATTAGATGCATTAATTAAAACTCACTTGATTTCAGGCACGATAATTTGTTTTCCTTCATTCTGCCATCAACAGTTTTGGTGCCACCTTATCTTTTGCAATGAAGCCTAACTGCAGCAGCCCTTTTAGCTCAGTTACCAAGAAGCTATTGTCTTCTGGCACCAGAGAGAGAAACTGGGCCATTTAGAAGACATTTCTAATTACCTGAGACAAGACAGAGGCGATAACCTCCACAGGCTGAACTAGCAGACTTAAGAGCTAGGGTTAAATATACATTGTGCAAACCAAGTTAAGTGTCTCAGCTGAGGACAAGGTGTATTACCTAGCTTTATATTTGCTTATCTATGAAATTACACACTTGTGAGAAAGTCCTACCTCATTTCATGGATARTATTTCCTTTTATCAAGCTTTTTATTGCTCCATCTCCTAGAGAATTTCCCTGACAATTCAGTTATGTAGGGTGGCTTTAATGCATGACGGGAACACACCATGCACTGTTTGTTTGTACAGACCCTCTGAGAACACTGCTGGTCTTATTGTCTTGGGGCTAGCCTCAAAGAAGGGTCAGAGAGCTGGATTAGCTCTCCAGAAAACCAGAGCTTTCTATCCTGGCTCTGGCACTTTTTCATTGCCCCATCATGGGCAGGCTATTGTACTGTCTCCATCTCCTCTTCCTCTTCTCTGTGGGTTCTTGATGGAGAGGTTTCCTCTCCCTGTACATTGGTACAGACGACTGCTGTGAAGCCCTTATTTCCAATGAATCCTGCAAGCATTGATGGAGCGCACACACACACAAAAATATTCAGGACTTTCCCATAAAAATAACTTCTTAAACATTAACCACTGATTAAAACAACCTAGCATGGTCCTTCTAGCTATGGTTAACCCAACAACCTTTACAGAAGAAACCTTGCAGAGATTTACAAATGAGACCATTTTCTACCATGAACTACTTTTCTTTGGGAACTCACATTTTAAATGAAGTTTTTCATCATTCCTCTCTTCCCAGGAGGTACCAGGCACCTCCTCAGGCAAAGCAATGCCTGGGGTGTTCCATGTGCACTCACCATTCAGGGGGGTCTTCTCCAGCTGATAACTTGATGCAGATTAAACTTGAAATCCTATTCAATAATCACATCTTTCTTCACCTCTGTTTACTGCTGTGTAGAGAATTATTTTAAAGATTTTAAGCTTTTTTTTTTCTTCTTTCTTTTTTTTTTTGAAAGAAAGAAAAAGTACAGGTAGTTCGATCAGTGCATGGGGAGATAAAGTTTCCTCAGATTTCCCAAACCTCGTTATCATCCTCTGAGATTACAGGAGGCTGTTTCCTCCATAGCTAAAGCACCAGAAAAACAGAATTTAAAATAGAACAATAAGCACCCAAGGGGCCCACATCTGCAAATGAAGAACATGAAGCACCTGAAGAACTCAATTTAGAGAGCAACTTGGCAGATCTGCCCAGAGAAATACCACCATTGCTCCTACAGGGTCGAGCCATGAGAAAGAACCACAAAATTTGTAGGAAAAAGGAGGTTTAAGGGAGGAAACAAAACCAAAACCCATTTCTCGCTGGACTACATAGAAGACAAAAATGCCGATCATTTTTCCAAACACCATAATATGACTTGAAAGCCTTCTTTAGAAATGGCATTTGGTCTTCATTTTTAATCTAATGGATTGTTTTCCTCCTTAGAATGGGGCTGAGCCTTTTAACATTGCTGCGGAGTAGAGACACTGCTAATAAATATTTAAAGACTCAAAGCTTTAAGTGAAAAGAAGGATTTGTTGGATAATATTTCACTTTCCTTAAACTGTTTGTTCACCATAAAAATTGAAAATTTTAATTTTATGGTGATTGCTCAGAAAGCTGATGTTCAGACACCTCCCCATGAAACCCGAAAGCCAGGAAGGTAGTCTATAAATAACTGCCTTGGAAATAAACTTCTGTGAATTGGACATAACCCAGATCAGATTTTCAAGCATGTTGTAAATTACCCACAGCCAGAGCATAGGTCAAAAATATTTACTAGCATTGAGCTTCATTCCTCAGATTCAACTCCCAGGAGTATTTTAAACCTGGAGCAGACAATACAGAGGCCTGAGGTTCAGTTCTGCTTGCCCTCAGCCCCGGGTGGTTATTTATTCCTGTGCTGACACAGCAGTATTGTCTCCTGGCCTTGCACTACTGCAAATGTCCATAAAAACCAGAAGCATCATCTGAGTTTTCTATTATACTAATACCGAAAGGATTGCTTGTGATTAAGGACTGCTTACGATTAAGCTGACTTGAAAAAGTACTCCAATAGCCTTAGGGAAATGCAGGAGAGCAGAATTATAAGGGAGATGAGAAGGGAGAAAGGGAAAGGGAGGGAGGGATTGCACCATCACCCTCCCGAAGAGGAGACAGAGGGAGCTACAGATCTCCTCCTTAAAAGGAGCAGAGTAGGGGCTATGTGGGATAACACATGCTATTACAGGTGCCATTTTGTACCACGGTCATTTAGGTCCAACACAGGCTGTCCACGTTGGTGGAGGGTGACCCAGCAGCACTACCAGGGGCTCCTGGGGAGGTTGAGTCCAGTCACTTGTGCAAGGTACAAATGGATCATTGGCTTTATGAATTAGTGCCTGAACTCCCCCCGAAGTCTCACCTCCATGAGTACATCTCTCCATTCATTTTTTTCCAGGCTGCACGTAATTAAGGTTGTTGATTTATAAAGTCCCATCTCCCCGATCCCTATGTGCTGTGCCCGTCGTGGAGCTCTCCCTGGGCACACACAGTTCCTTCTCATATGCCTGGGATATTCCCAGTATGCTTCAGACACCACAGCAAACTAACCAGAGAAAATACTAGAAGAAAAAAGAAGGGGAGACCATTCAGAGGTGGTGACCTGGCAAAACTGCTGAGGGGAGTATAGGTCCTCACAGGTTCACTGCACAAACTACCAACCAGGTTGGTGTGATGATTGTGAAGTCCTGCCAGCTGGTTTGCTTACTAGCCTGGTTTTATCCAAGGACTGAGACAGCCAGTGCTATCACGGCTCCAGACTCCTAGTCACAGAGTTTTGCAGCAAAGTGGCCCATTAAGAGATGGCCAAACCCACAGCTCCATTCCGGTCAATCAAACTGTGCTGGCATGAAGGGGTGGCAGAATTTGCCCCTAAATTTACAGGGAGATCAAGATGACATCAGTACTTGGACAACCTGAGCAAGGTGAATTGTGTTCCCGTCCTGCATTCCTTGCATGGAGCAACCTTAGCTAGAAAACTCAAAACCTTGAAGAGAAACACTCAGGCCCATATTCATTTATAGGAAGAACATACGTAGCACTTACCTTTCAAATCAGGATTCATAGCTGGGAGCTGTGATGTTTTTTAGAAGGAGCATACACCACAAACTCTTCATGTTTCCATGAGTGACACAGCTTTCAAGATAAAAAGCTGATGTGAAGAAGCACCCATCAAAAACCCTTGGGAGATGCTTTTTGTTATTTCTGAGATAATCCTCTGCAGTTTCAAATTATGATCTAAGCCTGAGCTGTGGAACTCATGCGTTTTTTCAAAGAGGCGAGCCTAATTTAGAGAGAGTGTGTCATATATTAGACATCGCATCTTTTAACTGGTTGTATGTCCATGCATGTGAGATATTTCACTTGATTTAAGAAGTTTACAATGTGCTTGAACTCAAACGGTATATTCATAGTTAGTCATACAAACTTAATTGCAAAGAGTGCTAGTCAGACCAAGACAGAGAATTTTCCTAAGGTAGGATACAGATGCTGCTTTTTAAGATTACTTTGTATTAGTTGAAATGCAAAACTTTCAGGACATCTGCAGTAAAGTTTAAATTAGCAACTTCAAATAAAATTTCAACCAGTGCAAATCTGATGAAACACCATTGCATTCTGTACAATCATCTCAGTTTCCAGCCCTCATCTGCCCCTTTGCATCCTACTGTCCATCCATCCTCTTACTGTCAAGGCTCCCAACATCTTCTGAACAAAGCATAGGCCTGACACAGCAACTCTGCAAGCACCAAACACGTATGGACACTGAGGTGTCATTTTCCCATTGCACTTGGAGTGTAGGTGTGTACACTCCCCATGGAGTCAACACAGGGAGGAAGACACTTCAAAGCCCTGCCATAACCGCAGTGTCTGATCTTTTGGGTTTCTGAGACTCTAGAAGTGTGTCTTTCCTGCAGCTATAGAGTCTGTGGTCCCAGACTTGGCAATTCAAGTTAGGAGATTAAATTCAGAAAGATGAACCCAAGCTTCTGTGCCTGCTTTGCACCAGAGACTGGAAAACCCACCTGCAAACAGTCATGGCAGATCTTTATGTCAGCAGGTTCCTTCCTCCGTCAGGGAGGTGACTCCACTGTACACCAGTGAAAATCACCCCTCTGAAGCAACCACTGGGTACACAACTACCGCCCTTCCTGAATTTTCAAAATAGTGCCCAAGTAGTGCAGAGGACTTTGGCTAGCTCTCTTGGTGAAGTTGGCTGCAAATTAACCTTCATAGCAGAGCGCTGTTGGCTTTGTTAGGACTGGCAAGTCAGAGCATCCAACCGTCCATTAGTGAACGCTGTTAGCAAGAAAAGTACTCCAGGGCACTAGGTCAGGGGAACAGAAGAGAAAACCCAAGTAAGTCAGACTCACTAGAAAGGCCAATTCAGTCTTAACTATTCATCACATCATACACCTCTGATGGGCCTGGGATTTCAGGAGAAAAATTGCAGTGTCTCTCTCTGGAACCAGAGTGGTGGTTTCATCCATTGTATGTGTTGGTGTGAGCGGACAACAGAGACTGTGAGGTCCCTTTCTCTGAATGTCAACTATCAACTGCCTTTTGCAGTAGGTCCAAGAGTTATAGAGAGGGCTCTCAGCTTTTCCAGTTCCCTCCCAAGTCAATCAGCTGGAAGGGGTGTTCTAAGACCACATTTATTAAGCAGAGAACAATCTTCAAGTGCCATTGCTTCAAATACCTATGACTCAGGGAGCTGGCTGGTGGTATCAATTAAGGATACACAGATTAGAAATATCCTTATCTCTTCTCTCCATATCCTCCCCTTAGATTTTAATCTTAATACCACGGACAGTTTTGTCCCTAAAGAGCAAGAAGGCAAATTATAAAGATAGTAGAAAGAAAAGGAGGTGAAGAAGGTGAATAGGGTACAAGGATGCCCTGGTACAAGGAGAAGATAGAAAATTCAGATGGAATATGGTTAAGGCAAAGAAAATGGACAAGGCCATAGTCACAAACGTTGACACAGAAAATGGGCAAAAGGAGAACACTGAATGTTATTACTGTAAGCTCAGTGTGGGGTTAAGTGCAAGGGCTTTGACTATAGTGGGTTTGGTTGTGCTGGTTGAGACTTGTTTCACCCCGGTTTTAAATATCCAAAAATAAAGTTTGACGTATAGTGTAAGCTGTCAATCGAGGCTCCTTTTCTAGTCAACAGAAAGGGAGAGAGAGGCACCTCCCTCCTCCAACAACAGGCATCAGAGCAAGGCAAGATGAATCCTTTTCCGTAAGTGAAGAAGGAAACAAGCTCCCTCTGCTTGGCTGGAGTTAACCTGTCTCTATTAACAGAGTCCTGCTCCAGGGGTATTTCTCTAGGACACCACGCTACTAATACCATCAGCAGATGGGAGCGATGCGTTTGCTAGAGGAGAGAGAAACATCTTTCAGAGATCTGTTTCAAAGAAACCTCCAGAACTCACATTCACGTCAGCAAGCCTGGGGCAAGACAAGCTTCTATCCCACACACGTGCCTGGCCTATTACAGGGGTTGTGTCATCTCGTGCCAAGACACAGTGGCAAGCCAGCTTTTGAGCTTATATTTAATTTAGTTCTTGCTCTGTACGATGACGTTTGAGCGTGGTGATCTACCTGACCCCTCAAAACCTGCAAGAGCTGCTGCCTTCTCTGAGCTTTGCTTCACTGCTTTATCGAGAGTTTGAAGTGGAGATGGCAAAGTCTAAATTTAGAGTAACTGCAGCAGCACAGTGCATCTATCCGTGTTTGCACTCTGCTTTCTGAAAAGATGATGACCAAACCAAATCCAGATTTCCTTCTAATCTGGCCTATTTTAAATCAAACTGCAAAGAAAGATATTAAAGCTGCTACTGTGAAACGTGCTGCTCCATGAATTAGTAATTGTGTTTACCTTCTACATTGGGAATTTTTTGCCTGTGTTGCTGTTTCTTACTGCCATTCAACGTGAGGAGATTTTATTCGAATGAGACTATTTCAAAGCACTTTCACACTCATGTAGAGTCAGGGACTTATTTACTTTCTGACAGTTATTTACTTCCTGTAAATATTTCACAGCCACAGGATCTCCCAGATGAAAGCAGAGTTTGCTCTGTGCTCCTGTTCGAGAGTCTAATTAAAAACTGAATAAAATGGGAGGGACGGAGCTTAAGTGCTAACTGCAATGGATGTGTCTGGAGGGAATTCAGCAAGGGGAGCCTGTTTCTTGGCACAAGTATTGAAGCCTCTGCATAAAAGCAGAAGAAAAATGCCCAACACAGGAACTGAAAGCCCTGAGATGGATACAGGGAGTAGGGGAGAGGCTTTTGGAGATGGGAGAGCTATGAACCATCACTGCTCCTGCACAAACTGTATGCTGCCGTCACCGAGGAGTTGGTCCTGGTTGCTATTTCGTATCACCAAAGCCAACCACCTCCTTTTGCCTGAATACCCCTCCGACAGCGCAGAATTGAAGTCATCAGCAGCATCTCCCTGCGCCTCCGATCCCACCAGCCCAGAGCCACCGCCGTGGGGACAAGGCTTCTGCATCCCACCTGTGAAAGCTGAGGGCATATCCTCGCCTGGGGTAGGTCACTAACGCCAGTGATGTCCAAATACACCTTCGTATCTTCAGTGGCTGTGGGACTTTGAACAGAATTGGGACTTTCTCCAGTATGTCAGTCATCACAACAGACCGATAGGCACTGCAAAGGACTCCATGGCTGTGCTGCCTCTATATTTGGATAACTTCCCTCAATCATTGCTCCAGAAAAAGCCAGGGACTTCAAAGTAATCAAATAAAGGAAAAAAAAATGAAGATCAAGCATAACTTTCCCTGTTTTTTTTTTTTCAGAAACAGCTTGTTTGCTGTTGGTTAAGGAAAGATTACTTAGCATAGCCGTCTAGAGGGCAAGGGCAAATTGCAATTTGCTTAAGGTTTTGAGCGAGGATTTTTCACTTAAAAGAGTGCATTTGGAGACAAGGGAGATTATGAACAATCCTTTAACAAGATCCTCAAGCCATCAGGCTGTTTAACATTATTGATCAGTGCAGCCAGAGCACATTTCTAAAAAATTTATCGGATTAAAATGGAAATAGTTTGCTTGTTCTGACTTCTCATAAACTTCATTTCACTTTGCAGCAGAAAGCTTCTCCGAAAGACGGGCAGCCCCCCGGCCTGCGGTGGTGGCCCTGACGGGAACATGCTGCCCTGCCAGCTCCTTCTGCCTTTGACACAAACACATGCCCAGCAACCACATGTGTGTGACGGCTCTGTTCCAACAAAAAAAGGGATAATTCAACAAAAAAAGCCCCAAACCTAACACCTCAAACCAGAGGAGACATCTCCTAACAGCTCGTTGCTACAGAAAACCCTTTTAATAGGAAGGAACATGACTTCGGTGTGTATTTTAAATAGCTTTCTCTTGAGAACATAGAACACTGAGTCAAAATATACCCAGATCCAATCCATGTCATCCACCTAAATAGCAAAGCTTTCATCTCCAAAGTGCCCATGGTGGGGATCGCAATTCTGGGGATTTTCTTTGCAAAATAAATAAAAAGAAACATTTTGCTTTCAATTTAGTGCCCCAGAAGTTGACAGCAATAGTAGTAAACAATAGAAATTATCCATATTTACAGCCTTATTTATTCTAATAATGTTGGCATTTTCTGTGAAGATTAATTAGCAATAATGTTGTGAATACTATTACATGTGAAATATGCACCATAAACCAAAAATAATTTGACTGACCTATGTTCTAAAGTAAAATACTTAGAGTAATGAGATTCTAATTATCCTTTGTTATGGCAGGCCATTCTCTGCGCTCCTCTTTATTGATAGGAGATGCATTGTTTCAGCATTTTAGCTCTATTTATTTTCTCACATTTGCATTTTCTTATGCACAGAAAATGAGAGATGATCATTACCTTCTTCACTTTGCATTCAATTTACATCAACAGCACATTACCTCATCCTAACTCATTTATCTACCACAGAAATTTGATAACAGAAGTTACTGTCAGTGATGAATAAAGATCATCTCAAATGGAGCAAGAAGAAACAAGATGAATTAGAGGTTTCAGGACCTTTTGTTTGCTCAAGAAAGGGAAAATAAAGGATTTTTTCCACCTAGGCAACACAGATCTCACAAGGCTGTAACTCACATTCAGCATCTCATATTTACCTGCAGCTGATCGGCCCTTTCTGCATACAAAAGTAACTCCAAATACCCACGCAACCATAAACGTCTCTCCCATTTGCTGCATGAAGGAACATTTTTAATTTTTTGGACTGAGTGCACAGAATTTATGGTTCATAAGCTCAAGCAAACACTTTAACAGCTACCCAAGGGCTATTGTAGCCTCATAGCAACTAATAGCTCTCCCGCCTGCGCGGCGCAGGCACATCCAACACAGGACGTACGCTGCGTCTCACCGGATGGCATTAGCCTGCTTGTGGGCACTCGCGGCACCACGAAACGCGCTGTGGGATTCCCTTGCATTGACAATAGCAGAATATCCATCTTGCTTTGCTAGGAACTAGTGAAAACTGCCAGCTCCTCTCTTCTAGCTCTTCTGCTTTAACAAGCCATCAGAGCCTGCTAGCCTCTTGCTGCTCTTCTTAAGCATGGTATTAGAGCTAAGCCAATACCAAAAAGCAACAGTGCCAACAACTCACTCAGAAATGGAATTCTGCTTTAAAATGCCKCTGTCGGAGACCTTTTTGTAGTTGGGCAGAGCACTGCAAGCCCCAGACGTGCACGGGTGCAATGATGGATTTCAGTTCTGCCCTGTGCACGGGGGAGTAGGGGGAGAAGCAGAAACTGGGCAGCAGATTTTGAGGAACAGGTCATTGGCAGAAAGCCCACAAGCCGTCCCCAGAGTGGGATGAATGATTTTGGTCTACTTTCCCTACAGCTCCTCAAGGAAGGAGGTGAGGGGGAGATTTTTGACCTTTCCAGAAGTGAATATATCATTTATTTTTTTACAATATTCAGTATTTTCCCAAAAGCAATTACTCACCTTGAAATAGCTCTTCATATTAAGGGAAAGTCAGAAGAAGGGAAGAAATGTGTTTTAAAAGTTGTAAGTAACCCACCATTAAATATGAATGGTTTCACAGGAAAACCCACTCTTTCTTTTCTGTGTGAAAACCTGCTTTTTTCCCTATTTCATTTCCCCCATCTTCCCTCCCTTTCAGTCTGCTCTTTGGCCAGTGTGGATCAGGAGCCACCTGTGAACCTGCCCTGGGCAAAGGCTGCCCTGCAGCCAGGAGCCTGCACACTCTCCCTGCTCCAGAGCCAGCATTTTATCAGCACATCCCTACACCAGCCACCAAGTAGCAGGTTCCTTCCTGTGGCCTCAAGTACAGGACCTAGGAAACTCCATGTGTTTGCAGGGTTTGCCCAGCAGATCTGGATAATGGACCAACCGTCTCACTTCATCCAGGTTTTTAGTTAGATAACCCTCATGAGACCATGCTGGTTGACACAGCCCTGCTCCAAGGGCGCCCGGTCCCCGAGAGGGAGCATCATCTGTAGGATCGTCTTTAAGGGAATAGTGCCGGCTCTTTTGGATGCAACATGGACCATGCTGAAGCCTTTGAAAATGTTACTGTGGACTTTTATATGGCCAACAACATCACCTGGATAGGAATAGGAAATCCAGTGCTTTAAAGAAGTTCACTGAAGCTGAATTAATTCATTCTTGTGCCATGCTCAACCCCCAAACATGGCAGTAATATCTTACAAGGCAGAAGATGAGCCCAAGGAATGCAACTACCTAGCAGGTTTCTTGTACGTGGACGTGCCCCCTCCAATAATACCCATGCTGCCATTTCAAGCTTCAGCAATGACACATCTGGACACCTTAAATTAAAGGGTTACCCAGAGTAAATAAACAAGCACTTGCACTTTGGAACTATTGACTGAGCTCCACCACCCGAACAATTTGTCAGCAAGAGGTTTGGGCAGTCGGAAGAAGATGGCAAATATCCCCCTCGTACTCTCCATTTGTCTTCTGGGAGCTTGTCTTGGTGCCGAAAGTACAGGTGGGTTCTTTTAAAACCTAGCAAGTCCTTCACTTTTAGGGGCAGGGAGTTACTGGCACAGGTGAAAGGACAGTTTGTCACTTGACAGTGGGGCAACTTGTGCAGTCTCATAAGAGATAAGAGCTCAGAAGGATTGCTGCTTTTCATAGGTCCTCTCTTTAAAGCTCCAGTTCTTTTCTTGGGAATAAAATAATAGCTTTTGTGCTGATTTTACACAGAATGTGTCACAGGGATTAATTTTAAGAATGGAGTTTTTCTTAAATTTCTGCAGCTTTTAAGCTTTCAGAGCTTGATTCAGCCATTTTAGAATGCACACATCCACACACAGAAGGAAAAAAAGGGGAGAGCGTCTCTGGTGCAGTAACATCCACACCTCTGCGTGTGCCACCGCTTTGTCCTGGAGTACTCTTATCCATAAAACACTCATTGGATTTGCCACTGCGAGAATTGTTTAGAGCTAAACCCAGCGTGAATTTAACAAAGACTTTAAGATGCAGCCAAAATTGTAGACAAGATAGAGTAGTTGATGGATGTGGGCAATCACACATAGTAATGCAGGCTGTTGCTTGATTTATCTGTAGCAGCAACAGTTCCAGCAGGGGCTGGTTCACATCCAGTGTGAGTACTTGTTTGGTGCAAGGCTAGCCTTTCTTCTTTCATGAAAACATTGCAAGTAACAGGTTAAAAAAAAAAGCCTCTTTCCAAAATGTTTGCTTAGCAATGAAAAGTGGGCAGAACCTCATATTGGTGCCACCACCCACCCAGGTGTATCTCCTAGAAAATACTATCCTCAGCTAGCAGGACAGGTCTGCCCCCACAGGCCCTTGGCCCAGAGACCCATCTCATTCTCTCAGATACTGGTTCAGAAGTTGGTAAGTCATGTGTGAGTATATTCTTGGTGTGAGGATGGTTTCCAGCCAGGATAAGTACCATGCCCGGTGACCCCATGGGGCCTGCAACCTTCAGTTCAAATCAAGTTTTGCTTGTAAAGCAGCATGTGGGATCAGTAAGCAACTGAGAAAGCCTAGAGGAATCTGAGGGAGGCAAAGCTGCGTTCATGAAAATGAGTTCTCTCCATTAAATGGGTTAATTACGGCAGGTGCCTGGCACATCCCACCGGGAAGAGATGAAGGAGTGGGTCTAAGGCAGCTGCCTCACTTCACGCAGGGCGATGTGCGGCTGTGCCCACATCGGGTTCCCCGGGCACTGAGCACATGGAGAGCCCAACAGGGTTACAGAACCAAAAAAGGCTGCTCCATCATTCTCACCTGAGCCTTTTCTGCCCAGCTTGGGGACAAGCCAGAGGCTGCAGCCCATGCCACGGGGAGAAGAGGGCAGGTCTCCTCCAGCAAGGCTGTGCCCCCCCGGTGCCTCCACGCTCTCAGCCCCCCGCTTGGCCGGGGAGGCTCACTTGGGGGTGTATGTTCATGTCCCACAACCCTGCATCTGGGAGGGGACCGGCCGCCCCACGGGGACTACAGCGTTTGAAACAAGCCTGGCTTCTTCAGAGGTCAGTGCTTTACCCATCAATATCTACTGCCTAACAATTAGATTAAGGTCAGGATTTTAATGCACTCCTTTTCATGTTTAACCAAAAACACACCTGCATGAGGAAGGCAGAGGTGCAAGCTTGCTGTACAATGATTAAAAGCATTGCAGAAACAGTTAGTTCAGCCTCTTGCAGAGAGATCTTTAGGTGAAGGGGCTGGTTACACCATCAGTGGCGTGGCGCAAATCACAGCAACCCGCCTGGGGCTCATGAGAGTTCAACAAAACTGATCCTCTGCGGTTTTGGAGAGGCTGGCATCTGCTCTGGATAGAGAGCAGAAGTTAGCCATGAGAAGGAACGAGCGGCTGGTACTTGCCCCTCACTCTCCCCTCTGCCCGCCTGGCTGAGCTCACGCTCTCCTTCATCCTCAGAGGGCCCAGGCCCACAGGTCCTGAACCCCTTCCAGCACAGAGCCCCCAGATAAGGGTCTGTGTCCAGGGTGGCCACCAGCAGCTCCAAGAAGAGCTGCTCTACTGTGCCATCTGGTGACAAAAAGGGACATGGCTGCGAGCGCTAAGGGAGGGTGGAGAGAGAGGAGAGGCTGGGGAGGCAAAGCATGAAGCTCCTCTGGGTGGATGTTGTCTTTTTTAGAGCGATGGGATGGGGGAAGAGTGCTCAGCAGAGGTGGGGGTCTCCGAGAGGTGGGTCAGGAGCAAACCCTGCTGGGTGGCTGCCACGGGGAGGCTGCTGCTGCTGCTGCCCCTGCCGATGGGATGCGTGGCCCTGCCGGGAGAGCATTCATGGTAGCACCATGATGGGACTGCATGTCCTTGTGCCCTTCACCAGGCAGCCATCATGGGAAGGCTGGTGGCCACCGTGGACATCCCACCTAGACTGGGGATCCCTGCAGCGCCAGCAGCTCTGCTGGTGGTTTCTGCCCAGGAGCTTGGCCAACAAGTTGAAGGTGCATGCACACCACCTTGTTGACATGACCTGGCCCAGGGGGTGAGGAGGGGTCCCGTCACCCCTCCTGCCAGCAGGAAACGGTGGTACCCAGGTGCATGGGCAAGGGTGAGGAGCAGGGAAAGAAGCAAATGGCCCGTGGCTTCCAAGGGCCGCAGCTGCTTGCAGAGGCAAACAGCCTTTCACAGCCAAAACAGGCAGAGACAGTTAAAGCAGGACAATTTCTGTGTCCAAACAAGACCTCACCATGCAGCAGCATGAAAAAGCCTATTATTTTCCCCTCTCTAATAGCTTATTCCATTCTGCGCATCTATGATTGGACATACACCATCTGCCTTAGGGTATTTTAAGCATCAAACTTCAGCGCTCCTAATCACCCTCTCACCATCAGTCATTTCTGTCCATCGACTACTTTGACTCTTGGTCCTCCAGATTTGATCCTCTGGATTGCATTTAAGTTAGACACCAAAGAAACCTCAAGTAGATGATAACACTCCTGAAACGTCCCCGGCCACGGGGCAACGGGTGGGTGAACACATGAAAAGGGCTTGCTTTTTGGGAGAACAGAGCCCTGACAGCCCATCCCAGCGGCATCACACCACAGCGCGTGCTCCTCTCTAGCCCCTCTTTCTTTTCAAATTGCAGTCTTCATCGAGAACAAAGAGGCCAACTTGGTTCTGCGCAGGCAAAAGCGAGCCAATTCAAACAGACTGGAAGAGGTTATTCCCGGCAACCTCGAGAGAGAATGCGTAGAAGAAAAATGCAGCTTTGAAGAAGCCCGAGAAGTGTTTGAAAACACAGAGAAAACAGTGAGTATCGCTGTTGCAAAATGGCAATCCCTTGTTCCCCCCAGCCCACACCTGTACGAGCCTTTCAGGTGAGGGGGCACAGGGGGGAAGGAGGAGTGAACAGCAAGGGGAAAACCTGCAGGGGCCAAGTGCAGCATCTATCACGTGTTATTCTCATTCCTGATCCACCAGTTGGGCTTGAGAACTACTTTAAAGGTTTGTTGGTCACCATTGGGATTACAGAGGTGGTTGTTTTCCTGCAAGTCTTTTGCTTTAGCTTTGGAGTCATCCCTTTACTACTTCAATCAAGCAGTGCCCAGAAATTAGAAATCAAGGGAAACGTTTGTTGTTTTTTTTTTTCCTTTGCAGATGGAGTTTTGGAAAATATACCTTGGTAAGAGCTGCTTTCTTCATGTTCAAATGTATAATATTCATCTCTCAGTGCATAAGTAGCAGATGTTTATTGAAACAAATATATTCCAGCATTCGGAAACTGTTTTATGACAGAGCTAGTCAGAGTCATGCACCCTAAATCCGCAGCCACCCAGCCTGGGCCTGTCCCTTTTGTATATATATTGCAAGCCAAAAAATTTACTTAATATTTTCTTTGTTCAAGCAGGTTTTTTGAACTTCAAAAACCTCATAGAACAAAACCAGTTCACACAGACCACTGGATCCGTTTAGCCCAGGTCACACTCTGGGCTCCTAGTTTCAGCTGTAGCACAGAGTGAAACACGACAGCAATAATTAACACCCCTCCAGCAAACAGCAAATACTCTGCTCTCAAGCAGAGATCTCCAGATAAGGCACAGCCTTGTGCAAGCACAGTGTGAATCCCTGGAAATGCCATATTAAAGTGGAGCCTCAACATGGTCATAGCAAACAGCTGTTTGCAATTCACACCAGTGATCCCAAACCCTTGATTCTCCACCATTTTCTTTCCACCATCTATTTCTTCCCTTTCAGCCTCCATCCCTGACAACTCCTCAGTCCCTTACCAAAAAGATTTCAATGCCCACTAAAACATCTGAAACTAATTTTATGGACATTTCAATAAATGAACCGCTTTGTAGATTGGCGAAGCGCCCAGAACATCTCACTAAAAAGCCTTAAATAATTCAGATTAGTCAGTCCAGACTATAAAATAAAAAAGTTACATTTGCATTGTAGGACTGTCCTCTGAAAAACCAACTCATGAAACTCAACACAGCATTTGTTTCCCTGCCACTGTAACCAATTAGCTCTTCAAAAATAGTGAATGCCACGTATTTCCCTATCATCTGAAGTGCCTGGTTTACTGTCCAGCTTACAAGCTGTTATTCCCAACACGTGCAGTCCACAGGAGCTCATCCCTTGCACAGCACCCATGTGCTGCCAAGCCCCGATTGCCCTCACCAGGCAGCAACAACAGCCGTGATGCACACCTTATGTGCAAACCCCGAGGCCATGCCTTAGACAAGACAAAACCATTTTGTCCCTGTTTGCAATGTGCCTTTTGCATTCCAGCCCATTTCTGAAAGCACCATTAACAGCCACACTTACTGGCAGGGCTCAAATGCATCAAGACATTCCCATTCCTCCTTGCCTTTGCATAACCATTCCAAAGCACACTTCCCTGTAATTTAACGTCACTGACTTACTCTTCCAAAGTGTTAGATCACCAATTTTGCAATACTGGGTATTTTTATTAAAGCCTCAGCTTCTCAGCTGGAGGCAACTGTGAAAATAAAAGTCCTGACATGTAAAGAAAAATTCAGACCAGTTAATAGTAGTACAAGACTTAGAAAGAAAGAACAATGATGGAGGCTCTCAATCTTGATACACAGAGAGGTCTCCAAACTCAAGTGGACAAGCCCAAACCCTCAGAAAACAAAAACAGTGGTGTTAAAATAATTCAGATTAAGAAATCCTAACCACTCTTGAGCAAGCAAAACTTCTAACTTTGTGCATCTAACTTAGCCAAGATATGACATCCCGTTGAGATGTTGCACGAGGGAGACTGAAGAGTTGTTCTGCCGAAACGAGCGGAACTAACCCACACAGGACAGGGCACATCGACTCTGGGTAAACAGTAAAAAAACCCCACTGCTGCTGATGTTACCCCAGCGCCGACATTGTCTGTTGTGCACTTGGGTGCCAGGATCTGACTTATTTTCCATTGTAAAGAAGGAAGATGTGCAGTTTCTTGGTCGTCTTTAACAGGAGGCTTGCACAGAGCAAGGTCGGCACCAGCCACGCTGGATGCTCATGTCTGTTAATTCTCCCGTCTTCTCTCCAAGATGGAGATCAGTGCGACCCCAATCCATGCAAAAACGGAGCCGTTTGCAAGGACGGAGTAAATTCCTATGTGTGCTGGTGCCCAGCTGGGTACGAAGGCAGAAACTGTGAGATAGGTACGTACTGGGGGCTCATCCTGTGGTTGTTCTGCCCTACTCGAAATCCCATCGGATCAAAGCGGGTGTAGAGTTTCATCCTACTAGAGGGCTGTTTCAGACACATTCTGCCTTGCTGTAAGGCACTGCATGAATGTGCAAATTCAGCCTGTTGGCAACGGGGTTACAGGGGGACATGCTTATAGGAGCAGATGTCTCTGTCCTCTCCTGTCCTTGGTGGAGCCCCAGCTCCACCTCCGCTGAGCACCGAGATGCCTGCTCTTACGCAGGGTTCAACAGAGACTCAGGCTCAAGGTCTTTTGTTCAGCACGCTGCGGCTGCCAGCACAAATGTTGACACAGAGACTTTCCTTTATCTCCCCAGCACAAGCCTTTCCGGGGCTGCTTGTCAATCGGGCACGATGTGCTCACCCGCTGAAAGCAACAGTATTCCACCGACCCCGATGGGGTCCCCATGCTCTCACTCCTCCTCTCCATTCCTCATGCCAGGCCGGGCAGCAGGTGCTGAGCAGGGCAGGATTATTGCAACCTCCCCTCAATGGCACTCTGCTAACTTCATAATTATAATTATCGCCAGCAACCTTGATTCTGAAGGCAAACAAAAGGCAAATATTTTCCTGATGGGTTGAGGAGTTTATGAAAACCAAACAGCTGATAATTTAAGCAAGAGGGATATTCAGCTCTTATATTTATAATATAATCAGGGGCTGTGCCACTCGCATAATGTGCTAGACTCACTGCACTAATAAAAGATTCTCTTTCTAGTTGTGCTTCTGCTCTGGCAAGAGAGGAGCGTACGTTAAAAAGAGCATTTCAAAGCTGCATCAAATTTAAATAGTCTCATTGCAGATTTCTCGTGGAAGTGAGACAGGAACAAAAATAGCACTAGAAGTGAGGCGTGAAAAGGAGCTCTGTAAAAATAGTAAATGATGGCATTAAAATGGCTACGGGAAGGGAGGTGTCCTTGAAGAAGTAGGAGTGGAGTTAATCTGCTGTGAAGTTATTTGAAAACTCACTGAGAATTAAAAGGGTGTCTGTGGGTTAGTGGTTTCCCACCTCCAAGAGATGGTGTTCCCACCACAGACTAGTGCGAGGTGGGGTGGGAGAAGACACACGCAAGTCATGGGAATCTCGCCATGCCTCAGGTTGGGACCCGTTTCATCAAACGCCCTGCTGAAATGGGTCTTCCACGTCAGGCTGCGATGATTTATTGGTGTGTCAGGAAGAACATATGGCTTTTAAATTCAGAGCCCGGCAATAATTCCAGGACAAAGCCCTTCATGGGTTCAGGGTTTGCTCCCGTTTGACACATGGTGTTCTCCGCTAGCGTCCGCACCGGGGCTGGATTGCCGTAAGCATGGGGGGGAGGAGAGCGGTACGACAGTGGGGAAACCACGTGGCTCGTAACCAAATATTTGCAGGAGTCCTTTAGGATCAGGCTGCCAAATTTCAGACAGCACGCAGTTGTTGGATGCAGGAGGCTGCACCAGGGCTCGGCAGGACCTCTCATAGGGCCGTTCCTCAACCTGCCTTCTCAAATTGGTGCCCAATGCTCCTTCATTATGAGYGGGGACRTGCTTTGGAAGGAGAACACCCTCCTTGCAAACAAACCTCCATTTCCCATAACTGGAGTGGGTTATAGGCTGAATCCAAAGGCCCAAGGCCCAGTGAATCTCTGATCAGTTGTATTTCAAGAGAGCTTTCACAGTTTCATTTTAATTTCTTTCAGACTTCACTTGTGCTATTAAAAATGGAGGTTGCAAGCACTTTTGCAGGCATGACCCACCGCAGAAAGTTGTGTGTTCCTGTGCTGATGGCTATAGACTTCATGAAGATGGAAAGTCCTGTGAACCTACAGGTTAGCTTTTAAAGTGTTTTTAAGAGATTTGGGTGAAAGTTTCCAAGGTCATGTCCTGGATTTAAATACCTGAATCACATAGAAATGCAATATCTTGTTGGAAACCAGCCTTGTTTTCCTGCTTAGCAAATGTAAAGAGCCTGACCCTGACCCCGTACTTTCTCAACGGCAGATGTGGGGTCAGGCTTGAAGGATGCCATTTAAACACCCTTTTTTTTAGCCTAGGTGGGTGGAGAGGGAGGGTAGGTGYCCAGGAGTTTGTGCACAAGGCAAATGCTTGTTTCAGATGGTTACTCACACAGGCACCTCTCCCACTTGCAGCCATCTTGTATTTCTGGGTATGGATCAGTAGTTTTCTGGAGACAGAAATATGATATTCAGCTACACCAGGATACACACTGGTTCCCATCCATCCAGAGCTTGCTCCCATGTTTTTCCAACAAAAGCTACCATTTACTTACTGATCCTACATCGAGGATACTCTGGGCTTTTTCAGAACAAAAGACAATCTTTCTTACTGTAAAATCCTCCTGATGGTCCGTTTGATGGCTGGGCATCATGCAGTGTCTTATAATTGCCTGACTTGGGTGGAGACAAGTGAAGCTTTGTGGTGGTGCTGTCCTCCCACCAGCGTGTATCTGCACACAAAGACCCTCATCAGGAAATAGATTCTGCAGCTCAGCTGTGGTATTGAGGAGCAAAACAGAAAGGCAGCCTAAGGGCTGGAGGGGAAATGCATTGCTTGAGGTTACAACTTCGAAAAGGGCTAAAGAATAGCTGGTTCTTGTTATATTCCCCAACTTTACCCCGCTCCTAGGCTGTTGCAATAGCTCTAACTACACCGACACGTGCAATCCCAACCCACTGCAATGCAGCAAGTTAATTGGGCATGAACATCTTGGAAGCACATCTGGCAGAGGAAAGAGGARATTGAGTAGAGAAAAAAATTTTCATCTAAGCTCAATTTAACATTTGATGCTATCGTATTTCTAACACCTGAGAGTAAAAGGTTTGCACACCTAAGCTAGCATACAGGCACCTGCACAGGTGAGCTGGTTTCTGAAGGTCTGATAGCTACAGCCAGGAACACTCTGAGCTCCTGAAAGTGCTGACTTTCAGCAATCAGTGTAGGAAGTATCTTGGGCTGGGAGTCCTTCTGTAAATGGAGATCATTAAGAGCTCAGGCCTGTGTTGCCCAACTCGCTGTATCGCTTTCACTGGACCAGAAAGTTTTACTGTTAGCAATAAGATCGTCTTTCAGGTTGGGTAATTGCCCTTCCTGTAAAAGCTTAGCTTTTGTTGGCTCTGAAACCTTCATTTCCTCGCCTAACCTCACGGGTGGCACTTTCCATCACTCAACACTTATTTGAGCCCTATTCCTAAAGCTGACTGTTTAAAAAAAAAAAAAAATCTCAGTAGGCCACACTTACATCTGATTTTACACTAATGTTTGTTTGCACAGTGCTGTCAAAAGCTTTTCAGATGAAAGACAATGCCTGATGCTATTTACTATTTTGACTGCCACTATCAGCAGGAATTCGGCGCACACTGCGTAGGAGAGAAATGGGAAGAGCTTGTCTGAAATGAGCCTACAGATGAGATCTTCATTAACAAAGAAAATCTACACCTCTAGGAAGAGTTTATKAATGTTTTCCTCACCTTGGTGCCAAGCAGGATTATCTGTACAATTGGCAGATACTATTTCCTGCCCTCTCCCAGCTGGACTTTTATTGTACTGGAGTGAGTTGCTGTAGAGATGTCAGCCAAGCGCCCGGCTGCCTACCGCAGCAAGCCTCCCAGGCACGCACCTCAGCATCCCGCGAAACGAAGGCACAGCTGCACCGTCCCGTCAGACGTGCGCTCTCTCTCACAAGCTTTCTTCTTCTTAAAAGCTGTTCAGACTTAGTTTCTAAAGCCCAGAAACAATTTATGCTTTTGCTACTCTTACATATTGCCTGCACGGCTGCTCAAAGGCACAGGCATCTGTTTGCACGGAGACTGCACGAGTCGGCCCACGGCCCTGAGTCTCCCATGTCGGTCCCAAAACAGGGTGCTGAGACGAGGCAGCATTTGCCTCCTCGCCTGCTCYTTCGATTGCTATAACTCTCAGCGTGACGCGCAGCCAGTCGTAACCGTGACTGTTTTTCTCCCAGTGCCGTATCCCTGCGGGAGGATCACAGCTCCTGAAGCAAAGAGCAAGTTCACCCGAGCCATGAACACCTTYGAGCACTGGAACATCACTGCCGATGACCACGACGATGCTCATGACAAGGTGCTCGACAACATCACGGAAACCAGCACCGCCGCCACCACAAAAATCACACCAATAATTAAGACGGGCACCCGGGTTGTCGGTGGATCAGACAGCATGAGAGGCGAGGTGCCTTGGCAGGTACTGGCTGTTTCTGCAGCTCTCCTGTAACCCCAGCAATCGCTCTGTCTATTCATTTCCTTCTGAATGCAGGAATATCTTACTTCTACATACCCAAAGCCAGTCTCTGAGGTTAGTTTAGCAATAGATTTCAAGTCTAACAGGAACACAGCTCCTTTCTGTACAAAGTTTTATGCCACAGCAACAGAACTTGCCTGGCTGGGGGTGTACCCTGGGAAAAAATCTAGAAGTCAGAGTCACAGCAGCTTTATGTGGCAGGGCACAAAGGATCCGGTGTTGAGCTATAGCAACAGATGCCCCAGTAGTCCATGAATTTACCAAGATTAAGCCGAAGGCTGAGGGAGGGGAGCTTTGCAAGGCACAGCTTTGCAAGGAACAATGCAGCTTCATTTTTGGCTCCATCAGTTTCAACAGATCCRTAATAATTTATATCAACAAAGGATCTGTCCTCATATGACATCTAGCGAATCCAGCTGCTCTTTCTTTATMCAAGCCCACATCCTATTTGCAACATCCTAGTCAGCTCTACCTCACCAAGAGTGACATCACAGGCGTGGGGGGGCCGCAAAGAAACCTCCTCCAACCCACCGCTTTGCAAATACTTCTAAATTGGCGTCGAAAGGAAAGTTAGCTCCTAGCTTGGATCTTTTTCAAAGTCATCAACTGCCCTTGAATTCCACTCTGGCTTCAGTGAGCRCAGAAATCTCAGTGGCTGAGAGTGCAAAATAGTAAATTCAGATGAGGTTTTAGGAATGGCAAATCTCTTTCTGTTGCGAGCTCTGGCACAGACCGACACGGGTGATGTCAATGAAAAGTTGCCCACGCGGGGACGTAAATGCCCATTCGCGCAGATCAGCCGATCCCTCCACATCTGCTGAGGGAGAGAGGCAGTGAGCAGGGTGTAGGTAGAAAGGTCAGGAGCAGGCATTTGCCCTTCATTTCAGAGCTAAAAAAGCCAGTAACGTGTTGGGGACATACACGGCCACCAGAAGCAGAAGCAGGAGGTTTGTTGGGAGGTCATATTTTGTGTCTGAAAGGAAGAGGCCGTACCGCTGCCCTAGCCACACAGAGSTTTCTGGCACAGCCTTCTGTGGGACAAACCATAGGTGATGTGGGCACCCACCACGTGTTCACACAGAGTCAAGAGGAGAATCAGAAAATTAAATATGAGAAATCAGTATCCTTAAAGAAAGTAAATTCACACATCACAAGCCCACCAAGTCTGGCCAGTTGGCTGTGCTCATGGAGACCTTTACCTCACCAGGCACCCTCTGAAAAAACTCTTGGTTGCCCTTTTGCCAGCTGGCAAATAAAGATGCTCAGCCTGCTGGCATTCAGAGGTTTGGGGGTGGTTGTGAGGCTCGGATCCCAGTGAAGGGCTGTATAAACCACATCACTGTCTCCTCTCTGGCTGCTCCACGGGCACACGGGGGCTCCGGGCGGCAGCCTGCGCCGTGCTCCTGCGGCCGGTGGCCGGGCGGCACCGGGGCCAGGGGYGCCTGGGGCAGAGCCCATGCGGGACACCGGGGATGGGGGTGGCAGCGAGTGTGGAGGCACTCCGGTTCATCGCCCTGGGCGAGTTTCGTCCTCTTCACTATGGATATTGAGCTCCTTAAAATGCAGTTGGCTCTGCCTAACGAGGCATCAAATGAGTAAATACGTGGAAAGTAGGAGGCAGATAGACAGCGACGAGCCATGTCACATGAAAGGATGAATGGGTGAATTTCAAACGAAAGGATTTCTTTATAAACACAGTCCACCAAGTCAGCTCATCAATTTAATTAAAAGTTAAATTTAATTAAAAGTTTTAGCATAAGGGATGTCCTGGCTTGTGCCCCGTAAGTGCTGAGGCAGTTAGATGCCCAAATGAAAGGGGTAGTTAAGATTTTGTCCCTAGTTAACTAGTTAAGATCTAGTCACTGGCAAGACTTTTAGGAGGTACGTGCGGAAGTGCTTTTATTTCGGATGCTCTGAGKTTTATGCTGAGGTTTATGTTCGGGGCTGTCTGCCCTCCCAGCGTGGCAGCAAAGGGAGGAGAAGCACAACGGGGCACTAACACACGTGCAGGGCAGTGTTGGCCACCCTCTGCGACAGAGCAGGGAACGGAGGGGCCGGGATTCCCCGAGGAGCAGCATCTCTGGCAGCTCTGGGTCTGCACGACCTAAACGCAGCCTGTCCTACAGCCAAACAAAACCCCTGCGTCCCACTCTTCCTCCCTGCGGATTTACACAAACCCAGAGGTGTGTTTTCCTTTTGTTCCCACAGGTTTATCTGGTGGACAGCGATGGCCTGGGCTTCTGCGGCGCATCCATCATCAACGAGAAATGGGTAGTGACAGCGGCGCACTGCCTGCAGCGAGGCGGCGATGTCACCGCCGTGGCAGGTGAGCACCTCGGGTGGCATCGGGCCCGCGCAGGCGAGGGACGCGGGACAGGGTTTGCCCTGGCCAGGCACAAAGCATTGCACAGAAGCCTGGGACCCATGCCACCACGATGGGCAGCAACACAGCACAAGTTGCTTTAGGGCACCGAGGCCCCAGCTTGCAGCGTTTTGGCAGCCTGGTCTCTGCAGGGACCACCACCTSCAGTGGGAGCGGGGAGCTGGGTCTGGCCTTGGTCCCAAAGCCACGGAGCTGCTGGACCGTGTTGCAAACACAGCTCAACCCGACCGTGGGCAATCATCTCACCCCAGGCTGCTTAAAAGCCCGGTGGGCTTCAGTTAAGATGCTGCTTCATGAGCTGGTGTGATGGATTTCTATCTCTACTAGCCACATAGGACCTCACCAGGGATTTCTGCTCTTCTTGGGGGGTCACACTAAGTTTTCACACAACTCTCAAAGAACGGATTCGTGTAGCTGGTGCAAAAGGGGCACCAGGAACCTGACTAACTCCTTGCAAGGAGAAGATGACTACTTTTTCTCCTAACTTCTTTAGAATTAAATAGAATTATGCCCTGAAGTAGAGAAACCGGGCTGGCATGTGGGAAAGTGTGCTTGTACAGGGGAGTTAGGCAGGGGCAGTGTGGCCAGACTGCACAGCGAGTGATGCTGCTACTTTACAAAACAAATGTATCTCTGCTTGAAAAATGGTGTTTCCCCCTGACTCTTGGTACCCAGCTCTTTCAGACTGCCTGCGAGGCAGCCTGCTGATAACTCTGCGCGGGGCCTGGGCAAGCGTCGCGGTGCCACGTCTAACAGCTGTGGCAGAATCAGCTTCCCCAAATTATTTGTTTCTCCCCTGTACGAGTATCTAGTGTAGGAGGGCTACACTGATAGGTACCGGAGGGAAACACTGCTATGGTTAACAATCGCTACAAGCAGCACTGAGAGGAGGCAGGAGAGAACCGTGCTTTCTGTTTAAACACTATGAAATGTATTAGTGGCAAAAATGAGATTTTACCTGAGTAAACTTGAAACACTGAGTTTATACCTACAGAAACAAGSTCATCAAGAGGGCTCCAGCTGCATCTTCATCTTCCATGTTAACGCGGCCGAGGTCCTGGGTGTCCCTGGCCAGACCCTGGCGACTGAGCGCCGTGGGGCTGGGCACCACCTGCCCGGCGCTGGCAGGATGAGGCTTGCAGCTGGCACACAGCATTTTTTGCTATCTACTTTCAGGCAGTTTTGCTTGAGAGCCCAGCACAAAGCCCAGCCTTATACCCACTAATGTGAGAAAGTACAAAATGCCCAGTGCAAAAGCAGTCTTACCCCCGCCCAGAAAAGCACGTTTCCACCTGGACAGAGGTTTGCATTCGTTGCATTTTCATGCAAACTGCCTCTCTGTTCAGGCTCGCTCCTGCG
The DNA here is from genome assembly GCA_030449065.1 of Oceanodroma leucorhoa. Lineage (NCBI taxonomy): Eukaryota > Metazoa > Chordata > Aves > Procellariiformes > Oceanodroma > Oceanodroma leucorhoa. The sequence goes on along the minus strand of JASVER010000011.1, from coordinate 7,654,704 downwards.
TGTCACACACCCCTCCCTTTAAGAGACATTATCAGCCASGTCCCCTCATGCTACCTTCACACTGCTCTGCAGCACTGCTGGGCTTCCAGGGCAAGATTTTGGACAAGCAGCAAGTCAAGAAAGCAAAACATAATTTTGCAGGGCTTCAGGCACTATKGGATCTGCGCCTGCACCATGGACACTGCATGGGCAACATCTGATCCCTGCACATCCATTCTTACTAAATAGTCAGCTTTGTATATAGCATTCTAGGAGGCCAAAAAATTGATAGCAGGGGGTGCAAGAAGCATTCCCCTCCCCTGTCCTTCTTCGCCTCTCCACTTTCATCCCTGAAGCATATTTTCAGGTCCCCAGCAATAGTAAGCAGCTGTAGCCTAAGAAAAACCCTCTCAAAGTCTCCCCCACATCTGTCTTGCATTTACACTGTAGAAACACAGCCTGCAAGGAGGCTGACATTCACACTCCGCTGCAAAACAACCCTCACAGAGCACATCAGCAGCACCAGCCACCAAACCCGCCTTCGTCAGGCGCCAGCATTAACGTGAACACAGAAAGCTGCCTCACCTCTCTCGCTGGCTCCGTGCCGCTCCTCGCAGGCAGACGCAGCAGACACAGGACACTGCCAGGGCCAGGAGTGCTGCAGATATTGTTTAGAGGAGATCGTATATTCTGGAGATTACAGCAAAGCGTGTAGAAGTACCGCAGCAGGGGTTAAATGCACCGTGTGCCTCTTGGGCTGCGAGAAAGCAAGCGGGAAAAGTCATCCTGCTCTCGAGCCTTCAGCACAGCCAGTTCACAGGCAGGAGAGGGGATTCGGCTACAGACAGACCCAAACGCTGCCCGTTTGCCGACCCAAGACCACAGAACATTTTCCTTTCCCTCTACCTGTTACACAAGCCGGGAGGGGAGGAAATAGGCTGCCGGCAACTCAATCACAGGAGCCCGAAGCTGCCGGCAGCACCCTGCAATCGCAGGCAGCTGAGCCTTGTGCGGGCGGCAGGACCCGGGGCACCTGTGAGCATCGGGGGGGGTGACATTTCATAGCCCCCTGTGCCCCATTCTGCCCCATGGCTGCGTGGTTTTGGAAAAGGGATGGTCAGGTTTCTGTTCACTAATAAATCATTTATTTTAAACCAAGATTTTTAATTCTAGAGGCTTCCCCTCTTTGATGCAAGGGCAACATCTCCTTATATCTCTTTGAGGCTGCTAAATCCCGAGAACAGCCACTTTGCTACTAACCTTGGCAAAAGCATCTGGGCCTGTGGCACTTGATCGGCCGGTGCGTGCCCGGTGTCATATCTGGGGGTTCATGTCCTGCTGGCTGCGGGGTCCGAGGAGGTGCTGCCGTGGGGCAATCTCCAACTCCCTTTGACAAGGAGCCAGCAGCCTGGCCGGCACCAGGCTTGGAGCAGCCCGAGGGCTGGGGCATGCAGCGCTCATCCCTTTGCAAGCACCCGGCTGGGCTGGTGTCGCATCGGGATGGCATCGTCAGGGCATGGTTGCTGGTGCGGCCACGGAGGGGTCCAGCCCAAGCCACGCTTGTCTCTGCAGGTGAATACAACACCAACAAGGAAGACAACACGGAGCAGTGGCGTAAGGTGGTGAAAGTCCTTCCCCATCCCACGTACAACGCCACTATCAACAAGCACCACAACGACATCGCCCTCCTGGAGCTGGACCGGCCGCTCAGCTTCAACAGCTACGTCACCCCCATCTGCATCGGCAGCCGGGAGTTCACCAACGCCCTGCTGAAGCACGGGATGGGGACGGTGAGCGGCTGGGGCAGCACGCTCTTCCGCGGCCGGCCTGCCACCATCCTCCAGGTCCTCAAGGTGCCCTTCGTTGACCGACCGACCTGCCTCAAGAGCACCTCCACCACCATCCTGCATAACATGTTCTGCGCCGGCTTCCCGGCCGGGGGCAGTGACACCTGCGGGGGGGACAGCGGAGGTCCCTACACCACCGAGATCGAGGGCACCTGGTTTCTCACGGGGATCACCAGCTGGGGCGAGGAATGTGCCAAGCCGGGTAAATATGGCATCTACACCAGGGTCTCCAAGTACCTGAAGTGGATAAAGGAAATCACGAGGCTTAACTAACCCACGGGAGGTTATGCCGTGCTGGGGGATGGACTGGTTCGTTGAAGAGAGACCGCAGCAATCTACGTGATTTTCAGAAATGATTGCATTTTAATAAACATTTCTAAATGAACTAATTTCTGCTCTTGGAAGGCAAAAGTTGAGAGAAGGTAGTGGAAATGTGGTAATAAGGAAATAAAAAGCCTTTTTAATTACCCATGACCGCATTCCTGACTGCACCGGCACTGCTGAGATGGGGGCAAGTCCCCAAATCCCAAGTGCAGAGGCTGGTGGGGATGAGCTGGGGCACGGCTCGCACGTGTCCTGGGCCAGCGTGCCAGCGGCATGGCCACAGCTGCCGCACAGCGCCGCGGGCCAGGGGAGCCCAGCAGGCACTGGGTGCCTCGGGCACCAGCCCTGTAGCAGCAGCCCGTGAGGGCAGTGAACACGCCGAGCATTGCACCCGCAGCACTCTCGGTCAGACGTTTCCACGTGAACCAGGCTGAGATGGATCACAGGTAGCAGGAAATGCTCCTCCTGCTTTAGGACAGCATAAATTGGCTGTATAAATGACCTAAAATCTGTATAAAACTCATCTAAAGGCAGTAGCGGGCTTTATGCTAATGATTTCTGCAGAGCCTTGTTAGGATTATGAAGAGAACTGCTTAGTGCTCATTACCTGTTCTGGTCTCCGTATTAATCATCTTAAATTGGAGACTGCAGCTACGGGCACTGCTGGTGGTGATGGAGCATTGCCCTCCCCAAACGAGCTTGGGGGATGTCCCCYGAGTGCAGACAGCGCGGGACACCCCAGTGTCTGGTCAGTCTGGTCTGAGAGGGTGGGAGAAACCTCGCTGGGAGGTGCCTGCCCCGTGCCCAGGGCGGGTGCTGGCACCGAGGCACAGGAAGGGAGGATGGCATCCTGGGGAAAGGCAGAGGTCCTGTGCCGGCTTGACTCAAATGGGCTTAATTCGGTTCCCAACTTCAAGGGAATGGAATAATCCCAGAGGAAAGGAGGTTTACCTCTGATCAGTGCTGGTTCGTCTCGTATCTCCTTCCATGGAAAACTGCAGGGGTGCACGGGGAAACAGCATGGCCTTTGGGAGCTGCACCCTGTGATGCCCGGCGTGGGCAGCTCGGGCACGGGCTTTACCACGCTGCAGGCACACGCACAGGACCACGGCACGTCCCCAGAGGCAGAACCCCAGTGATGAGGGTCTCCTCCCTCCCTGCTGGTGAGATGTGCCCCCAAGACCACCCCTCCCCCCACACCACCCGCAAAAGGGCTGTTGATGCCCGCATGGTCGCCAGGCACCCACCCACCGCCCCCAGCCTGGAGGTGCCTCTGGCAGCGCTGCCCGGTGCTGGGATGCAGGGGAGGCTGGTGATGGAGACCCCCTGAGCCAGGGCAGCATTTCAGTAGCTGCTATTTCAGACATCAGTATGAGCGCTAAGGTGCCTCTCCCAGTTTCATTGCCACTACATCCAGCAAGAAGCTAATCGGATCATCTGCCACTTTTTGATTTAAAATCAAAATCCATGTAAGAAGGTTATATTTGCTCCAAAGAAATGAAATAAAACCAACTCTGTGAGAATTATTATTTTTTTCTCTCTAGAATTATAGCAGAGGTGTCTTTGGACAGAATTGCATACTCTCGTATGAATTTATTTAACAAGTTTTTAATCTTTAAATATAGATTTAACACATTTTTTTACAGGTACATATACAATATAGTTCATTTAAACTTGCAGTCAGAGAAAATTCTCTACTGTAAATTATAATAACTTATACACGAAGAGCCTAGTTCAACAGCATACTTAAGGTAATATACCATGTCGTGTGCAAAGTTTCAAATGTTAAAAATCTCAGACTGTACATTCAGATTTGCAGAACTCATCATCCTCATAAATTAATAAAAGCTTAGATTTAAAACTATGGAAGACAAAAAAGATTAAAACCATTTAATATGCAATGTGTGCTATGTTTGAGACAAATATTTACAGTTGTACCTCAAAATGTGTACTGTTACCACAAGAATTGTTACCACTATAAACAGCCCCGACAGTAACTTAAGAAAGTCCTACTTTTCCACCTAGCAAGTGCATTGTGACCAACTTTAAAGTAGATGGAAATAACCTTCAGTGACTTAAAACCTCTCTGCTGTGATTGCCAGTGGCTGAAGAACACTGGGATCTTTCTAGGTCTTGCAGAGTTGCTCAGTTCAGGCTCAGCTGGTCGYGTTTTTGAGGGTGTACGGGGGTTACCCACAATACTGGCCACCCAAACTGGAGAAATGCCCACCGCTGTGTGCCAGCATGGTGGGGAACCCCCCAGGCAACCACAGCCACCAAGTAGTTCAACAATTCCTCCATACAAAACTGGTCACCAAAAAAAAACCTCCCACCCCAGTATGTTTTAACTTAACAACTTGGGACTGTGTCTAAGAATCCATGGTTCACAAATCAAAGTCAGATCATAAAGGTCCCCCTTTAGTCCACAGTATAAAACATTTCATTTTGACGGGACAGAGCAAATTCACTACCGCATGCATACTATTAACCCTGTTCTCAACACAGTCAGATGCTCTTTGCACACATCTGCATAAAAGTCAAACCACCTGGACCTATGTTCTACAAAAGCAAAACTAGACAAAGAAACACAAAATTAAATTATGAGTGTTCAATATTCTTTTTTTCTTTCTCAAAAATTCAATAGATGATACATTATTGTTAAGGATGCTGAAAAGTACAGTCTTATCACAAGTACATCCTTAGTGCAAACATGGACATTTAACTTTGATTTATGGCACGTGTTCCAAAAGTACATACATTTAATGTAAACTTCAACACTTGCTAGATACAGGTTTCAGCCTTGGGACCCTTTGGGACCCTAAGTGATTGGTGACAACCCTGAGTTGTCAGTCTGACCTGATCCAAACCTCACTGAAATCAATGGGACTGACTGCAACGGGCTGGAGTCAGACCCTAAGTGCAAAAAGAGGATCTTTAGCATTATTGCATCTTCGCATGTGAGTCAGCCAGCTGATGCTCTTACAGAACATTACATTCACATAGCTGAAGTAGATATTTAAGAAAAATCCATTCATAAAATCAATTAAGCAGGACATAGAGCTCCTTTGTTTGGTTTTTTGTTTGGTTTTTTGTTTGTTTGTTTTTGTTTTGTTTTTTTTTTTTGGTTTACCAAAACTCAACTCTCTTATTTGCAACTTCAACAGTTGTCAGATAATAAGTAGGTAAAGCCTTCAACCTGTAGAGGAAATTTCAAGCATCTAAACAAAGTGTCAGGAAACTGTAGTGTACTTCTCTGATGAAACATGATGGATGTCATGGAAAAACAGCAGGTAAAATTAATAAAATACTGTACTTTCCATAGGAGCAAAAAAAAAAGAAAGAGCAGAGAATGGCTTCCTTTATGACTATGAGAAGCTGCTTAGGACCCCAGTCCCGTTCAGTGCAGATGAAGCTGTGGAGGTCTGTGAATGTGATGAATAGTACAGGACAACTCCAACTATTGTGCTATTTCTCTGTAACACTTAGTTGAAAGCTTCCAAAGAGCATCGAAAATAGGATGCTACTAGTTCACCCTCAATTCAAGGGGAACTAAACTTTCTCGTGTTACACAGGGCAGCATCTATAAAGTAATGAAGATTGATGTTAATATTAAAGCATCTTATTCCAAGAAATACATTGTTCCCTGTAATCATGTAACATTTGTAGAACATAAAAAAAAGTAAGTGCACTCCTGCAGTTCTCCCTAAAAGCTGAACTCCCACTAGCTTCAGTGAGAGCCTTGTCTAAGGCAGGACCACAGGGTTTGACTCATTTCCATCATCTATCACTTCATTATCACAGCACGGCCAGCTGATATCTTCTCTAAACTGCTTATTTTGTCAGGCTCAAAATGGTTTTCTACAGCGTTACAAAATAGCTGTTCCGTGAAGCTGGCTGGCATCGTTGGTCGTACGAGGAGACCCTGCTTCACATTTCGAAGGCCAAAAAGAAATCAATGTTACCGTTAATGGACCCTGCATAAACACAAAAGCCTGTGGCTGCAATCATTAAAGTGCATGAGTAATAGTGCAAACAGCTGTGCTGCATCTGCAAAACTACAAGCATCTGCAAAATGCTACAAGTGGCATTTTAAACAGAACTTAGACAAAACTTGAGCATTTCAGCCAACATGCTTACGCCAGCCTGCAAGAGCTCAAGAGTTCAGCCACGTACGATACTCTTATCGGGCAGGTTCAAACTGCGTGGCCAAGGGAGCCACGTAAAGGGTTGCCTCAAGCTCACCACAGCCGAGAGGACGATCCCCACCGCCCTGGCCAGCAGGAGCAGAGGACGTGCAAGCTCGGTCCTTCGGGCACTACCAGCGGGGGAAACCTTTAGTCAGCTTTATTGCACGAAGAGCACACACAGGGGATCCCCTTAAGGCTTGGAAGAGGTAATTTGGCAAGTGGGGTGTTAAAACAAACTAGGAGAGGGTCTGGCGTGTAGAACAGGAGCCCGCGTCCTCCTTAAACCAAGCGGGTGCGTGCGCCTGCCCTGGCACAGAGCATCCTTCCACGTCTGCTCTCGCCTTTGGGCTCAAGTCAAATTCTGCCATATAACTTTTTTGCTGTTTAAAAGAACTTGAAAGTTGTAGCAATATTTCTTTTATATATATAGTAAGTAAAGGCATTTATCACTGCTTCCATTTTTCACTTAAATCCCTTTTTTTATTCAGGCTACTCTATTTCAAGCTCTCTAAAAGAAATCAGTCTCACGCAACCTCYRYGCAGCGAGTGGAAATTGGACAYTCRCCCTTCCCTCTGCCCAGYTTTTAAAGGTCAGGAGAAAAAAGCTGAAAATGCTTTGGCCYCATTTTGCTCTGATGTGAAAATTCRGGAGCAAACAACATGTTTCCTTTTGCTTGCATCTGTTTACCACTGCTRAGAGAAAAGAAGAGCAGGGTCAGAGCTTAACCTCGATGAGAGGGGAGGCTGCGGTGCTGCTGGACACGAGCACTGTGTCACTGAAGTGAAAACGAGTCATGCATCTACTTTGGGTTAYGGCAAGGACCTCATTTCTGCCATCCCCACTCTCCGTTTGCCATGAAGTGGGTGCTGAGAGGCGAGATGCCTCTTCCTTCACTGACACAGACTCTGGCAGTGCTGTAAATCATGATTTTTGGCACGTTAGCAAGCAGGGGACTTGCAGAAATGTTTTGTCTYCTGCCCCACTGTGGAAGAGGAGTTGGGATTGTAGCGCTGCAGCCCTCCCCTTCCCCGAGATGTGCGTCTTGCACAAGGGAAGTGAAGAGAGAATCCTGCATCTCCTTGTTAATGCATATAAAAAGCGAAGGCAGTTGACCAGCCAATGTCTGACCGCTTTATCAAGGCAGCTTAAACTAGCAACACGCAGGTAAATCTGAGCAGTAGCTGTTTGCTGAATATGGCTTTTTCTGAGCRGAGTTCTCTCCAAACCTTTTCCATTTTGAGATCTGTATGTTATCACCTGCGATATAAAACTATTTCTATGGCACACACATAAAAARATCCACCATCGATTTGCACAGGAGACAGAATAAATCTATTCAGAAGAAAGCAGCAAGGACTAATCTCAGAAATTATAGCTAGAGGCACGCCAGAGGGAAAACTGGTTTTCAAACTGACCTCCAAGCCAGCCATCTTCCTCCCAAAAAGCCTCCTGGCTTATATCCAGGCCAAGATCTACAGAAAGTTTAGTAAGGTTTCCCACACACACACCCCTTTGTAAAAGAAGATTTGTACGAAAATACTTGCTTTATCAACAGTTACATGGCRTTGCCAATAGTAACGACTCTTCTATAAGGAAAACTACCTACGCAACCATGTGAGGAAAGGAAGAAAAATCATCTGTAGAGTCATTTGGATGTTGCAAGTTCAGCTTTGCACATAGGCTCTCCCTTAGAGGCCGGGTGCAGGAGGATGGTGGATTTGCAAAGCTGGCAATGGTAGTGGCGTGGGACATTGAGCAAATACACAGCTGGTATCTTAAAATGGGCAGAAAAAAGTTCCCTGTAACTTCATTATGATTTGTACTGGCCCAACACTGGAACAATTAGCAGGAGGGGAGAGGAACAGCTTGTAAGCATGCAGGTATCACCCATCAGTGTGCTGGGAGGTTTTTGTTATGGCCACAGTGTAAATCTAAGAAAAAAATGTTAAGGTAAGGGAACCATTTCATCTAGTCAGCTAAAGGCTTTGCACTGGGGGGGGAAACCCAACAAAAACCCAAATCCCAGATATGTCTGAAATCTGGTTATGAGATTCTGTGATTGGAGATGTATTTTTATTTATTGTGGGGACCTGGAGCCGAGCAATAACAGAGGCACTACCCCCTGCGAAGGGCCGGGACTGCCTCTCCCCCAGCTCTGAAGCAACTCCAGCACGCTTTAACCTCTTGGGGACCCCCACAACATATTAAGTTTACCCTGCTTACATGCAAAACAGCATTTCAGCACAAGCAGCTAATAATATGTGAGGGTTACAGTGCTCCCTCCTGCCCCTGCTTTGCTCTACAAGCTTGGCTGCCTAATTTTCTCTCTGCTATATTGGAGCAAGAGCTCCATCTTCTGAAGAAGCAGAAAAAAGCCCAATCCAGACTGGTCCCCAAGCAGTCAGTGGTACAAAGTCACCTGCAGTATAAAATGACCAGTCCACAGAGGAAAGGGAATTGCTAAATGCAAAGATACTGTTTGAAACTCAGTTTTCAGAGTGCAAGTACATTATGGCTGTAAGGACACATCACTGAAAAGCTCTGGGAGTAGCTCTAGGAAATAGCAAGAAAACATCCTACATCATCCTACAACATTGCCTGGAGTGCACGTAAAATTAGAATCATGCCTAGAGACTGCATACACAATCAGCAATAGCAAGAGAGGAGAGAGTTAATCTTAACAGGGAAAATAAAGCCTCAGTGCTGTGACGAGACCCTGGCAACAGGACTGCAAAGCGTCTGGGCAGTGATGTGAGGCTTACAGAAGGAGCTTTCTGTGGTTTCACCTYGTGAAATTCTCCTTAGTTTGTACTCAGCAACTTTGTAAACCAKCCTGGAGCTGGGAATCTCTAGGCTTTGGGGGATATGACCACTGATAAAGCCAATCAGTGTTCAAAGTTTGCCGGYACCCTATTTTCAGGATGCATTTATGGCTGGAGAAACCTCCTGCACAGGCTGTGGTCCAGGACGCGGCGAGATGTGATAACCAGACTTGCTGAGAAGACAACACGTGGTGCTCCAGGGTGGGAGCAGGCCAGGGGGAACCCTCTCAGCTGTGCTGCTAGCCCACTACAAGCTACCCCTTAAGTCAAGTCAGAAAACCTCCAACCTGTGAAATTTGACTGCCCTGCAACAAAGGGGATAAAAAAATACCTTCCTGTATAGGAAGGATTTTACTGAAATATACTGGAAAACCATCAAGAGCTGACTGGAATTTTAAGGGTTTCAAAAGGCTTCCTTCATGTTCAYCAAAACAATAGATTTTGACAAAAAGGAAGTATTTAAGAAGAAATCTACTTGCAAAATTTGTTTCATATGGCCATAACTGTTGGATTCTTATTCTTTTTTAAATGGACTAAATCTATGTGGGTTTCCTGAGCTGCTCCCATAGCAAACCCTGATCTCCCGTTTCCAGTGGACAGCATGGTGATGAGGCAACACATGGAGCGGTGATGCTGCGTACATGGCAAGGGTGACAGGCTGCTCTTAAGGCATTTTCTTGTGTCATCTGTTATGCTTCCCTATCTATTTCTATGTACATCTACGGCTAGAAAATGAGAAATACATTTTCTGAGACTAGAAGCCTTCTGCCGAAACCTGGTAACCTGTTTGTTATAAAGTTTATTCTACCGATGGATTAACAAGCAGGCAGCAATGAGGGCAAGAGTGAGGCTGCAGAAATGAAGTATTGCCTTTAGAGTGCTGGGGGTCAGGCCACGACATCTTTTGCAGCAGGAGATTTTGCCTAGGTACCTTCTATTCACACGGGGTTTGAGCTACAGCAGCGAGTAGGCAAAACAGGCACGGGAATCCCTGATCAGACTCCACCTTTTCTCCCCGATCTTCTACCCAGTGCTCTTGCAAAGAAATCTACGTTTTTAAATGCTTGGTTTTAATTTACTAGTGCCTAAAGTCACAGAAATGTCTTAAGGTGTTAACAAACAAAAAAAGCTTAATTTACTACTTTTGCAGGCTTTCTGGAGTAGCTGCTTTTTTTTTTCCTGCAGAGGCATATGCAGCCAGATTTAGTACATCAAGTGTAATGCAAATGGCTTAAAAGACCTGATCAGAGTTAAGAAATATTTCTGCTAGGCGTGCTATATGATACCTGCAACTTTGGCATTCCGAAATCTGCAGTCACCGACTACTATCTGCAGACTGTGGACAGGAATCCAGCCTTCTTTTCTTCTGTTTAGGTTTTTCACCAACCTTTGAATGACAATGGCATTAGTAAAACAAACAAACCGACCAAGGAGAAGTTTGATATGGGCACGCTCTACACAACTGCTAGTGCAACCAACAGTTTGTTCAAACCAGGGAAGCTTTTTAACAGGAGCTGGGCATGCATTTAAAGTATTATTCCCACCTAAATTTAGGAACCTAATTAGAAAATCCAAATTGGAAGCACAGTTGCCTTGGGCCCTTCTCTAGTCAATGGAGAGGAACAGGACTCTCCAGAGCACGAGTTATCCTGCCCAAGACCTGCAYCGCTCTCCAGAGGTGCCGGTTTCCCTCCATTGACTACTGATGGAGCCAAGGACAATTACCTTCCTCAATCCTCTGCTACTAAGCTAGACCGGTAGGAYGAATTTAGTCAGGGTACTATACGTAAATTCAAGCCAAGATGTAGGCAGCTGGAAATACTCATGCTCATAAATGACAGTTCTCTGTCTCACTCATGCAGTGAAATCTGCTCTAATAAGTTTGGCGTGAGAAATCTTTGCCTGGCACTGGCYGAGACCGCCGTGAGAGGTGGTGAGCATTCAGCAATACTGAGATGCTTTACATCTTGCTTTTGCTAACAACAAACTGGATTTTCCTTGAAGTGAAAGGGCTGTAGGTGTCAGCCAGGAATCCTCCATGGGGCATTTGTGTCTGTGCATTTACAGGCTAYTGCCTGCACAAATCTGATTCAGGTTCCTGCTAAGATCACCCTTCCCATATCCCGAACAAGGCATTAGCGCGCTGCACTCTCTCCTGCTGAGACCCCGGGCTGGCTGACGACAGCTAGTCAGAAACCAACCTGGAAAGGGAAGACAGCCAGAAATCTCAGCCAAGTTGCTGCAAAAATCAGAAGAGGGCATGCTGCCCTCCGAGACAAGGAGACTAATGTTTCYACAGGCAGGAGGCTGGGTATGGTGATTTCCCAGGCAATGCTCCCAGCCGTATGGAGAGAACCAGCTGTGAAGTGTTATCTTGTGAGCCACAGCTTTAAATACAACAGAAAGCTGGTCAGCAGTCATTAACCAGTTAACACTCGTACAGCTGTTTGAGGGAGGAAAATGTCTTGCAATTACTCAATATTGCTATTAAAATGCCTGGAGGAACAAAGCCAACAGCTGAGCTGGGGTAGGCAAAGAGCTCTCACTTGAAGCCTCATCTGAAGTGGGAAGAGCATGGCAAGAGGGGCTGTGAAGGTGTTGGTAAAACACAGCTCGCCCAGACACCCATGGCAAGGGAAGTCCTGACATGTTTTCCCAGGCCAAGTCAGTGCATATGGCCTCTAGTCTTGGCAAGGGAATGAATTCTCCCACTTTCTGGAATAGTCTAAAACTTAATCAGAAGCTGCAACGAGTGTATCACCAGGCAAGCGAGGTTGCACAGGACTGCCTTGCAGGSTCTGAGAGAGAAGGCAAAGTAATCCTGAAATACCTACCACTGTCCCTCACCATCTTCATGCAAAAGCTGAATTTCATCCCCRTTTTTCACCAGCAGGTCCTCTGATCCTCTCCTCTTGCAGTCTGCAAGGGCTTTATATTTTCCTGGAGACTGTGGTAGTAAGAAAAAATGATCTTATTTAGCTACATTTCATATCACACAGGTGTTATTTTTGACTGCCGCAGGGAACGTGACAGAGCCATATCAGCTACCTTAATTAAAATTATTTCAAGAAACTATGGCTGAGACATCTCCTCATTCCCCAAAATTGAGATATGGAAAATCTGAGAGACACGGACAAGATGCATCCATTATCCAGTGAAGMAAAACAAAGCGAGATGACCAAAAAYGGCAGCACCCCGAGCTTTGGGACTATTGCATCTCTGTACTAACCAGCTGGTTCCCGTCCTCYTCCTCAGTGTCCGAGCAGTTGGAGAGGTACTGGTTACCCGACCACTCCTCCAGCCCCTCACAGATTTCCAGGGACTGTGACATTCCTGGCCAGCCTGCAAGACAGTGTGCASCTCAGGTTGGGGTACCCCAGCACCCGCAAAGCGCGCCCCGAAGGAAGGGGAAGGGTCCGTACTTCGATGGGGCTTGTTCTGGGGGGACAGGAGCCCACTGTCCAGCATCACCGGGCTGGTGCGCTCTGAGTCGTTCTCTTCTGAGCTTATGGAGGCTCTCTGCTGCTTTCTGAATGACCAAAAAAAGGAAATGAATCTTCGTTTTACTTTATGAATGAACGCAAACTCCACGAGGTTTTGTAAAACGGTCAGAAACAATAATGGTACTTTTATAGAAATACACATTAAAAAGTAAAGGACTCAGTGACTGGTTTTAATTTTTTGGGGAGGGCAAATAAAATTGCTACAGTATCTCTTCCCCTGAATTTGAGCGCCGTCTTTGATCTTTGTCTCCATTCGCAGAGGAGCCGCAGCTCAGGCTGTGCTGCCAGGCGAGCGCTCGAGGGTGCCCCTTACAGACCCTGCCCCAAACCACCGCCACCGAAGGACCAACTGCAGCACATCCCTCCTGCCACCTACCCAGAGGTCTCGGACAGAAATGGGGTGAGGGGAATAGCACAGAGCCAGGATAYGGCCAGAAGGCACTGGGTGCCCAGCGACGGGAGGGTACCAGCGGGAGCCTCCGGTCCAGCTCCTGGGACTCACCCATCACTCAGCTGGGAAGAGACCTGGTCCATGCATGAGCCGGGCTGCTGCTTCTCCACTGCAGGGAGGTCAAACACCAGCTTAAAATCCATTTTTTTATGAGTAACCATCACACTTGAAGCATTATTTTAAAAGTTAGACCTTCTGTACAATGCTAATGATTTCTGTTTAGAGAAAAACAGACCTAGGGACTCTTGCAAAGCACAGACTTAGTTATGATTAAGACGGTATGTTAGCACAAATCCAATAGTGAGCATGCCACTGAAGACTCTAATATGCTTAAAACTAGGCGTCTRCTATGTATCTTGTTGAATTAAGCCTATGATAACAAATGTGAAATAATCCCCTAGGTAATGAAAAAAAAATATATATACTTCTCTAATTCATTTTCTCATAAGCACCTGGCCTTTACTGCTCTAAGTTATGTTATTATTTCCCTGTAATGTAAGACCTCACTCCAGTATTTTGCTACTAGGCTTCTTCTGGAAATCAATTCTCTGGTGAGAATTAGTGGATTTGAAGATTAGCAATGTGAAAATAGGAAAGGTTCTGCTGCAGAGTGAATGCCACAGAGAAATTGGTCAAATATACCTTTTATAAGCTCCTGCTGCTTGAACAAAATTTTTCTTATTTCATTCAACCATGCCATCTTCAGATCTACTGTTTGGGCCTGGAAGAAGAGAAAATTGTCTGAATTTTGAATTAAGAATCATCCATTATAATGCATKAATAAAATCTTACTTTTCAATGCTGTAATTATCCGAAATCCCCTTTTAGCCAAAGCCACAACTAAATTTTAAACATTCTTCATCTTTTAAAATTGATGATCCCCACTACACCCAGGCAAAGTACATTGGAAATTGTGGAGCCATCACTACAATGCAAGGAGTGCAGGCAAAAGCACATGTGTGCATGCATCTTACCTCTTTTACGAAATACCTAAAGGGCCAAATCTGCCTTTTGAATATATGTATACTTGGCTACATATATCTGCTTTAGGAATTTAAGTTGGCTACTGTGTTGTAACATGGAGAAAAAAAGCTAGGCAGAAGACTAATTAAAAAATATCAATCAACAATATTTTCACAAGGGGTTTTTCCTGTGAACACCCCGCTAGGCAAACATTTCACCATCATAAATTTCTATTCAAAATGCTACAAAATAAAAAAAAAAAAAAGAATCAGGAAGAAATCAGGTCAATCGGGCTACTAATTTGTAGATGAGTCGAAAGACTACTGGAAATGGCACCACGGAGGCTAAGCCTTTGCTCTGGGAGCAGTTCTGACATCTAATTGTAGAGGAGCACATGTGGCCCATGTCCATTAAAGCATGAGGCCCATTTCCCAGCTCAATTCACATACGCTATTAAGCACAGTAAAACTACTGGTTTATTTGAGATTTCATCTGGAATAAAAGGCTCTATTTCCAAGGAGCAATTCTGTCTCCACTTTAAGATGTCTTTTACAGTTCTGGACTGGACACCAAGGACCAGCCGCTGGGACAGCTCTGTGAACGCTGACATSGGCAAAGAGGAAGACGAAATGCAARTTAAATGTCTGATAATCCCGTAAAGATCAATGGGAGACATTTCCTTAACTCTGTTACGAGGGTGTGCAAATATCCAGATTTTTGAAGCTACAAACCTGCACGACATAGACCTCTTCTCGCCCACTATACCAGATTTCAAATTTCCGATGATCTCCCTTCACGTTCTCAGTTATTCCAACTGCATTCATCTGCAAATCCAAAAGAACCAAAAAATTAAACATACTACAAATCTTGCCCTCTTCCCTATGAATCCAGACATTTTGCAGCATGTTAAACAAATATGTTTTCACCCAGTTTAACACATTTCATCAACTTTAATTTCAGTAGCAACTGAAAGTCATTATCTGACTTTCCGCCAGCTTGCTGTATTTGTAAAAGCTTTCTGAAACCAATCAATGGACCTTAGGGGACTTTTCATTCAGGAATCAGTGGAACTAACTGAAAAGCCATCTCACACCTCTTTCAGTATGAAATCTCTCAGTTGAGGCTTATGAAGCTTTATAAATGCATGGTGCATTATTTTTCTATATACATTATTTCTGCCATATTATTCTTTATTTACTTGCTGAATTCTGCGTTTCGTTCTTTCAGCGATCTTTAAAACCCATTTGTGAAGCCCTTAGCTCCTTTAGGAATTTCAGTTCAACCTCTTTTGGTCCCTGACCATCCCTGTAGTTGAGACATCAGCCCAAGGTTTCCAAAAGAAGGGTTAATTTTTGGATATACAGCCTGAGCTGCCACAAACCTGGCTTTCAGGAAGGACGCAGACTCCAAGCTAGATGTGGCTGAATGCTGCTGTACCTCGGTACCCGTTATCACGGACCACTTTTGGTAAGTTGGATGGAAATGCCAAAGCACAAATAATTCAGGATCTGCACAACGTGACCCACCTGAATGAGTAGCTCAAACCATGACTAGAGAACAAGAAACTCTTCAGCAACAGGAGACCTCTGACCCACCTGCTGAACATGCCATAAAGCTGAAAAATGCTGTAATACCTGATATCGCATAAACCATCTTCTCACTTAAAGCACAGTTTGTTAGCAATTTATCGCTGATTAATGGATGGTCAAAAATAGCTAAAGTATCCCACTTACATGTTTTGAAACAGATCTAATAATAATGGTATCATCTATCATAAATTATTCATGCAGACTRGATTAGATAAATCCAGTAGAAATACAAATAAGGCCTTAGAACGAAATCTGTTTAACATTGCTGTTCCTCTGTTAATATGTGCATCCTCAGAGCTTTTTGTCTGAAAAACTATGAGGATTTACAGATTAGGTCACCTGGGCAAACTTTCTGCTCCTAGTTACTTTTTCAAATGTTGGCACCCATTTTCAGTGACTACGAACAGCCTCAGGAAATAGGAAGCAAGCTGCTAACTAGCTCTCCTCGTTTCTTCACTGGCATAAACAGCAGAGCTCTTCYGAACTTTTGAGAAAGTGTTTGCCTCCAGAAGCAGAAAGGCCCGTCACCGACCAGCAGTCGGTATTTCCCAGTCTCTCGTTGCCTCGCATCCCTCTCTCAAGCCGGTCCTGTACAGTCACGTTCGACAAAAGTCTAGAGATCTGCACTGAATAGRACTGAGCTTGCAAAAAGGTGGTCAAAGCCAGTGACCATTTGCACAGTTGCAGTTTTACACACAACATCCAYTGGTATTTAAAAATGCATAGGTGAAAATCTGCAGCATAGTCCTGAACGTTTTGAAAAATTTTATCCTGYGCAGTATAGTGCCATGACACCTTAGAAAGCTGGATCAGGCTCCATTCTGATTTTATGAAAACTTAAAAAACTTAAAACTTAAAAAAAAATTTATGAAAGCTGTTGAAAGGGCAGCCTAGAGAGCACCTCACCCATCGCTGCGATTTCCAGTTCTGTGCATCTTGTTTAGCATGGCAATTTATACAGAGGCTCCTACAAAACCTCCCAGGCATCAAGATAGCAGAAATTTTAGATGATCTGCTATGAGGATGCGAAGGAAACTGCCAGGAATAGACATATTTAAGGTCTGTTCATTCATGTTAGTGGATTTTGAAATTCTATGTCCTCCCCCTGGCCAGGATTTACTGTCCCCCAGCTGCCGGTTCACTGCAATGCAGACCGAGGGGGGTTAGTGTAAAGCTCTGGGATGGCGTTCATCTGCATCACCTTCCACGGTGGCAAGAGGCAGCCTGATTTACTYGGCATTGCAGTGAGTTATGAACCTGCATCCTCTAAATTACTGAATCTCAGCTGAAGAAGTATTTACCACTGGATATTTTACATAGTACGTAAAATAYTTTACATAGTATTTTACATACTATGTAATATTTTACATAGTAYGTAAAATATTATCCTGAGGGGTTCTTTTGTCTGTTCTACAGACAGCCAGTTACACAGCTTCCACCCAACAGCTTGCTTTAATTCTGAATTCCCAGAACACATTCTTGCAGAGAAAAATAATTTCCTGATACTATCATSAATCAAGCAAATGTCAAGCTCCAGAAACATGATTCCGCCCTCAGGGCATCAATTCTGAAAACGTATGTAATGCTGCAGCATCCACGGATTCCCTAACCCCAACCTCTCAGCACGGCAACACAAACAACTGGAAAGTGAGTCTTCTTGAGGCAAAGAAAAACCCTGGCCACTTTGCCTGGACTCCTGAACACGAGATTTTCTCCTCYGAGCAGGCTTTCCCTGCGCCACCTCTTCAGTTCTTTCAAAAGCACGTATGGTAAAACAAGTACTACGGGGAAAACAAGCTCTCCAGAAAGAAAATGATGCTGCTTGGGAAAAACATTTAAGTACCTAAACATATGGCCTGGGATTTGGTTTTAATACACCATTTGTAACATGCATTGGAGCTGAACAGACTTACCTACTTTTACATGGCTTTTGGAGTACTCGTGGCATCTCTCCCTCCAGACCCCGCTGAGATCAGGGACCTGCAGCGCCTGGGGCTGAAGGCTCTGCCTCCAAGTGCCCGGTTTTTTTTCTATTCTAAGGTATACCCATATTGGGGTTTTATTTATCAAGAAAAACAAGGCAGAGTAGTGAGACAAAATGCTGATGTTAGAAGTGCTCATCACACGCAGTTTGCCAGAAGGTCTCTATTGATAGTAGTTGGCATTTATAGGCTTGGGACAGTTGTTTATGTCCCTCATACTTTGCCATAGGCYACTCTCTTCATCTGATAATTGTACTTTTAGCTGCAGTTAGAGCCTGCCAAAGAGGAAAGGCAATGAGAGAGGAAGAAGAGTTATCTCCATGTCCTCCTGGCTGGGAAACAGGGCTCAGAAGCAGCCAGGCTTCTCCAGGCTGTTCACCAGACAGACCCCGGCCCAAGGGACTGGGGACCAGGGGYGTGAGGAGCATCCCCAGGTGGGCTGGGGAAGATGCAAAGGGCCTCCCCAGTTTCATGCCCTTGCCCCCACCCCTGGAAAGCGGACTAGGGGAGGGGGGAAGGCACATTCTCGTCCCTGGGCTTGCCCGCAGCACTGTTTCCCTGGCAGATGCCATCACATATGTGACTCTGAGTCYGTGGGCTCTCCCAGCTGCTGCTTCAGCTATGGAGGTCCTCACAGCTTATTACAACCAACAGCCTTTCATGGGCATGGCACTTCCATACGGGGCATTACAAGCCTTAATAGCAGAAAACAAGCCACTGTGTTAGAGGAAAAATACTCTCTGGGTCTGCAGAGTTACTGGTTTACAACAGACATGGTAATGGCCCCAGCTAAAAAGTCCTTACTTTCAAAAAATGCTTAAAACTGTAAGATGAGGTTTTGTCATATCCGTCTCCATGCTCCTCTCGCTTCTTGCAGAAGACCAAGGCTTTCTCGTACAGGAACAGATGCCTCTGCATTGGCTTGAACCTGGCAAGATCCTTCATTTTTGTTGGACCTTTTCGGTGTCCTGTCCAAACACTGAAAGATCCTTGCATCAATACTTTCCCCAGTTCACTCAGGTCACCCTGGTGAGAGTATGACAAATAAAAAAAAAAAAAAGAAAAAGACGTCAATTAAAATGTAAAAGGACTGTCCAAACAATGACAAGCGATGGGGCCAGCCCTTGTTCCAAGGCATGTCACTCTAAGAATAGGTCTTCCTGGAAGGATCGTATGATCTTTTGGGAGTGACGGCATGGTGCCAGGAGGGAAGCAGAGGTCTCAGACACAGGGCTGCAGCTAGTCTATGTGAAGGGATACAAGTCGGCAACTGGAAGAACTAGGAAGATAGGAAAACTCTCCAGCTCCTATGGAAGTTCAGGTCAAGGGCTCTGGCTATTTCAGTGGGAGAGGGCAGATGAGATTTGAGCCTGAACTGAAGTCTCAGAGGATGGACTTCTCAAGGAGGCCAGGACTGGCACCAGCAGCTTAGAAAGCCAACCCCTCACCCTTCCCTGAAGTCCTAGGAAAGACAACCACTTCAATGGGCAAGGATCAAAATCAGCCTCAGAGAGTATTTAGTTAAATGTTGAATGAGAAACGCTATGAAGACACCCAGGTAAATTATAAGGTGAGCCATGAGAGAACTCAGGTGCATGCTGGAGAAATACTCTCGAAAACCACAAGGTGGCAAGTGTGGGCACTATGCAACTCGGCATGTCCTTTGGATGCAGATATTTTCCAAAATCCTGAAATCAGAAGGAAAACTGTCACCTGTAAGAGCTTCCTGATCCCATTCACTTCGTAGCTGTTCTAGTATAGTTTTTAGCTCGTACATTCTGGGACACTATCCATTCCCAATGCATCATCTGGCCTTGTGCAAGGTCTCTCATCACCCAAATCTACTCACGTCATATCCTGTTATTGAAATCTGATGCATAGAGTCATTGACTGACTTTAGCAAATCCAACATTGCAACCAGAGCTTCTTGAAGTTCCTGAACTCCATCACAGCTCGTGCTGTACTTTAGCAACTCCTGAAAATAGAAATGGAAGAGCATGTGTTTGCACTTGAACAAAGCAGACTTTTCCATCTCACCCAAAGTTTCCAATGCCCAAGAGCAACCTACACTGCCTGAGTTTCTTCTTTCATATGTCACCGGAAAAAAGACTCACTCTAAACCACAGTCAGTATGAGGTGTGGAACAGATCCCTGAAGCATGGCCCATTTTTTCTGGGTTTCCTTAGGGACGGTGTCAGGTTATAGAGCGGCATCACGCTCATCTGAGTTCATTGTGTTGTGTTTTCCTGCTTAGTAAGAAATGGAAAATACGGCTCAGGTTTTCCATCGGTTGCCAATATGTCATATATGCCTTCAAATGAGGTTGCAGCAGATGATTGTCTTCAAACTGGCAGCCACAAGGAACAGATTTTATAAAATCCAGAGCCTTCAAGTCAATAAGCAGAAGACAGAGTTGGGAATTATACCACTGACATAAAGTTACTTTCATTTCAGACCTCCTCTGCCCACTTACAGCTTCTTGTGTAACTCATCCCTCATTCAAGAAGCTGGAAGGTGGGGTTCAGAAGCCACCACCCCACTGTTGTTCACACTCTGTAAAGTGGGAATAAYGGTACTGCCCTGTCTCAGATGGGGGACACAAGAATAAATGCATTAAAGATTACAGGCACTATAACAACCCGAGGAGAAGAGGAGATGCATCAATATAATATTTCATTCATCATACTCTTATGATGTTTTCTGGTTCAGTTTTCTTAGGAGYGCTTCTGTCATTTTGCATCTCTGAACAGATTCAAACAGTCTTTCTCCCCATAAAAATGGCTTGTTAAAAGCACTCATTTCTTTTTCAGGTATGCGAATTTTCATCCTCACTGAAAGTCACTACAGAGGGCCAAGATAAGCAATATGTAATCTAAGGCTTGGTGCTGATTTACAGGTAACCTTTAATTGAAAAATAAAACAAACCGGAAAACAAATCTATTTCCTGATGTCCTTTCAAAGCAGAATATGAAATACCTTCAGAAGTAACTGGTATTTTGTCAGGCGCTGCACTGGTTTGAGCAAATAGGAATCCAGCCCGAGTTTGTGCTCTAATTTTCTTTGGCATTCCTGGAACAAAGAATTCACATTAAGTAAGTTCTGTACCAACTGTAAGTAGTTATTCCAGCAGCATGACTAGTATGGTTTGATGACTGGGAAGATYTCATGTAAAAATGTCTTATGGTGCCTATAACTAAAGAAATTYTATAAAAACACTTATAATATAATGAATGGATCTGCCTTAAAGTCCTTGTGCACAAGAAGCTCCAACTGCTRTTTCTGTGAGGCTTCCATGCAACGGTAAACAGAATATGCTGCAAAATCGTGGGGTGCTGAGGAGGATGTTTAGGACAAGTGAGTGTCCCAGGACGATGCCTGCCTTGGTAGGAACAAAGAGCTCACCTGGAAGAAGGTGCTTTCGGAACACTGCCTCCACAGGGACTCCGACCGGGGCTTGTTCTGGCAGTATTTCTCATACATCTGGAAATCCTCTCGCTGTAAGAGAAGCCGAAAAGCGAGTCACACACATGCTCACAAACCTGCTGGGCAGCCAAATACGGCGAGCGCCCAAATTGTAAATTTGCTTTTATCTCTCCTGCTAACTGTAATATCTAAAAGTCACAGAGTTTGGGTAAAAGAACCACTGCTGGAAATCACAGCAGACTACGGTGTAGTCACGACTGCTGCTTTCCCCCACCTGCTGCTGGCCACGCACCTATGCTCCCTGCCTTGCTGTTGGTATTGCCTATCAGAAGCATCTTACTCAACTCACATAACTGAGATGTTGCAGAGTGCGACAAATCAAGAGAAACATTGGCCTTCAAGTCTGCTTTATATGTGAAAATGAGTCACCCACCCTGTCTAGGAAACAAAATCCCACTCTCTCGGGTGCTCCCAGGCAGCTTTCCAGACTGTGCAGGAAAATTCTGCAAGAGACAGAGGAAGAGACAAAATGCAGCAGTGAGCAAGGTACAGCTTGGGTATTTAATCGTTATAGGAAATCAGTCTGGTAAAAAGGGGAATAGAGGCAGCATCGTACTTGTTGTGGAAGTCGTATATCTCGGGCATGTTTCCGAAGAGGATGTCCTTCCTGTTCCTCAGCACGGGAGGCATGAGGATGAGCATGGCGGGATTATCCATCTCAGCTCTGTAGCCCTGCGGGATGCAAAAGGGGCTCATCACTCAGTTGGTAAGACTTTGGCTTGGCATCTCCTCGAAGGCAGATGAGAAAGGGACATGAACAGACTTTCAGTACAATCTGCTTTCTTTCAAAGTGCAACATCCCTTTTATTTCCTTATTTTTGTCCCTATACCCCTGTCTTTCAGTGTGGGGTTGTGGTCCAGCAGGGGATGGCTTGGGATGGCTCCCATGGGGCTGGCCAGCACTGCAGAGATGCTCTCCATTCACCAAAGGCAAATCGCAGCCACTTTCTCCTCGCTACGGCCTGACTGCAGGAGAAGTCCCGCAGGAATACTTGTCTGGCTTGAACACAGCTGCTGCTATGGCCGTGGGACACAGGAGTGACAACTTTTGTACGGGGTATGCAGTTACACCCAACCTCACGAGAACCGGTGCACAAGGTGACTTGTTACAAAGCAGAGACAGCTTGAGATCAAATACCAAAATCAATGGGCTTTTTGCTCTTGTACAAGACCCACTGAGCACATCCCCTCGATGCCTCAGGATTTCTGTCCTCTGTGGCTCCACCCGCCTCTTGAAATCACAGCCTCCCAAACTGGGGAGGAGCTGGAAGGGACACCACTGCACTACAAATTGTTGGGTGGAACGAGGAAATAATGCAAAGCTCCCCTCAGTAACATCACATCACTGCACCAACGCAAAAACATTCACCAGATATGGTAAACATCCTAACTGTAGGGTAGGGAGAAGGCATAGCCAGAGCTCAGGGCCATAGCTGCAAAGAAGACATCAAGAAGGCCATTAGCCACAGCTCAAGCTGGCCACGCTAGTCACCAAGCATTGCACAGAATTGAGGTCCTTTTAACATGAGTAGCAAAAACGTTTGCGAAAATGTATTTAGTATGTACAGCATATCTTCTTCMGCTTTCCAAATTAATCGCTCACTCTCACTATGGTTGGAATCAGTATTCCTTATACTAAGCAGGCACTTTGTAGTTGATTAAGGATTCAGTAGAAGATAAGTATCTGGAAAATTAGTCATTTATATTTAACCACTGCAAGCAGGCTTCCCTCTTTAAAGGAAATACTATATTCAGAAAATTTAAGTCTATCTGCCCATTTTTCTCTATCTAGACTTGATATGCAGTAATAAATCTGCATATCTGCCAACCGCTTTATCACATAGAGTGTGGTTTAACAAAAAAAACCAATCAGCGCACAGCAATTAKGTGTAACTACCTGCAGACCAATAGATTTATATCTTGCTTGCTCCTAGGTGAGAGAAATGCAATGGGGGAGAGCTATTTAACAGACAACTTGTTTTGGCCATCAGCAAGAGTTATTTTGGAATAAAGCAGAAGTGTTTAAAATGGCAGTATGAGAAATGATAATCTGGTTTCTAAAGAAATGTGCTTTATACATTCATGAACTTCACAGTATTGAGACAGAATCCTCCCAAGGAAAAAACACAAGCTTCCTTCTTCTGTCTCCAAAAGGTAAAAGAAATTAGGGAACAGKTAAGAATACCAGCTTTTTGTACGTTTTTCCAGGAGCTGATAAAACTAATTACCAGTGCTTCTGTATACAAACAGAAGGCTTCTCCCTCATTCCAGATGAAAAGCTCATCCTGACTCCAACTGCTCCTGCAGATGCCTCCGACAAAGAAAAGCTAGGGAGAAAACTTGAAAATTTATGACTAGCTTGGGATCTGACAGTTTGTTAGAAACCTGCCCGATCCCATTTTTGCTTAGTTTGATAGAATGGCAGATGCCCTTTGGTACAAGTCACCGGGGAACAATAATGAGCAAYCTGAAGAAGTCACTCACCGTCAAAACAGTGAAGAGTTCCTCTACGTACACTCTCTCAGTTTCTATAAGTTCATTTATGACATGGCTAGAATAAAAAAAAAAAAAGTCGTCTGTTATTTTTATGTCTGTTAAAAAACCACAGGCAATCAGTGCAGTTCAACAAGCCCAAAACACAGTGCGATCTCATTAACAACCAACACAGGGATGATAAAACCAGCAAAAGTGCAAGAGATGACAGCCAGGTCAGGTTGGAGGAACACACGGATGGGGCAAGGACCGGGCAGAAATAAGCATCATTTTGACTGATGTAAACAAGGTGAAAGCTTACCCTTTTAGTATATCTAAGTTGTCATCACTGTCTGAAATAAAAGACTGCAAGGAATTCCGTTTTTCCTGATAGTCGTGCATGACTTCGATCTGGAAGGGAAATGGGATGCACTAGCAAGAGCCGCAGGGAGGTCACTACAGAGGCAGAGTGAGCCCAGCCCCTGATGTCGGCACGGGAACTTTTTGGGGAAGGATGAAATACGCTTCCTTTCAAGAAATCCTTTGTGACACAAAACTTTAAAAGGGCATAGCGTATAATGGGTAGCCAAATATTCCCAGAAATAACKCTGCTACATAAAGTCTGAAAATACTGGTAACATAATTCATTAGTGCAGAGACCAGAGAACAGTTTCCACAAGGGAAATATCTGCGAATGTGGAGTTTTCCTAATAGACATCACTGTTATGCAAAGAACAAGTTCAGGGAATAAGACACAGGAAATTGGTATCTGTGATTTGGAAAAACAATCCAAGATAGATCTCAGGTGCTGGWCTAATCCAACTAAACCATATGAATATGAAAGGGTTTGGTTTTTTTTTTTAAAGGAAAAAAAAGAAAAAGAGCATCCTCAAATCCAAAGTCTAAGTACAACCAATTTTTAGAAGGGTTTCAGTTTTTCAGTGAATAAAACTCACTCAGATTTCATGAATCATTTTTACCTTGCGAGAACTCGGAGTTTTTCTTGAYGTTTTCTTCCCAGGGAGAGAGAGATCAAATGAAAATTTCAAACTGGAATTAAAATCCACACCTTGGGTAGAAAAAAAACATAATTACGTTACATACATCTATAGTAAAGGAGACGGTTCAGACAGAAACTAATAAGTCACAAAGAAAAATGGGATACATTTTAAGAATGAATTATTAGTTAGCTAATACTACAAGCAAACTGACAAAATAAAGGATATCTCAAGCAACAATACTAATACCAAATAACACAAGTCACACGGATGGTCATGAAGGCCATAAAGTCAAAAGTAACCAGAAAAAAACAAAATATCTGTTAAGTGAATACTGTAATCAAAACCTAACAAAGTCTGTGAAGCCTGTGCAAATGATAGAAAACAATAAAATCAAATAAACTACCAACAGGAACATCAGCTACTGGGATACTGTTTTAAAGTCCTTTTATGAACGTAGGGCAAGATGCTCAGCTGGTATAAACTGTTTCTCCACCTTGGAAGAATTTATTGATATTGTCAGTAAATAATTACTAGTTGTAATACTTTGGGTTGCAGAGGTAAATTGGAAGCTTAAAAATAAAAAAATCAATCTCCCCAGTGAGTTATACGGTATCTTTCAAATGCTTCTTACTCCTGAATAGTCAATATGGCATTTCTTCACCAAAAGGGTCTTTTCCCCCAGCATGAATGCCAATAATGAATTTCTCCAGCATCGTGCTGGCTCCAGCCTCAGCGACAGCTCCACGTGCCAGGCCGCAGCCCCAGTGACTGCATCAAATTCTGAGATGGACCAAAAATAAACACATTCTGATGTGCAATATTCACCTTCTTTACAAAYAGAAAAAAGAGGCTAGCAAAGTAAAAAAAAAAAAAACAAAAAAAAACCTGGGCTAATGAACTATCTTTCCATTAGGATGAAAAAAGGTATCGCAGCACATAYGAATGCAACAGCAGCTGTGTCTAGATCGAAGGTTYGAACAGTGCTGACACCAAAAGGGCYGCCTTTTGTGAAGCAGCAGATGTAGGGAGGAAAACGGATGCGGAGGAATGCAAACCCACGTGGAAAGCGGGCGCCCCATCTTCAGCTGGGGCTGCTGTAAGATAAAGCTATTGCRTATTATCACACCGGTGAGGCCTTAGACCTCCACGTCTAAACACGCCAGACGAGGAAGGAGAGAGATCTGGATGCTGGAGAGCAGATCAGAGGCGTGCRTGGGCTGTGACCCATCACGGACAGGAAGACCCAGAAGAAGCGAGGACTTGCCAGTGGTCCTACTGGGAGACCCCCACTGGGRGGAAGGGAACACGGGTAGGAAGTTGGACGGGAGACGGTCACCAGCTGCAGCTCGGTGTTTGGTTGCAGGAGTGACTTTACTCCAGCATTCAGGCTCCCCTGCAGCCTGCCGTACCGCTTCTCCACATCTCACTAGGCTTTATGGCTCAGGGCAGGATAGGTTTACTCTTCCTTCCCCAAAAAAGTGGTTTCAAAATTAGAACCACATTTATCAGACAGGCTTCAAATCCAGGGAAAAGATGAAAGAGGAAGCGTCTGTCCTCAGACAGAAAAAGAAGGGGGGGGGAAACAAAAGAAAGAAAGAAAGAGGACAAAAGTAATRTGCTCAGAGGTGGTTTGGTTTCAATCCACGCCATAAAACCCTCCATCTCAAAGCACTCCCGGCAGAACCCAGCATGCCTCTTTGACTCTGCACATCACGCCAGCAGGCCTGCGGCATTTTGATGTCTTGTGTCAAACAGAGGCCTTATTAAAACGCTCTCTTGGCATGATCTATCCAAAGAGGAGCCTTTTGTCTTCCCCCRCTTGCTGGCTATGCTCATTTCAACACACTTGATCATCTCTTTCAGGAAGAGGATTAATGGAGGATACCTGTGCTTCACAGGTGACTGAGGGCCTTTGCTAGAAAAACGTGGGTCCCATAAAGGCATGAAATAAGTCCAGACGATTGATGATGGTCTCACAACGTCCCATGGAGGTGGCCACCCATTTACCCTTATATACCCCAACCRTTCCTCCTTAACACTTTCCCCTTCCTAGAAAGCTGGAAAAGTTACATTAGGTAAAATGGGCAATTCCCTAGTTTAAAGACTCAAGAGCTTTTTTCCTGAGTGAGGAAAGGGGTTCAGGGGGCAGCGTCGTCTAATGAAGGTGGCATCAGCCTGGGGAAAAGGAAATTTGGGATTTATTTGCTTCACTGGCCTGCATCTTGAGCAGCTTAGCTCCCCTCACTGCATCTAGCTTCATTCCCATCCCTCCACTAGCTTGGTTTTTTACATTAGTCATTCCCTGAATTGGAGCCACTTGTACTGTTTGCGTGACACCTGCTACAATTCACCATAACCAATATTCATTAATTCATCATAAAAATTTTGTGTTAAAACACAAATGTTTAATTGCTTTATACAGTCAGATCACTGAATTTAATATCCCCACATAACTTAGCATGTCCCTGGTTTAAAATACATGGATGCTACTTTGGAATACTTTTTAATTCTGACACATACAGGGCTGCCAAGGATGAAAGTTTTAATGATATCATTCAAAGCTAACATTGTGYCACATCCCATTACCACAATCAAAGCAGAACATTCAGTGACCTCAGTTCAACCAGAATTTGTAACGTTATGGGCATTAATTATTCCACAATTGGGATTTAAGGAAGACATTCTCAAGGAATCAAAGGGAGTTAAGCATCCAGCTCATTTGTGTTCATGAGATTTGAGCTCCTCATTTCTCCAAGSTCCTTTGCAAACATCAGGCTAACTTTGTGTCAGTTCCAGCTCAAGTCAGTTATGGAGACTGCCACAGAGAATAGGTATGATAATAAATTTATAAACCTTGCCTTTTTTCCCTGTAGTACTAATTCATAATTTTTCAGCCTAGTAGGATGCTAGTAAAGCAGAACTGGAAGTATGTGCTGTTTACAGCTCTCTTTTTTCACTGAGTAGGAAGTGAAAATAAATACCAAGCAACCAGCCCCATTCTCACACAGGTATGGGAAGCTGGACACAAAAATTGGAAAGATAACAAATCATCTCATATACATTCAGCATTATACAACAACTCCGTATCAGCCAGCAAGGTCTAGTTGGTTTCTCAAAACCATCCTTAGCCTTACTCTTCCTGCCTCAAAGCAATATTATCATCTGAAAATATCATAAACTTAAAATATTTTACCATGTTTAGGTGAGAATAACGGTGATTTTGATCGTGGCGGATTTTCTGGCCGAGGGGCTACTAATTGGACRGGCCGCACGTGTTTATCCAACAGCTTCTTGAAGCAAGACTGCCGATTCTCAAACATGCTTCGAACGTTTTCAAGCTTGACCTGCACTGACTGTATCTGGCACTGKAGAGAGTGAAAAAAACTCCCATGTTCAAACAACTACCATTATTTTGCACTTTGACCCAAAACAGAGGACTATAAAGCTGACAACACCGCAACACAGTCCCATCTTGCTTTTTACTTGTGTAACAAGGAACTGGAGGGGTTGCTTACCTTCAATTCAGATGTTAARACTGACTCAAAATCGTAGTGTAGGGCTTGGGGATCATAGTTTAAGTAGGCTGAAGAGCTTTCAAGAAACCTTTCTATGTCCTGGAGAGCTTTCTGAGCGCCTTCTTTAGACTGGCACTTATCCATCTGCTGGTTGGCGAGCAGGTAGGCACCTTCATCACAGCACTGCAGAGCCTGGAAACAGCACGGGGCAAACACAGGCAGCGAGACCCTCAGCGGCACCCCTACTAAATCAAGGTTCCCATGAGGAATATCATTTACTGGCTCTGTATTTTCAATATGGAGGTAATTAGTACTCCCAAAGAGCTCAGCAGCTATTGCATTTTGATTAGAAGGTAGAAAGGCCACATTTTTTTCTGGAGGGTGACTGCAGTCYTCAACATACCCAGCCAAGATGTGCTCCCACTTGTACCTGCGTAAAACCAGTGGTATAGCTGACACAAAAGCACTATTTAGTGCATAGTTGAACCAAATGATAAGCAGATCTTTATTTCTCCAATACAGAAAGCTGAAGGGGACACTACAGAGTTTATGACGAGACAGGCAGGTTTCCTGAGATAAATGCCTGGCTCAGTGCARACCTGAACTGGTAATTGCATTCATGTTTTTTTAAAAAAAAATAAGGATTTTAGACTGCAGTTCAAAGTTGTACATTTAACATGCACAGGTAATAGCTGAACGCCAGGCTGGGGTTCAGCTGGCACTCGCACACTGTGGTGGGCACAGGCGTGAGAAGATGCTGCGGYCAAGAATGACAGAGGACCTCCAGTGCCATGAATGGGAAGGAAAGCCACGGAGAGCAGGACCATGGTGTGATCCAGCAGAGCCTGTGGGCTAGACCACCAGCACCAACCAGGACTGCAAGAAGCCCAGGAGAGGACACTGCCCTGCAGCTGAGAGGCTGCCGAGGAATCGTCCATCCCCACAGATTAATGCAATATTGAAGTGCAGCATACAGAGAAAAAAACCCAAGTTCCCTAGTCCCCCAAAACAGTGAAATGGAACAGGGTCAAACTTCGGTGCTTCTCTTAAYGGCCTCAAGCATATTACAGTCGTGTGCCTTCTGGCCTAATTAGCATGAACTTCCCTAAATGAATTTTTGATGCTGATTAAGATATCAAAGAGCGTTGGAGCCACATGACTCCACTTCCATGCTAGCACACAGCAGCTGCGCCTATCTACCAATCTGTCACCTTATTTTACAGCCAGCTATGTTCATTCTTAATAAATCACTTACAAAAAAAGGCTGGAGTTTATCTGAAATCACTGCTTCTATTGCATTGGGTATGAAAACCTCAAAAGTCAATTAATACATGGATGCACCATGAAAGCATGAGCAACAGCAGCAGCTGAACTTTGGTGTTCTGARTTGTTCCCTGGAGATGCCCACTTCTTTCTGCTGACTATTCACAGCACCAGCAGATACCTGTTTGCTAACTTAACCAGCTAAGTGAGGGGTGAAGCACTCCTCCAGCCTCTGAACACTTTCTACCATGAAGCAAAGCTGCAAATTCCAGATGCTTCCAGCTAAGAAGTGGAGAGGCTAACTCCATGGAGAAGCTAACTAACTATCTACTTCTCAGGGCACCGTGTCTCTTAACTCTACCTGCTGAAGGCGCGTATGAAGATCCAAGGTCTTCTGCAGCCGCATCTGCTTCCTTTTGATCTCATCAGACAAGACATCAGAATGGTGCCGCAGCTCGTTGCATTGCTGGCAAATTAAGTTGAGTGCGTAGTGATGATTTGCTGCTAGCTGGTGTCCGTGTAGTATCACCACCTGAGCCTTCCCTATCAGATCCTTCAGTGAAAGGAAGAGAACGGATTGCACACTTACTGAAATAATGCCAAAATCTCTACATGTAACAACATGCACTTTCTCGTCTTACCAGATTTCAGGTACACATGGAGATGACTGCCATTAGGAGTAGCCAGAATGGGTGGCTTACACAGGATAAAATGGCACCCATCATCTGGGAAAAAAGCCTTTTGCTACCCAAAAGGAGGATGAAGAAGAAAACAGTATTTCCCCAAACTAGCAATGCTGTGAATGGCTGCTGGCAATGTATTGCTGCCGTCTCCAGGAACTGCACTCTAAAAMAACCTGCAGCTGATGTCCAGTTTCGTCACACTGTGCTCATAAACATGAAAGGGAATTCGAGCAGTTAAGGTTCATGGTGAAAATAAACCAGGCTCTTTGCAGCAAAGCTTGATGCGAAGAACWTGCTATCTTGTCTGCACATCTTGGTCAGCGTAATGGTTACGTCTTCTCTCCAGGGTTGGCTGTTGCTGGGACTGCTTCCCTGTTGCACCCTGTCTGCCTGGCCTTTTGTTCCTCCCCCCCCCTCCACAAACATTTCTTCCAAATGACTGAAAAGCCTTAGACCTTTCCCCTAGGACTCTTATTTTCAAAGAAGCTTCTGAGGGTTGTGTCCAGATCCTTCAGGATTTCTCCACTGRCCCTGGCCCACTTGCCAAGCACATCCTTTTACAGAAGTCACATCCTCAGTTGGGCTCCTGTGAATCMTCTCTTTTCACTCTTCTTTCCCCTACATCTCTTAGTCTTCATCCATATGTTATGTTCAAATCACAGACACGTCAAGATAGCAACTTTTTTGCCTCTCCATGTGCCTGGTAACAAGTCTCTGCCTATTAGCACTGCTAAAGCACTTAACTTATAAATAATTCTTCTTCCAGCTCATTAACTCCCACGCCTCCCCTATGTTCAGACATTTATCTGTTCTGGATTTTCATGGTGGCTCAGCAATTTATTTTAAGTATGATAATTAAATACCCTGTTCCTGGCTTTCAGAGTGATCACAGCGTTGCTGCGCAGAGCAAAGACACGAAATCAATCCTTTTGTGCAGCCACTTACCAATGAATTCCACCAGAACCAGGTAATTTCAGAAAACACCTCCTACCACAAATACACAGTGTGCCTCTTGTGTTTCATTAGTGCCTCTTTCTGTGAAAGATCATCTCACCTGAGCCATACCATCGAAATGACCCAAGTCCTTGAGCCTCTGTTTTACTTGGGGGACACCGTCGCCAGTGTCGGGCAGCTCCGCTTGCTGACCCATTAAAAATTCAATGGCATTCTTGACCTAGACACAAAGAAGAAGACTGCTGCAAAAGGATACAAAGCACAGGCAGAAAATCATTCTCAGACCAAAATTAATCACACTTTAGCTAAGACTGCTAAATCCAATAATAAAACTAGTGTCCAAGAACTAATTTCTAAATTCAAAGATGCTTCTATCAGCAAAATCTATGCAACCTAAATTAGCTCTGAATGAGGAAGCACAGTGGTCTCCCCAAGCTAGCTAGACCTGCCAGAGCCAAGGAACAGCAGCATAAATGAAACACTCTCAAAATAAAAAGCATAAAAACTGCTCTTCCCTCTTTTTCGTCTCCAACTATTCCTTCTGCCAACAGAAGTGCATCTGATCATACCTCTTGAAAACTTTGCTCAAACTTCCACAGTTGTAAATATTGCTCCATTTTTAACTGATGTTTTTCCCAGAAGCCATCAAAAGCAGTCTCCATCTCATGCAGCTGACCAAGTAACCTTGAACACAGAAAAAGGACAGGATTGGAACAATTTGCAAAAAGAGGACAAGCAGAGATGGACAAGCCCCAGAGATCACCTATTCAGGTCTTCTGGACCYGAGCTCTCAGGAGAAGTCAACGGATGTRTATATATGRCTTGTGAAGATCTCAGAGAGAATTTCAATGAAATCATCACTGCAGATGACAGCACCTGTGTGAAGCAGTTGTTGCTATCTCCATTTATCTGAATAACACTTGGGAGCCTGGCATGGGAGAACCCTGCATCTGCTCTACAGCCTCATCGTATCAGTGGAGGGAAGAATCAGAGCAGGTCAAAGTCGTGTGACAGAAGTCACCCAGCAATTTGATGGGTCTGGAGCAAAACTCTGGTATCTTTGTCTTTACCTCTTTGATAGGTGACCTAAACAACACATCTACACTTAAATAACTTGAGTGTTTCCACTMAAAAATCAGGCAAATTAGGAACATAGTGCACTCACCGATTCACAGTCTCCCAGTCGCCGGGTCTCTCAGGGAGTTGGTCCTGACTGCATTCCCTGGCGTCTGGCTCTTCAAAACTGCTCAAAAGCAAGTTTCCCTCTTTTGTGACTGCTGTAATATCTTCCTGTATAATGCAAAATATTTCYGATTCAGGCTACTTTTTGTGAGGTAAGGATATGTCATTTCATGTTTCTCCTGCCTTAGTTTCCCTGTATGGAACGAAGCATCAATATCCATCAGACCAAAGGACTCTGAGCAGATGTTTTAGCCTCCTTAACGTGGGGTTAGTCCCTGGAGCTGGAGAAGGCTGAACCATGGACTGGGTGCCAGGCTCGGTGGAAACTAGCACACATGAAAACACCAGGCCACAAAATGATTCAAGAGGCAGGAGGACAGCACTACATGGGTCTTTCTTGGTGAGCAGGCARGTTTGTATTAGGTATCTATCTACAAGTTCATGTATTCAAGCAAATATTTCTGCAGCTTGGAGGCTGTGCTTCTCCATCAAGGTCATCATAGGAGGYTGTAGGAAGAGCATCCCATAGTGGGACAAAGCTGGGACTGAGATCACATGGCACCACTTACTAGAGCCTCTATGTATAGAGGCAAGTCAGCACTTTCAATGCAACCTCCACTTAAGGAAAATTTAAACACTTGGTGTGTTCATTAACACCAGCTGAGGTGCTTTGTGCTGTGTTGGGCTCAGGCCCAAAGTAAACAGGTGCATTTAGTCAATTATTTTCAGAAAAAAGAGACTAAACACAGAGGTGAGAAGGAAGGAGAAAATAGCTGTGGCTGATGAACCAAGTTGGAAGAAGCCCTGAAGGAGAGACCTGTGCACGGCTCCATTGGAGAGCCAACTCCTGGAGGAGTAAGAGCCAGATTTCTACTGCAAGAGAAACAATGGCAAAACCACTTTAGGGAGAAGATTCAGAAAGCACAGACTTGCTTAAACATCTGCCTGCCCCAGATAGCTCACAGCAACCTAAACATAACAGCATCTTCAGGGCAGCAGCCCAAGAGCAGAAAGGACACGGCTGCAGGAGCTTCTCCTCTCCCACACACAAAGTGTCCGCTGCCGGTTGGCATCGCTACCACTAAAACATCACGGAAGATGACTGCAAGGCAAAAACCCCGTCTCCTTTTGATACTACCACATCCAGGAGACTCAAAAGGCAAGAGGAATTATGCAGCATGCTTTAGACCGCAGGTGGCTGTTATTTCATCCTCTTACATCTCACTCTCCAGAGCCCTGCCTTCCCCTTTTGATTAAGCCTTTCATTATACATACAACAAAGTAGCCTGACTGTCAAACAGGTGTTAACTTGATTTTTTTCCATTCGGTATATCAAAGAGGTTAATTTCTTAGTTACTCTGTTTAATTAATTTCTGTCATTTTTTCATTGTGTTTGCAATCAGCTTCTGTTCAGTATCACAACTACATAAATTATTCTGATCGAGTCATTATTTGAATTCAGGAATCGGCTGTACCAATCTTGGGCTTGTCATGAGAGAGACAAGGATCCCATGTCTTGCTGTCACCACAATCTGCGCACAGTTTCTCATCTGCTTTCATCTTTCATGGTCTTAGAAGGAACAAAAGAAAAAAACCAACAGACTTCATTTCAGTCAAAAGCCAACGAGTGGGTTTGATATTTGAAATTAATAGACGAGGCATTAAAAGCAACAGATGCTTTGTACTGAGTGCTGCTGTGCTTTATATGCAAATGAAAACACATGACGTTTTATTTCTCCACAGAGGAGAGTGTGTATTACTGACTGGTTTATACACGGGACTACATCGTGTAGCTGACATTTGCCCCCTACACTTTGGCTATAGTCCTAAGCAAGAAGTTTAAGTCAGTAAGTCATATTGCAATATATGTAGCTGCTGTTTTATACTACAGCTCTCTTCATTTTCAAAGAAGAAATAAAGGACTCTTGGCAGTATCTATAATGATACTTTCTATACATACGCACATACATTTATGCCTACACACAGCACCCTTTGGATGTCATTTTGCCTATTTCGTACARGCAGCCTTCTGGGAGCTCACTGTCACGTGAATGACAAATGAAAATAGATACACTTCTTGGACTTATGTAAACGAATCCTGTCATAAAGCAAACGAGCTCATTCTTCAGCCGCACAGCATGGCTATTAACATGGGAACCACTTCTGAAGTGAGGATTTAGTGACAGGCCTGTGCTGTCCCCAGAAAGATGCAGGAGCAGCAAAGACAACAGTTTGATAGAGCAGCAGCTGGCTGCACTAAAGCTTCCACTACCTCCTATAATAATTGCAATCACAATCACAAACAGTTGAAAAAAAATCTTAAAATATTAAAGACACAAACGTTCTTTAAGACGAAGCATGAAGGTTCACATGAAGACAGGGATCACATCATGAATGCTCTGTACCACAYGCTCACAAGAAATCTTCACCTTGGATGCTCTCCAGCACAGTTCCCCAGGTTCCCCCAGGGAAGCCGCATCAGGCGGASGGACCTGGGGACAAACCATCCCTCCAGACCCACTGATGATCTTTGCGTGCAGCTTCCTCCAGCCGTGGSGGTGAAGCGGAGGGAACCCCACTGGGGGCACGAACCCACCGGTGCCGAAGCCACCCACCCACCTTCCTGCCAGCGAGACGTGCAAAGCCCACGGGAGGAGCACGCTACAGACACCAACTTCTGCAGCCAGTAAGGAGGCGGCAGCTGAGACAGTTTGCTGGATGCTGGCAGGGTAATTTGCTTGAGCGGATGGCAAATGTAAGGGTAACATACAGAAATAGTCAKGCTGTGTTTTATTTTGTCTGTCAACACGTACACACGCATGGGAGGGAAGAAGGAGTGGGCACCAAACAAACAGGCAGTCAAATCCCAGAAATCCCATCTCGCTGCGCAAACAGGGGCTGGAAACACTCAGCGGAGCTGCTGCTGAGACATACCTTGAGCTGGTAGTACTTTTCTGTGCGCAGGGCCAGGATGCGCTCGATTGAATACATGTCGTCCGGTAGCTCGGTCTCTGCCAGCTCTGTGCCAAAGGATTGTAACATCTGTGCAATTTCCTTCACGGTTAGTGCAAAACTCTCTATTGCCTGGTGGGAGACAATAATTGCAATCAGCTTGGGATTCAGGATATTCCTACAGCTCATTAAGAGTGCGCGAAGAGCCAAGGCTGAGGGAGCTCAACAGCTTGCTCTGGAGAGGTGGGTGGGATTTCCACTGCAGACGGAGCTGATGCATGCTGCGGTGCATTAGCTAGTGGCCACCAACACGTGGCCAGGTGGCTTTTAGTGCAGTTTGAAYCCACAACAGGGACTAAAATAAGTATAGTAGTGGGCAGAGATACCTCATGCTTTGTTTTCTGCTGCCTGTTCTTGYGCACTCTGAGATTTTTCCTAGCACATATGGGAAGTCTATAGCAGAAGCCACCATAGGATCCATTTCACATATTCCTCTAATTCCTCTATCTTCCTTCTTCTCTGGTTAACCCACACTGCGAACCACCTCCAGGCAGTAAGGCTTTGGAGATGTGTTTGGCTTCTTGGTGATGGACGTCTCCAGCTTTGCAAGCCCAAATGGCGGGTTACAGGGCAGTCTGGCACGATGGCCACCTCATCCACAGCTTCACCAAGAGAACAAAGGAGGGAGCTAAGCAGCGTGCCGGAGACAAACTGGAGACAGTGGGATGGAAATGAGTGCTGCTGGTACCTCCCCAGCACATCCCAGACAGCCACTGGGAGCTCTGGAYGCCAGACGGCTCCCACACCACGGGGTGAGGTGGGGCTCTCCCAGCCCCACTCTTTGCTCTGATCTTCCCACGGTTGCAGGAGGGGAAGAGCGTGAAGCCGCTCGCAGACCGGACTGTGACCGGGCGATTGGATCAGCAAGGAGCTGCTGGTCTCCTGCTCAGCTGGCAGCCAATCACCACAAAAGCAGAGGACACAGCCTTGATGAGGCTTGAAACCTTGTCCCTTGGAGGACACACAAAGAGCTCCAGCTCTGCTCTTGAGAGAGGGATAATAAACTCAAATGTAACAAATGTCATTTATATTGTCTTTAAATAGCATGTATTTTCCATGGAAATTTCAGGAAATGTTTTATGAGCACACTACAAGGGCATTTTGAGAGAGGTTCTTCGTATGGACACTTATCTACCATATGGAGCTACGGTCTAGAAACACATACTTTTCTTAGATTAACCCTAACATTTTTTGTCATTCATTTTGTCATTTTTGCCTCCAAGTGTGAGAGCTATGCCGTTATCGCTTTAACACATCGTGCAAAAGAACAAAACTAAGAGCCAAAAATGTAAAAAATTAATTAATTTGGCAGTGCACCAGTGTAAACTGGCACAAAGTTAATGGCACAAGCAACAGCTTGAGTTATTCCAGCTACAATGTCTCGTGCGTTTGTCTTTATACTGAGCTCCACATCTGCTGGTGTGGATGATGTTGCAGGAGAAGGGGCACTAGGATGTCTGGTACATTTTTTCATTAGTGCTTTGATTTGGTGGGAAGGTAACTGGGAATCCATCTTGCCATTAATCTGGGAGACAAAGTCCCAGTGAAAACTAAGAGTGTACAGGAAGCATAGAAACATACGGCAAGGCACAGTTCAGGGAATTAAATGCCTGATTCTTGGCAATATTAAAGGAAAATTCTTGCAAAGAAAAAAAAATAATAGGAAATTTTCTGAATTCTCTGCATTCAGTCAGTATGCAGAGAGCAGTCTCATTGCCCTGGTTCCCAAATACATTTGTGATATTAATCACATAAGCAACCACTATAAAAAAAAAAAAAARAAGCCTATTTTGTATCTACTACTAAGGGAATTTTAACAAAGACTTAAGACGACAGATCTCTTGGGAGCAGTTTCAAAAGGAGCCTGARGGAGATAATCATCCAATTCCCTTATAAACCCATCAAGTGCCTAACGCCACTTGACTCCTTTGCAAATCTGACTGAGGAAACGTAGTTGGCTTCAGGAATTACTTTCAGCTACTCATTGTTCATTGCCTTACAGAAAACCTTCCTCAATCGATCCCAAACACCCAAGAGCCCAGTGCTCAGCCCTGGTACGTACAGTCCTGAAGATGACCCACTCGCTGTGGCAGTACTCCAGGGTGCCTCCAAACTCCGGGGTTAATTGCTGTTCATCAATGTATGTCAGCAGGTCGCTAACCGAGCTCAGCATAACAACCTACARACAAGGCAACGCTGTTTTAGTTGGYTGATCATCACTTCTACCCAACTCATACACAGATCAAGCCCACAAATCTTTTAGGTATCTAGAAATTGGGTTTGCTCTAAATATTGTTCTACAGCATGGCTTTCTTCTTACGCTTATGGCTTAACATGGCTTTTATTTGATGTATTTGACCATTTTTATAAGCCAACYCTCACCTCCCAGGTGCTTTCTTCCTTAAATGCAAAGCACAGTGAGATGCTGCGGTATCTGACTGCAGAACAGAGCTGAAAGCAAAAGTAATGCAGGTTTTTGCAAGGGATGACCAGTAATCTGGAAAAAATGCATACATTTTAATAAGTTATGACTCATTGGCCAGTTTCAGTTTCATTGGCCAGTATATATAAATATATACTCATGAGTTTTTGTGTATCTTGATCTGCCCTGGGATAAGTCAGGAATCTTCAAAACTGTGCAAATGACAATCATTTTAGAGTGAAAAATGCAAAGTTTGTGAAAATCATATTATTTCCTAAAGGAAAACATGGGTTTGTTTTGTGGGTTTGTAATTGCGTCAACCTTAGATTCCATAAATGTACTTTTCCTCTCTTAATTATTCTCATTATGTCCTATAATCAAGGTGGCTTTAGAAGTCTTGGAAACTTTGACTTGAGAATATAAAACCATTTCAGTTACTATTATAGAAAAAAATACCAACAGGATGTTAGCATGGAGTTTACATTGAGATGAAAACGGCGATTATGGGTGGAATTCATAGCAAAAGCTTCACTAGACRTGTCTTTTGACTTTTCAGACATTAAACAAATTCTTGAGCATGGTTTTATCCTCCGCAGAGACATGCAGCCTACATGGGGAATGAGGACAGGTTGAGAAGCCCACCACCACTACTACGGACATGCTCTGTGGGGAGCAAACTGTGCACAAGGGAGATGAAAAATGCTACAGGAGAGATTTGGTGGAGAGAAATTTGGTGTAAATAGGGCATTACTGGCAGAGACACCCAGTTACTCTTCTCATAGGTGCCTGSAGAGTGCGACACTGTCACCCTCCCGACCCGAGGTGCGTGGGCAGCCTCYGATCACGCACAGGCACAACATCTCTACACACTCGTACCGGTAACTTGAGTAGAAAATCCTCCTGACTGAACCGAAATCCRATGTCAGTGAAGGTGCGCTGGAAAAACCCCGTGGGACGAAGAACCATCACTAAGTGCAGGTTCCCTGGGAAAGACGCCTGCAAGGAAACAGAGATGACATTCAACCTGGGGACATGGCAGGTACAACAACAGCTTTCATATGCCTTGAAAAGAGARGAAATCATTCAGATCTTAGTATTTTTTTCTGATTGCCATGATAGAGTTTTCTTATTTTCAAAACAGGAGGGAGACACTGTAAGTGGTTTCAAGATAYGGGACATAACTGCGGGAGGATTGTCCAGTCCCACTTCCCTTTGGAACAGGCAGGAGTTCAGCCATGCACCTTGGAGGGCCACTTATTATAAACTCTAATACTATATATTGTGTTCAGCATTGTAACCTGGGGAGTGAAATTATGACTTAGCAGGGAACAGAGGGCTGGAACATCGAGGGGAATTACAGACAGATTGGGAAAGCAAAATTTATTGCCAAACTCACTAATCATCCCATAACTGCRTCAAGCATACTCTTCTTGTCCCTGTTAATTACCAGGCAACATTTAATTTGTGTTAAGAATTTGGAATTTCCTGTCTACGCYGCTGGAGCCTTTTTACAAGCATATGGTTGGCAGGTGCGTTTTTAAATAGATCTGYGAAAAGGGTGCTTGAGAATGAAAAAGAATTTTTAAGAAAGTAGGAGTCATATCATTAAATTATGAATAAGTGCATGATGCAAAGAATTGAGTTAATTAAGACATATGATTTTCTCTGAGATCCTGCCAGGCCAGGTTACATTTCTCCATATATTCCTCCTTATATTATCCTCCTGCATTATCCTCCAAGAGAGATGATAGCAGTATCTGTACCAAGGGTGAAAGTAATGAACGTGTTTAGATATTTTGCACCGCAGGGCACTTAATCTATGCCTATCTAAACCAGCCAGAGATACATCCTCCCTTGGTCTTATCTCATTAACCCCCTCCATCCCCTGTCCCCTTTAACCCTGTTTGGCACTTCAAGCAGAGATGAGTCTGCTTTGCCCTCTCCTACTCCTTCAAGTTCTTTCTGACATGCACCCTTTCTGCACAGAGCAGACTCCTTGGAGGAAGGGCCTGGGTCTCCAAACCATATCGCCCAATGGGAAGCTGTAGACTTTTAACATCTCCTCCTATGAGCCCCTGGGCAGGACACCCACAGCTCCAGGAAGACGGACCAGCGATCAGGAGGCAAGCAGAGSCGCCTGCCAAAGCTACACTGCAATAGTGACAAGGTGTGAAACGCCTCTCTGAGAGCAAAGGTGCCTTTGGACACCTTTGGTTTCGTGAATGCAGGATGCCAACATGTTCCACACAACATACAGGAAGAGACCATAACCTGGCACTCAAATCCTTCTGCCACATCCGCCACAGGGGCAAATTCTTCTTTGATACAACTTTATGTCCCATACGCACACAACTGTATCCCTTTAGCTCTTTGATACGTTTCACCGCAGAGGTAGCTGGGTTYCCAGGACAGGTAATTTGATTTCCATTCAGTTTAGAAAGTGTTTGGGGATTTTTCAGCTGATCTTATACATATAAGATCAAGGTCAGCACTTATGAGTAGCTAAAAACCCAAGAAGTACAGCTTTGCAAATGATACCTAATATATTTCAAGCACGGAAAAAACAAACAAGCCAAAAAATAAGCTTGAAGAAAGACAGCCACCAATCAAACCATGTCCTGTTCCCTCTTACAGACTTAAGAGAAAGGATGAAATGTTAAAAATATATATATTTTTTTTAATGTGTACGAAAAGATCAATAATTCCTCAGGGATAACATTCCTGAAGGGACTATATATTTTTTAATCACTGCTACGATTCTAGTTCTTCTAAGGGCTGAACTGTAGAGAAGTTACCTGTAAACTGAACTCTAATGGTACTGAAAGTACTGCTGGAAAAAAAGCCCTTCCCCATAATATATTCAAGAAAGCAAAGACAAAAGGGTCCTTAATCTTGCCTTATGTTTTATCTTCTTATTTGTAACACTGAAAAGAATCTTGCGCATTTGACAAGCTTGGTTTTATGTAACAAAACACCTAAAAGAACCCTCTAAAGCCTTTGCCCTCTGCTATTCCTCTGCAGCATTATCAGGAAAGACAAAAAACTATCGGCGCAATTCCACTAAATCAGGCAGTTGGCAACATTTCACTACTATTAACTATCTCACTGACCAAAGCCCATGCTCAGAACATTCCTCCCCTTCTGAGGACACAAATGTGTATACCTTAAGGTCCCAGATCAGCAACTTGTTTAAATACACGCTCAACTATAACCACGTAGATAGCCCTGACATAATCAATATAGATGAACTGGGCTAAGAAAGCACAAGAAAGGGCATGCACTGAAAGCATCACAGTTATTACCTCCTTAATGAATATCTCATTCTGATGCATTTAATGTGATTTTTTTCCTAATTTTAGGAATTCAATTTTCAGAGAATATTCTTCCCTGCAGTTCACTGGGGCATTCATGAGGTTGGAAATCAATAAATGTAAAGGAAAAGTAGTATCTGCCAGCAAGTTTGTTTCTGAGCAATGGAGATTGAGGCTAGTGGTCCTTATACAGGTGCTGAAGTGAATGACTTTCTGCAGTCCCTTAAAGGAAAAGTCATACAACACAATGCCAGGTACTGCTAATTTGAGCTTTACCTTCCCCCAGAGCCAAAATGAAACTCCAAAGCGCTCCGCTACCTTTATTTTAGCCGCCTGCATAATTAACCCCCAAAGATGCTGTTAGCATCGCTGGTGCACAAATTCTACCTAGGGCCCCCTCTCT
Organism: Oceanodroma leucorhoa; assembly: GCA_030449065.1. NCBI lineage: Eukaryota > Metazoa > Chordata > Aves > Procellariiformes > Oceanodroma > Oceanodroma leucorhoa. Next base: position 7,613,355 of record JASVER010000011.1, on the reverse strand, counting down.
GCCAGAGGCTTTCTCCTGCTGTAAGAGCAATAAAGAAAGCCTTTCCCACGACATTTCAGAGATGCGCTGGAAGAAGCACTGCAGGACAGCGATGCCCGACGCCCGCAAGAAGAGCCTGGCTCCTCCCGCACGGAAGATGTTACTAAAAATCCTCCCCGCGCCGCTCAATTAAAATCGCTCCGGCCAATATTCCCGCTCCCTCCATCCTCCCCCGGTACAAAAAGGCCTCTGGCCGCCGCGGTGCGGCCGCCCCCGTCCTTGGGCGCTGCAGCACGCCGGGCCCGGAGCCTTACCGCATTCCTGCCGGCCCGCCGCCCGCCGCGCCGCGGGCTCGCCTCGGCCATCGCCCCGCCGCCGGCCGGGGCCGGGGCCGGGGCCGGCGGGGCTGGGGACGCGCGGCGCTCCCCGCGCTCGCCCCGCTGCCGGGGCGGGCAGGCAGGAGGCAGAGCAGGCAGCCCCGCCGGCAGCCGGGTCCCGGCTGGCAGCCCCGCGCTCTCCTTCCCAGCGCCGGGCTTGTTTTTAAGGTGGAATGCCAAAAATCCTCCTGCAGACGGGGCCAGCTCTCTCCTTCGAGGATTGGGCTCTCAGCTTAGAGCTTTTACCCTTCCCTTTCCCCCGCCTGCGATTATCTCAAAGGTACGTTTTAAAGTCGTTGAGGATGCTGCAGGGGAAGTAAGGGAAGATGCTCCTGCCAAAACCTGAGGCTTGACCCYGGCAGTAGGGCCTCGCTGCCCAAAGCAAGTAGTACCAGCCTGAGCCTGGTTTGCCCATGCAATTACAGACATACACAAAGAGTTAAACAAAAATCTGTACAGTCTGATACAAAATTTTACTGGATCAGATGCACAACCGCAGAGCTGCAATTGCATATAAATATGCTGAAAAAATAGGACACTCTGTATTTCAAATGCAGCTTATTTGCACTTCTTTATTCCAAAATTATACAAAGATCAGAAAAAAAGACTTTTTTATTGCAGCATGGRTTATGGTTTATGATTGGAAAGAAATCAAGATTTAATCTTTTGTGTTAGCTGCACAAAGGCAAGTCCAGTCAAACGCCGCCTGGACACAAAGACAGCCCTTTAGGGCCAGACCCTGTTTTTAAGGCAAGATTCCCAAGTCTTAAGATTTAGTGGACACAGGTTTCCGGCTCCTCATTCCTCTTTGCACAGAGCACCTCCACATTATTTACATGGACAGCCCTGATACTACAGGCAAAGTCACTTCTCTACATGGAGACACAGCACATACAGCTACACAAAYAGGGTGTGTGCTCCAAGGTCACAAAATAATTAAATTTTCTTATTAAACACAAAATGGATGACACTTCTGTAGAAGCTGCAAATTAGGACAGGATTTTTTCACATTTGAAACTTCCAAACTATGCAAAGCAACTACATCATCCTTAAAGGATGCTCTTAGTATAGCACCTGYACAAACGCTGGCAGCAGAACTGAATTTTGATGATCACTTTAAAGAACTACTTTTTAAATGCTGCTTCTTCTCTAATGGTTACCATACTTGCAAATTCAGTTTATAAAATTCAGGAAAATCAGAACCCAAAATATTGACAGCGGTATCTTATGCACACTGCAAAAAGGTAACCCTCTTCCTTCTACTGGACGCCCAGCAGCAAAATGCCATCAAAGCCGGAACACTTGTAATGCCAAATTCAGCTGGACCAGTACTAAATACTTAAAATAGCAAAAGATCTAACTTTATCAGATCTAACCAGAATTAGGTAAGAGCTTTCTTTCTCAGTACATACTGCTTACTTCATTCTCTGTCAGATTGATCAATGCCTTTAACTTCAGTGATTATAARCAGAAACAACGGCAATAATAATACGCCCAGAATATTTTCATTGACTTACCCACATGGCATGATCTGATTGGGAAAGCATTTATCAGTTAGCTCCTACCTATCCATGCACCTATAAACATGACTTTTCTACACCTGCATGCACTACTGTAACACCATGCTCTGATTTCATAATACACAATATATTGCTGAGTTGCAAAAAGCTTACTTTATGTTCAGAATCTAATGAGGGGTAGCACATAAACATGTGTAATAGATATTTAAAATACATGAATGCATACATACATATTTAAAATAGATTTTTGCACCCATGTCCACACACAGATGCTTGTGAAGCCTGTTTAAAGAACCTAACACTTTCAATCACTCACAATTAGGTAAAAYATAGTCTCACTAATAACCAGTGTCTAGAAAGAACATATATGAAGCCAAATTCTCCACCCATCAAAAGCACAGAACATGGCACAAAACACATTTGGACCACTATGAAGAAGTACAAAAACAAGCAAATGAATCAGTTAATAGTCAAACAGCTCATTTACACACTCAAATGGGGCATAGAGCTATGACTGAATTAATTATAGGGCCGTAAACCAAAATGCTATCTAGAGAGAAAGCACAAGCATCATTGCTCCTGCTTCCCAATGTTTTCTGAAAATGATACATAATGGGCACGATAACTTAGTACATTAAAAGAAATTAACATTAAAGAGGACTTACTGCTATTTTTTGGAGAGTCATTTTGACCGATGTCCATGTGTCCAATCTTCTATCCAGGATGAGGATAAATTTGGTGTCAGACTCATGCTGACTATGAGATAAGAAAATACCAAGTAATCAGATAACATTTTGAGGGAATATGACTTTGTTCCCCCCAAAAACCCCAAACCCAAGCACACAGAATGCAAACCACATTTTGACATTTCCACGATCGCCGAAATTCCCTTTCAAAAAATTTCCCTGAGCAGTCTCCGGCAAGAAATTTGGGAAGCCCACCTTACAGTTAGCCCAAGGTTATGCATCACCTTTGAAACGGGCATTGCGTGGGAGGCGGACACGCACTGGTCTTGAGAAGGACTTTGCGGAGGTCGGAGGCAGCTGTGCTCCTGCTGAGCAGCTCAGGGATGGCCGGCAGCCTCCACAAGCTCTGCCCCAAGACGCACATCCCTGCCCTCGGCGCTGAGCTCTTCCCTCTGAGGGAGCTTGCTACCTGCTTGCCTGGGTTACAGCAACCAAGCAATGAATCCTGGCTTGTTCTGGCACAAGGCAAGAGAGGTGACACCAAGCCGGGGAAGGGGGGGGCCAGCCTGGCAGGGGGAGAGGGGGAGCTGGTGCTGAAAGGGGCTGTTCAGGGCTTCCCCGGCACTCCCGAGCCCCCGCGGGAGAGGCAGCGATTGCTAGGAGGCACTTTCCAACACGCTCTGGTTCACTTTGCAAGCGCAGGCTCCCTGACATCCCTTTTGACACCCAAATCCTTTAAGTTGCTTTGAAATCCCCAGTCTCACCAAGCGAGCGAGCAGTACCGGGGATGCCCAGTCTGGCAGGCGACCTAACGCGCAGGTGAGCTCCTGTCTGTAATTCAAATATTGCCTTCCCAGGCCAGCTGGGTACAGCTCAACCAGGCTCAGCCTGTGACAATGCACGCTCCAGGGCAGTCTGAATTACAAACKGGAATCATGTTTGCACACAGGTAAGGCTACGCCAGCTTGTAACCAAGTCCTGTGATGTGAGTGTATTTACAGGATAGTTAGGTAATATTTACAATATTTATTYTGCAGATGCTGAAACAGGATAGCCATGTCCCACACCACCCTATCCCGGCGTCTCAGTGCTGCGGAGAGGCTCCCAGTACACGTGCTGGCTCCCRAGAGCTGGGTCAGGTATCTGCACTGGGCATGGCCCCATGCAGGCAGCCTACCGCAAGCACCGTCTCTGGTAATTCTTGTGTTTGGCAAGGGAAAATACACAGTGGATTACTCAGAAGTATCACATGGCAGACAATACTTGGCAACTTCACTACAGAAAAAAAAGGCACTTGAAGCCARTGCAGGAGATTTAATTCAATGCACATCTTGCTGCTCTGGTCTGGGATAGCCACACCTTTGACAAATATATTTAAAAGGAATTAGCAGTCATGCTGAGAGAAAAAAAAAAAAATCCCCTTGGCTCATAATGACAATTGACTCTCAAGCTGTCCTACAACTATATCTTATGGACCTCTAATGTCACGCTCAAAGTGCAAAGGYTTAGTGCATATTTATACACTGCCATTGAGGCGTAGCAGCAAAGAGCAGAGAAAATGAATAGCAGATTTTACACATGGGTCGTGCACAGAACTTCTGCATGTCATAAAGTCTGAGGTTACAGATTGTGATCTGGATCAGGCATGAGTTTTCAGCCAAAATCTTTTTTAGCTAAAATAGTTTTGGCAACATGAGACGATTCTGCAGGTTTCTGTCAGCTCTGTTCACCCCCACCACAAGTTAAATGACCAGGTTGGGTGGGAGGGGGTGCAAAACGATCCTTTTGCTTGAGGTAAAAATAAAACCCTTTGGTTTTTCAGCACACTCTAAAACTTTAAAAGGTAGGTTTCTGTCCTATGAAAAACAATTCCCCAACTCCTCATGGTATTTCCCAACAGGCTGCAATTGAAAAAAAAAAATAATAAAATAGAGTGTTTACACAGCACTGCTGTCATTGTAACAAAACCTGAAGAAAAACCCCAGAATCCAAGTAATTTAGAAGAGGCAGCCAGACTGCATTGTCAGGTAATAAAAGTATGTCAAAGTATGCCATATAGTCAGGACAAGGTTATATTCAGAGAGTAGCCTCTCAGCGTGTTAATTTACTTTTATCAGTCCCCTACAGACACAAAGAAGAAAGTTCCCAGCTGTCCAAAAGCCTTGAAACCTACTGTGGGAAATTTTTAATTTATTCTGGGGCTAGTGGAACAAGTCTGTGACTATTTGCAACCCAGGCCTTGCAGGTTTATCAGATTTCCAGYCCTGCGATGTACCTTTTAGACTGACAATAAAAATAAATCAATKCTTTCTCACCAAGGCTGCAAGGGGTGAGTTCATTTGCATCCAACAGCAGAAAGATGGAGACAGACAACCAGATAGAGGATTATTTCTCTCCGAGTGCTTCTTGTCACTTTTTTTTCTTACCCTTAATTTTGTATGTGTTGCAGGACGCACCACACTAAAAATAAAGACTTGAAATTGGATCCCGGAGTCTGCAGTTGTGAGATTTATCACAGGACTGAGAGACTCCTTGTAGCTGGTGGGATCAGAGCAGGACCTGCTGCCTAATATTTAAATTCAGAGGTATTTATAGCCAACAGCACCCTTCGCTGTTTCATTACTCTGTGTCATCAGCCACGGCTCTGAATCACTTTGTACTTCACTTCCCGATCCAAGGGAAACGTGCAGAGCTTGTCTAAATACCAAAAAGCTGGATAGTCAAACAAGATCACTCTTAGGGTCTCCTTTCTGCAAACACTGGGACCTGTCAGAGTGACCTGCGCCTCTCCTTCGAGCGCACCACCGCAGAGGGCTGTCCTGCAGAGCCAGCCCACCGCCCGCAGTGTCAGTGGGTGTGCGGGGCGTGGAAGGTGGGGACCTGATACTTWTTCTTCTGTCCAGCTCTTCCATACAAGCACTTTTTGCAGCTGCCTCCCGCCTGCMGCATAGTTCCCAGGTATCCTAAAGTAAAATTAACTTGCCTACAAGACTTATCTTCCTCCTGGCTCTGTTATTAATGCACTCACCTTGCGAAGCGAAGAGTGGCTTACAGCATCCATCTCCTTTATCTAGTAATTATTTCCAGGAGAAAAATGCTTCATGAAATTCAGCTTCCCAAAATACTACAGACCTGACACCCCATGAGGTTTCCTCAGACTAGTATCAGTAGGATGAGATGTAGTCCTTGCTGCTGATTGCATAGGAAAGGCACTGTGCTTGTGGTTTTGATAYGCCCATACCCATCCATAGGTACGCGGTAGGGAGGTGTCGGTGCATCCACAGCTAACTGACACACAGGTCAAATATTTATCTCTTTTAGGGACTTTCTAGCCCAAAGCCTGAGCCCTGATGCCATGCCGTGATGCCACGAAGGGAAATGTACCCAGGGGTACCACATGCCGCATAGACCTTCYACCCTCAATTATGTGATGCTTTTCCTTGCTCCCTGACACCACAGCCTTTTCGACTCCGAAGTGTTAAAAAGCACGTTTTTAAGACGGTCAGGTGTTGAGGTACGCTGTTATGGTGGTAGGAGGAGCAGGGAAATATGATTAAAGTGGTTTTACTAATAACATGCTGAACATGTTTGAATCACTGGCAAGCCTGCAGCTCTCATTAGTTCCTTGATTGAGTTTGACCTATTACAGGGACAGCAAGACTGCTCATCATGCTAATGCCAGGGTGTTCACAGTCATATGAAATAAGAAGCCCTGGAGGAACTGGGCAGAGCTGGGAAGCACGGCTGCACAGATACGGGCAGCCCACACAGCAAGGAGAAACCCCTCCAGCCGGCACACACCACGGCACGCTCCTGTCCACGCTGGGACGGTGCTCTGTGGGCCAGGAGCCCAGGAAACTTCAAAGTCCATCCAAAAAGAGGATAAAGGAACAAGAGGCCCTTTTTTTCCCTGCAGAGGTGGCTAAACACACGGTACTTCTTCCAAGGCAGCCACTGATGGAAAGCTCCCATCTAGCTGCTGTCAACCTGCTCTCCCTGCAGGAAGAAATTTGCCAAAACAGGCATTATTCAAGGAAATTAAGCATTCCAGGTAACTGAGTCACCCGGCTCAGCAGCAAGAAATAGGAGGGCCATTAATCTAAGTATACAGCCCTGCATGTGGCACAGGCAGACTGTCAGCCGCTTAACCCCGAGACACAGGCGGGTAATGGGAGCTGCAGCACGCTGCTGAGCCATCGCGGGTAATGGGGACCCCAAACGGTTTGTGCCTGTAATTAGTCTCTTCCTCTGGTTACATTTCTCTTTTTCCACAGTAATGACGCTCTATTTGTACATGTCAAAATATTATTCTGCCGTGGCATGGCATATTTAAGCGGTGACACATGTCAAAGTTTAAGGAAAGCCTGCTGTTAATTAGAAACTTAATAAACTAAATTTATGATACATGCAGGCTGACAAGTCGCAGGGATGATGTCCACTTTTTACTCTGCAGTTACTGGCACATTAAATACCATGCCTCGACACCGTAAGGGCTTGCATCATTCGTCTCCTCCCTCTTACTTGCTCTGAGAGCTGAAGATGCCCCTCACCCCCACGCGTGGCATTACCCTGACGATCCCCTGCCTCACCCAGGCAGGACTGACACCTCTGCCCATCACAGGCAAGAGCTAGGAGGAAGCCACATACCTCGGGACTGACGTTAGGTATGTTAAGACTTTAGATACGATCTCCTCGGGCACCTCGTTGAAGCGAGCGTTGTCGGGGAGGGTGATGATCCAAGCCTTGTCTTTCCCTCGGCCACCTGGAATAAAGACAAGGATGCTTCCCTGGGCGTGCTTTCGAGGAGGGCCAGCAGCAAAGCCCAGGTCCACCAGCCAGGTCGGAAAACACACTGCCATCGCTACAGAGGGATTTTTACATCAGCAGAATAGCAAAACCYGATCAAATCCTGCTGCCGATTTCAAGCACAACACACACGCACAGGTGGTAGAAACAAAYGTATTAGGTACCAGATATTTCCTTTATTTACTGAGCATACTTTACATGGGACAGCAAAAGCAATACAAGGACAAATCAGCACGCTGGTCTGGAACCTACAGAAATACATTTCAAAGCAAAACGCTTGTTAATGCATTGAGTGTTTGAAGGTAAGAATATTTTACAATATGGCTTGAGACAGAAACCTAATATGCTCTTTCAAACTCCCTCAATGTTTTACTAACAACATTTCTAGTGGCACTGGAGACTACCTGATGGATAATATCCCGCGTGGAGTATCATTTTGCCAAGTAGCGCCGAAGTTTGTCTGGAGTATTTCATTACCGCAGAGAGAGAGAGACCCTGCAGATGTTCACYGTACTCACCAGAAAGAAAAGCAAACTCTTTCATCAAATCATCACTGATGTCCTTTGCACAGATGGGTATTGCGGTTTCTGGAAAAAAGCAAAACCAGCAGTCAAAACGCAAGCAAAAAACCAAAGCAAACACATTTATCAATGTGTTAACTCAAAGATGGGACTTGCTTCAAGTGCAGCTTCCCTGAATTATATATGAAATATTGTAACAAAGGATATATAGTTCTCCTAGAAACCAACGTTTCTAATGACTCTAACAGGGCAAATGCCATAATTCAGTAGCAAATGTATTCTATCAAATGTACCGAGGAAGAACTGCCTGGGAGCTTGAGTGCTCTTCCTCAACAGGGTATWTCCAATGTTAATATTTATATTCTGGAGTTACCAAATTTACTCCCCGATTTTGCAAACTCCCCCAGTGCCTCCTAGCCTTGGCAATACAATGGGCCGAGGTTTCTGCTGGGAACGGCAGCATCCAAGGCTGCCGCACTGGGAACAAGGTTGGGTTTTCAGACTGTTAGCGTCTTTAATTTTGAGCAAATAAACTTCTGAAATCATGTTTTCATCTGGCATGGGACCACATGCACTGGAAAGGCTGTTGTTCTTATGTCCAGTTATTAGATTTCTTTTTAATTAAATAATGGGAGAGGCTGTTTTAATACTGTATTTAGCACACTGACCATTTCAGTGGCAATGAAGCACAATGGAACAATATACCTGATTTTACCTTTCACTGGGAGAAGGAAACAAAAAACAGACTCAGTAAACACAAGAGGAGCTTACAGCTGGCAGACATTCTTCTGGATTATCTATAAATGGAATGACAGCTAAAAATTAAACATCCTTGTTCCTGCAAATAAATGTTTTAAAGCACATCTATACAGATTAAAGTCCTTGTGCTTTCTGATAATTAAATTTTAAACACTGATTATTTTACAGAGCTGGTCCTGGGGAGTAATCTTTTGGCTGTTTTAAATCACACGGGCTGCATACTTCAGCACACTCCAGCGTAATCAATATTTATTCTATTGCACTTCTTCCAAAAGCTTTCTGGGTCACTTCTACCTTATCTAAGGATTTTTCAGGCCTTTAACCGGCCGCACGGAGCTGCAGAGGTGCCCGAGGTGGGGGGTACGCTGCCTCCTGCAGCCCCCGCCGGCCACAGGCTGCTCTCTGCTCTTCTATGCACATGCTGCTATTTTTTTCCTCTTCTAGATAAAAATGTTATTTTTGTTTGCAAAGGATCGAGCCTCAGTCCCACTGGCATCTACAGAAACATTCTTGATTTTAACAGGCCCAAGAATTGGTCTTGGTAAGAAAGAAGTTTGTTTTGCAAAGATATTTCAAATATTTCTCTCTCACTCAACTGCTTCACCTAACTTGAGGACAAGCAGTGGCAATAGATATCTTCTCTATTAGTTGATTTTTTTTCCAGGTCAATAGCTTCATACTGATAAAAATCACATTTAACAACTTCATGAGCTCCAACACATGAAATAGATGACATTAAACATGCAGGTCTTTGAAAATACAAGACAACAGCCCACGGCTGTGCACACATATTTGCCTCAGAAAGGTGAGGGGCTGTTCAGCAGCTTGGCTGCATTTGCAGTCGGGGTGAAGCGGGTCCCCAGAGCCAGCTCACCTCGCCTACCCCTGCCGACCGCCTTCCCCGAAGATGCAGCCGCTGGCAAGCCAGGCAAAGTTTTGCCCTGCGCTATAACGCCCGCACGTGATTCAAGTGCTCAACAGGAAAAGCAAACACAGCTACAGGTTTGCAGTAAATGCAGCTTTTGTTTGTGGTTCTGCAGTGATACGGGAGGGAAGTGCTGGTTTATTGATAGCTGTCCAGGAAACAGGCTGGGAAAAGGGGGTTAACCTTTGCACGATAAAAAAAATATTAAAAAAAAAATCACTCAATTAAAAAGTTCTACAAGACGTTTTCTCACTGAGAACAACCTAACGATATGCAGCCTTGAACTAAGCTGGAGACAACCATGGTTAGAAAAAAAGCAGCATTTTTCCACAGATATTTTCAAACTTTGCTTTCCAGAAGAGAAATATAATCTCAAAAATGCATGCTTTAACCCCAGAGCCTGGCGCTTATCCTCTCAAGTCTCTCTTAGCTGCAATTTCCCAATGAGCATCATGGAACTCGCAAAAAACAACTTATGTTTTAATCCTACCTGTGCTGGGGGACTGCAGCGGGACCCGCTGTGCCGTGCCCTCGCAATCGCAGGTGCAGGCGACCCCCGTCCCGCAGAGCCCACCAGCTAAGCCACTACCATCAGGGCCATGCCAGCAGGTGGACCTGGCACTTTTGGGTTTGAGGTGCAAAGCACCATAGCATGGGGGTTCCCACCACGTTCGGGAACGACCCGAGGAGGGACCAGCTTTGGGAGTCATGGCTTCCAGCGAGGACCTTGTTCCCCAAAATTTTATTCCACTGAAAGTTTCACCCTTGACTTCGGCACAGAGGTAGAGACCCACTGTGTTGGTGGATAAGGGAAGAGCAACTGACGTCATCTACCTGGACTTGTGCAAAGTATTTGACACTGTCCTGAACGACATCCTTGTCTCTACATTGGAGAGACATGGATTTGACAGATGGACCACCCAGTGGATAAGGAATTGGTTGGATGGTCACACTCAAAGAGTTGCGCTCAACGGCTCGATGTCCAGGTGGAGAGCAGTGACGTGTGACGTTCCTCACGGGTCGGTATTGGGACCGGCGCTGTTCAGTATCTTTGTCGGCGACACGGACAGCGGGATCGAGTGCACCCTCAGCAAGTTTGCCAACGACACCAAGCTGTGTGGTGCGGTCACCACGCTGGAGGAAAGGGTGCAGATTCCTACAGCACCCTTATGACTTTTGAGTTTCTCGCTTCCCAGGGGATGACATTTTTGGAAGCAGGCATTCAGCACCTTCAGAAAACCAGGTCCTCCTGAGCAGTCCCAAGTTGAGCAGCCAAAATAACTAATTTAAAGAAAAACTAGGCAGGAGTACTTTACTTCAGGCAGTGAAGGCTCGGGGAGCATTTCCCTTACAAACCCKCCCCATCTCCTGAGGGGTAGGAGAATCCAACAAGCGATGGCGGAGCAGGACGGCTGCCCTTTGGTAAGGTCAAGGCACAACAACAGGCTGATTGTGGTCCCATGAGAGCCACTCCTCGGCCAACTCATCGCTCGCTCTGCATTGGCCACCGAACTCAAGTTAGGGAAAATCAAGTGCTGGCATCGAATTCACAAGCGTGTTGCTGTGCCTGTGGCACATCAGTTGGATGTTACTATAAACCCTGTACAGAAGCATGACCTCTGTCCTCAAATATTAATCTCTGGAAAAAGAGCAGTGAAAGGCAGTGGGGCACCAAAGATATCCGCCTCTCAAACAAGGCTCCAGTTGATGTTCATTAGCAAACTGAGTATTTCTTATTTGAAGGACACTCTTGGGACAGTACASAAAAGACCCCAGGGTACTTCCCAGCACTGGCTATGAACAGTAGAGCCAGCCTGCATCTCGCTTGGCACAAGGCAGAGGAAGTCAAGGTTTCATGCAAGTCCACTCACTTCTCTTAAAAAGAGGCTTCGCGRTCATCAGCTACTATAGAATAGAGCTGCTGTTACAAAATCAAGCCCRAACCCCCTGCGTTACAGCACCCCAGAGCACTTTACAGACTACACTGCTATCCCCACACTGTTGGCGTGACCTCCAGCTTTAGGGTCTTACCAAAAACAAGCAGCATCTGGATGATAAATTGTCATAACAGTGTAGTAACATATTTTATATAGGCTCTAAGCTGGGTATTTATAAAACACTGCTGCAATTATTACATTCAGAGACTCCTCTACAGAGGAGATCATTGCCATAACACAGAGTTTCGGAGGATGCATGAAGCCAAGCAGGGAAAAGACAAAGGGGAAATACAGAGTCTCTACCCTTCCAAGAAAAACTAATGTGGCTCAGCAGGGAACCCTGCTGAATCTGTCCTGTCCCCATCATTTGGGTTACACAGTCCAGAACATTTTGCTGGGTCCTCTCCATAGACCGTATCTCAAGGCCATTGCACAGACTGCAGTTGTAAGAATGATGCTTATTGTTAGAGATCTTCCCTTTCGAGGAGATTCAAGCACAGCGGGACTTTCACTTATGCTGGAGGTGTGCAGTGACATTCAGAGAGGGGACAGCTACAGTCTGAGTCCAAATTTCTCTCGTAACACTCAGTTAAACTCTGAAGCATATTGCTCTTTGGTAACTATTGTTTTCTTTTCTTTTCCAAACTTCGCAGGYCCACAGCATCTGCAGACAGCAGCTGTGTAATGCATCTGCCAAGCTGATGTAAAAGCGCCTTACACTTCACAACGCTGACCAAATATTGTTTGCAACTATAAAATCCATTTGGAGATGGCTTTGTTGTGAATGAAGAACAGCAGCTTTTCATGTGAGGGTTGCTGCCGTAGTCTAGGAAACAAAACTGAAGTAAATCAAATGAAAAGGGTAAAAGATCACGTTGAGCTTCTCCATGATCTGCTTGTTCTCAGCTGCTTGTCCATTTGGACATCTACATCCAATGAAGCAGTGTCAARGGAGCCTGCAAATCAGCATATTTGTAACCTATTTCCACTTCCCTCAGTGACTTTCTGGGCTAACTTGGATCATCAGCCAGCGTCTGGCTCAGGTCACCCCACCGCAGGAAGGCCCACCTGCCTCCAAAAGTTCCTTTGAGGCTAATATCACCCGTAACGCAGACCTACATAAACCGTAGGTGTTTGCACTCCGGTGCTCGGGCAGTTTCAATGAGCAGGGTTTCTCCCAGCTGCCACGGACACTCCTGTCCACGGCCAGCATCGGTGCGAGCCTCCCAGGACAGCTGATGGAGCACAGGCTAGGTTGGGTGTGAGGATTAAGCCCTCCCCGTCTCATCTGCTTTGCACAGGAGTGGGAACAGAAATCCCTTAGAGCAGAGTGCCCCAACCATGAACCCTGTGCAATGCAGAGAGCGGCCCTTTCAGCTTCTCCGGCTGAAGCTGCYCTGCTTTGCAAAATTAAATATTAATTGGGGCAAAGAATAGAAACACAGTCCTGTATCTGAGGAGAAAGACCAATGCACCACCCTGCCGTTTGTCCCCCTAACTCAGTATGGATTGCTATACCCACTCAAAACACTCCAAAGGAGGGGCTCTGCAGCCCATTGCTCGGGGCACTCACGTTGSTTAAGGGGAACAGTTTCACTTGAAATTTAATTATCTGCAAAAGCTGAAGAGCTCCTCCAGCAAGAATGACAGAAATCCATCCCATGGCAGTGGTTGGGGCCACAGCTTGCTGCAGGAAACCCGCGTCTCCATCGCCCCGGTGTGCGTCCCAGCCGGCGAGCGGCTGAGCCTCACCCTGCTTTCTCACCGAGCAATTTCAAAAGACTTTGGATTCAATCCAGTGCACAACAAGAAACATCGCCGTTCTCCCTATCAGCACACCATGTCCAGAAAGCAAGACAGAGGGAGTTATTAGAGTAAAAAAATACTATTTTATACCTTCCGCAAACTGCCCTACTGTGAACATCACGCTTGCACGAGGTCTACACAAAGGCCGTCCAACAGCACGGTGCCGAGTGACAGAGTGCCCGTCCCTGGCTGCGGGGAAGGAGCAGGGCAGGAGCACGGCGGGTTGCTGCCGTTACTGCCCGTGCACCGCTTCAGCCAGTATCTTCCCGGGGATCGTGCCCCATCCGCACGCTCTCCAAGCGGCGGCTTCCCCGACAAGCTTACACCTGGAGTAGGATGCTAATTTCCACGTCACCGGCTCCACCCTCCCGCCTCTCCATCCTGCTCCGTACCTGCCCGGGAACAGGACAGGACGCTGCGTAGGCGCAGAGCTGCTGTTTACACAGCGTTCATGGGAACCGGAGCCAGGAGGGGCTGGCGGCTGGCCAGGCGGCACGACGCTGATGTTGAACTGCACGTTCATTAGAGAACGCGTAGCAGAGAATAGGACATTGTGCTCCTCAACAAGGCTGCTGTATTCACCAAAAGCTTATTTACAGGACCTGGTCTGAGCAGAGGACTGACAGCCAAGGTCCTGAGGTGGCTTCCTGGCTTTGAGATGAAACTCTGGTAGCCAGGAGCAAATCGTGTCTCCCACGACTTCAGTTCCTCATTTGCAAACGGGAACAGGCACAAGTGCCAGGAGGATACGATGTTAGCAAAGGGCCATAAGCACATCTGATGACAAGAGCAGAAAAGACCCCTGCAGCCCCCATCCCTCAGGTCCCTGCAGGTGTTCATGTCTGTACGGGTTGTGCGAGAGCTGGCATCAAGGGGTGGGTGTTACAAACCCCACTGGACTAACCATTGGATGGCGTTGGACTRACCTGGACAGCTGGGTAAGAAAAGGTCTCCACAGCCCACGGGACTGGTTTCTGAATGMACCAAAACCCAGAAAATCTCAGGATCGGACGTGAAGGCCACCAGCCAGGACTTGGTGGCTTCCTCCCTGGGGATCATTTTTCCCTACAAGTGAGTTTGCAGCATGCTGGCTCACAGGGGCTTGCAGGTCCCAACCAGGACTTCTAAAGATTCAYAGGACAGAAAAGCAGAGGAGCCTGCTAATAAGAGACATTTCTGCTTAGTTCCACCAAAGTCATCCAGAGCTGCAGAGCACGTGGGGGTTAACAGCCTTATGCTGCAACTACACCTTTATAGCTGAGATAACAGCCTGGCCAGAGATTTAGACATGTGGGGACCTTTTCCCCACGTGATGAATACCCTGCAGTAAAGCATAGCCTGCATCAAACAAATTTCCTTCTCTCCACACCCCAGAAGTTCAGCTGATAAAGAAAATTAGAGACTTGATCGTGCAAAGTGCAAAAGCTGCTGTGGTCCTCTTCTGCATTTGCAGGTGATMTCAGGTATGTTGCAGAAGCTATATATGTAATCATTAGTCATTTCTAACAGCAACTCTGAGCTGCACACACCCTTGTATACACCAAAACCACATTCAGCTGCTCATGCATCCCGCCCCGACACACACACGCTCTTGTAGAAGCGGTTCCAATGCAGTCGCCGGGGGTACCTGCTGCAAAGACGAGGCACTGTTACTGTCCAGGGGAGCCACGTGGAGCAAATTCACCTTTAGCCATCTCAGTGTAAGAACAACAATTTCTGCTGCTGCACTAAAACCTGGCACATTCAACAGTTTGTAATTCCAGGTAGTGCAGCCATTCCCCGTGCCAAGCGAGCGACACAAAAGACTCATTAAAATATTTATGGCAGAAAGCTTCAATACCCTTCAATACCCTTGACTGCTGCAAGCTCCTTTGTCCCCGCCGCCTGCGGGGACAGCTCGCACCTCGCTGCGGCCGGGGGCTGCACGGGAGCATCTGCACCCCCCCGAGCCCTGGGCTCAGCCTGCAGCACCTGCTTCGTAACTACAGCCGGTCAAAACCAGGTTTTCATTTGGAGGGAAAGACTAGCAATTAGGTTAGGTTTATAAATGCCTATTTTTCTGGAAGATGTGATGTATTGATCCTGAGGAAGATGATGGGGCTCCTCAGCCGGTTCTGTCAATAGCCTGATGGCAAACCTCCACCTGCCACACGCGAATCTTGGTAAATCCTCGAATTGGCAGAAGCGCTTGCAAAACCCACTTCTAAAGGGTGGCTGAGCTGCCACCTCAAACATTTCCTGGGAACAGCCTCAGCACAATATAGGGGACAAGGGGTGGCAGAGCCAGGGGAAGAGCAGCACCCCGGGAACATGGAGGGAGCCGTGGACAGACAGGGTGTATTTACAGGGAGCTGGTGGTTCAGGTGCTGGCAGCACACCCTGGTCCCCAGGCTACCGGTGGCAGCGGGACCATCCCAGGAGCTGCCAGGAGCCCAGTGATGCTGGCACCATGGGTTGGCCCTCGGAGAGCTCACTACGGAGGCAGGTCAGCAGCAAAATGCCTCCTTCAGAGCCAGACGGGACAGACGTACAGCAGCAGCCACCACACCACCGTTTCAAAGGGACACGGCCCCTGCAAAGCCATGCCCTGCGCAGGACAGCCACCGGCACCGGCTCCCTGGTGCAGCCACCACCCTCCGTGGCCACGGGGGCACAAATGCAGACCCTTCTTCCCGAATCGCCACAGTAACTGTCCACATGTGAGCATGCCCCAGTGAAAATCAGGATTTAAACTTCACCAGGAGCATCATCTCATGTCACAGATGGGAAACTGAGGCGGTCACGTCAGGCAGGAACACATCAAAACCACCCAGTGATTCAAAAATGCCGTGGAAAGCCCCAGGAGGGTTAGTCCATCACTAGGCGTGACGGGTTGGTCACCACGCCGGATTCAAGGACTGCTTAAATTATCCTTTGTCAGACTGGGGAGGATATTTTAAGGAAAGGCTCACTCCGTTTGCAAGCTCTTTCTTTTAATTCTCCCCAAGCACCCACTCCGGCACAGCGCAGGAGGCAGGATACGGCACCAGATGGTCCTCTCTTCTGACCTAGTGGCTGCGCTCCTCCGCCAAGGCCTTCCGGGGCTTCTCCGCAGTCGATGCTTCAGCACAGACGCACATCCCCATCACCCAAACCTGGGAGTATGCTCGGCTAAGAAACCATACGGGGCGGGGGGAGGGGGGAAGTGAAGCTTCTGAAAAACTAGAATGACCTTTTCAAAAGGTTTAGATTTATATACACTGAGGATAAGAGTGAAAATGCAAAACAAAATGCTGTGAATGAAAAAAAAGATAAGAAATAGGGAGAAAATGTTAACTCAGCGCAGTCCAGGCTTGTGGACCATCATCCAGGCAGCGTGCCCGTCCCACGGAGGAATGTCCTCACGAGACCAGCTGAATCATCACCGTACAATAGGARCCGATCGGCGCGGCCGAAGAGGGATCGGATGGTGCGCAGAGCCACCCTGGATCGGGCCCCGTGGCCGAGCCTGCGAGCCCCTGGGCAGGAGCCTCCCGCTCCCGGGCACCCCTCCAGCAACCGCCGGTGGGGAAACGCCGGCTGCGAAAGAGCAGGAGCACCCAGGGCACCGGCACGGCTCACYGACACACAAAACCGGCAAAACCTCATTCCTGCTGACCACTGCTGGGAGGACAAGACGCAGCCAGCTAAGGATCCCAGACAAGGTGCAGCCATCTAAGGATCCCACATTCATGGGAATGTCATCCTCCGATACAATTTTGGGAGCTGGAGTGAGCAGAAGGGTCCCTGGGAGCCGGGGCTGAGCTGTGCTGCTGGCGAGGAGGAGGATGCTCAGGGGAGGTTAAAAGTCCAGAGTGTCCCTGTGTGCTGGGGACCGTGGAGTCTGGGGGGAGGAAATCTCTTCCAGTCTAGATTTAACAGCTGGCAAACTGTGGAAGCATTGCTCAGAAAAGGCAAACCAAAAGTAAACTAAATGGCAACAAGGCTTATGTGTTATCTCCTGTTATTGCTGTGCCTAATCTGGTAACGCGAGGGAAGAAAATACTGGATGCTCTGATGTGTTCACGTCCAATCAGAAAAACCGCCTTCTCATATCACCCCAAACTAAGCAAAAATTGGGAAAGATAAAAGCTAGCTCGACTATACATGAATTTACATCTATTGCAAGAAACGTGATAAAGTTTCTCAACACACACCCTTGTGGCTTCAAACTCAGTGTGGGAGTTGAGAAAATTTAGTTTCTTGCATTTCTAATACTTAGGAGCTTCAGTGTACTTTTAATTTTGTCCTATTTGCAATTTCAGTCACTCCTTCCTTACGRAAGACTCAGGAAAGACTCTACAGGCGTTTGCACACCAGCACCGGGGCACGTTTGCCAGCTGTGCCGGGGAGGGCACGTTTAGCATCTGCCACCTGTACGCACCTTGCCAGCCAACACCGTCAGCCTCYGAAACACAGCCCATTCAGCACAAAAGGCTTCCAAAGCCAAATAAAAATCTAAACACATCAATAACTTTCCCATCATCATTCAATACCATGCAAGCGTTGTTTTTTCCAAGCCAAATACTTTGTGGGCAAAGTAACTCTTGGGAGATGTAACAGCAGTAAATCCTTGGGCCCCGTTACCTGCCTAGGAACCTGGCATTAAGTTCACTGAAGTCACCGGAACAATTTATTTGCTTTCGTAGCCCATACAGCCAGGAAACTAAATTGTACAGCCAGGTTCCCACAATGGCATCACCTGGAAACTCTGCTGCAAAGTGAGGGAAACTAAAACCAATTTTTCCTGAATTGAAAATGGAAATGCTCGATTCTGGCATTCCCCTGTTGAGCAAAAGCACATCTCCAAATCCAGCTAACCGCTTTCCTGTGGCAGGAGAAGGTCAGCAGCATGGAAAGTGAGGGGGGGAGGATATCRCTGGCGCTTGCTGTCTGCTTCACACCACCCAGCCCTTGGACAGACACCCACGGAGCAGCAGATGGATAACTGCACCGTGCCTGCRGCTCAGCCAGCGCGGGTTCCCAGGGAACAACTCTGCCCCGGGAGCTCCTGACTCAGCCCCGCTGCRAAACCAAGTCTAGCATCGCCTGGGAGGAAAAGGGATTCGGAAGACAAGGCAGCCCCACCCAGCCACTTCCACCACAGCTCCTCACGCTCCTGTTCCTCTGACCCCAATTTTGCAATGGCCTTCAATTGTACTGCGTTAGGGAAGCTGTCAGACGGGCTGATTGAGGCTTTGGCAGCGGAGCAAGTTGAGGAACGTGGGACCCAAGCCGCCGAAATGACCACCGTCACAGCGACAYGGGTCAGTCAGCACGAAGTTGCCCGTTTGCAGGACGAGGCTGAGGGCACTCGCTTGGTTGGCGGCTCCAGGATTCCCTTGCAAGTCCTACCTGCCAAAAGTGACTTTAACGAAAGGCTCCTACCACAAGTACGACCAGCGGCGGYATCCGAGCTCTGAACTCCTCGTCTCCAGGCACACGGAGGAAGCTCCGTGTCTCCAAGCATCCTCCAGTTTGGTGGCAAAGACAGCGCTTTGGAAGACTCTTTCCCCCACCGTATTTTATATTTCAGTTGCTTCCCTCCCACACAGCCCTGCTGTCACTTCACTTTTGTCCYGGTAAATGAATGACAAACCACTAAACTGCAGTTGTAGCAAATGTGATGTAGGGAGAGGAAGCACATCCCACGTACTACTGACTGCTCCCAGACTACTACTCCTCCGTGGTCCACCCAAACTGGTCTGGACTGACGGTGGTGCAGAGCTTTCGGAGGCTGCTGGCCCTGTACTCCTGCAGCTCTCTGAGGGAGCCCAAGTCAGTTTAAAGACAAGAATGGCTGTAAAAAGCTTGGGATTTATATAGGTTTATATCTCACTGTAAGGCAGATAGTGGGGAAACATCACCTTCTACTAGAAACGACCAAGTTTCCAGTACTGATGCGTGAAGGGAAATGGTTAAAACATGGTCCCGGATCAAGCTGAATGCTCAGAAATCAGCGATGAGGAAAAAAACCTTCTGATTTATTTTTAATCTCATGATTTGGGGAACCTTACTCAACYTTGTATCTTTTTCAATATCTCATTTTAAGAATCTACGCAGATGCCAAATCACGTGTCCAGATCCTGCAGCTATAACCACACAAGCGTGCCTTTGTGGAGATATTTTGATTTCTTATGAGCATTATACAAAGATCATCTGCCAAGAGCTGGTTAGAAGACAGGGCTTATGCTCACGAAAAACCCGCTGCCCACTTTCACCCGGTTTCCGCTACACYGCTCATAGAAAACGTTCACCATCTGCGCCGCCATCCCTGTGTCACCCAGCTCCTGTTCAAGCAGCGTGGGTGTTTCATCGTCGACACCAGCGCAGAGAGGATCAGACTTTTTTTTTTTTTTTTAATCGCATCCGTTCAAGTAGCATTCTTTGCTAACTGACCGCGATCACCCCTGCCTACGTTCTCCTACCCTATTTGCAGGGTGCGGGCAAACGAACAGGTCAGCATGGGTACGGCGGGCAGGACAGCCCACAGCAGAGTAGAAGGCGCTGTGGTGGGCACCATCCCAGAAGAGCATGTACACAAGCACCTCTTGAGGGGCAGGTGACACATTGGTAAAGTCCTCACCTGTGACTTACCCCCCAATAAATTCCTCCCGCACGCTAARCTGTGCTTTGCAAAGAGGTCTAGGAAACTGGAATGAGACTGGAAGCTTTTTTTGAGTCAGTGTGTCTTTTTTGTGCCTGGCACGGCTCCAAGCACACTGCCAGCTGTGAACAAATAAGGAATGATGAGTGCCTTCGCCTCCTGACAACATATGCATCCTCTAGCGAGGATGGAGTCACCCAAGATGCCACTACCTTCCCTGGGTTATGGAAGACCTCTCCGCAAAAAAAAAAAAAAAAAAAAAATGTTCTCCCCACAAGAAAACAAAATAACAAAAAAGTCAGGGCTCCAAACAGTTTATGAGCAGATCATTGTCCATCAAAGGAAAAATAGTTGAAGCACAAGAGCAGCTTACAGCCTGAGGGTAAGGGATCAGATTGCATTTGCTTCTCACATTAAGGGTGTGCAGCCATATAGCCACAGCAACATCACTACAACTCCGCACCTTCCCCAATGCAGCCAGGGTTCAAGTGATGCTTAAAGACCAAGGAATGAGGGAGGGAAGAGGGGTCATCTAACAGAGACACACGCTTTACACACATCTACTGCTTTTCTACTTCAGAAACTGGGAAAGGGCACATCATAGTCATCAGGCTAAGATGCAACTTCCCAGGGAACACTTCTTCAGTTTTAGCCATGAGGAATCTCAGAAGGGGACTAGCACTGGCAAACATCCTTCTGCTCACCGAAAACAATCTCCTTTCTTCAAAATGYATTCTGAGCGACGCCTTCCAATAAAAAGGACATGTCAGCAGCACAATGTGAAACAGCTTCTCCTTAAAAAACGAGGGCATTCTACACCGATCATGCAATCCATCAAAATAAGTAACACCCAGAGTCCCCAACAACCCTCGAGCAGCAAACCCTCCGGAGGCTTCCCAGGCAGACGGGCTCGAGTACCGACACATTTCCCCGCCTTGCCTTCGCATCCCGACCCCCCAGCCGCCGTCAAGCCCGGGTCTCTGCAGGTGAGGAGCCGGGCACCTGTGGGCTCCCTCGCCCCGGGGCTCGGCTGAGCGCTCCCGGCCGGGCTGACATTCCCCCGGATTAAGGGGGCGAGCCGGGAGCCCGGCTCCTTAAACGGAGGGAGAACGGAGCGGGATGCCCAGGGAAAGTCCTTCGCCATCCCCGACCGACCGGCGGGGTCCGCGGCCCCCCCGGACACCCGCGACACCCGCACCGGCCCCTCGGGGTCCAGCACCCCCGGGACTCACCGGCGGCGGCGGCCTCCAGCAGCGCGGCGGCCCGCAGCAGGCAGTAGTAGCGCTCCATCTCCCCCGCCGAGGTGCCCCCCGGCGGGGGACCGGCCGGGGCCGGGGCCGGGGCCGGGGCCAGGGCCATGCCCCGCGGCAGCGCTCCGCCGCCGGCAGCGCTCCGCCGCCCCGGGCCCGCGCGGCCGCCGAGGCGGGGCCGGGGGAACCGGGCGGCCGCCTCCGCCCGCCCCCCGCACCGCCCCCCGCACCGCACCGCCCCGGCGGCCGCCCGCTGCCCGCGCCGCGGCCCCGCTGGCTCCGCCCCGAGCGCCCGCGGCTCTCTGCCGTTTCTTCCTATTTTGTCCCCCTTTTTTTCCGTTTTTTTTTTTATTTTTTTCCCCTTTTTCCCTTTTTTTTCCCCTTTTTTATTTTTTTTTAAAATTTACTGCTACTCTCCGGTGTCCCCCGGCACACTGCCCTGCAGCCAGAGTCACTCCCCGCCTTAGTGCCTATAGCACATCTGTAAGAAAAAAAACAAAAAATATTTTCATCCTCTGCAAGCAGCAGTCTAGCAAATTCCTTGAGGAATATATGAGAACTACATTAAGCCATGCTACGGCCAAAGCTGGCCAGAGCTCCAAGCACATCGCCAGCCTGACCCATCAGCCTCAGTTTCCCCGATGCTGAGGTTCAAACAATGCCAGCTCATTCTGGACAGGAGCCTGAGCTGCCCAGGAAGGCAACRCAGAGGAGTGGATGTTCCTGTTTTTCCAAAACAACCTTTTAATTATGCTCCTTACTATAATAGCAGCCTTTTTTCAACACTTCAGCAGTCAGGGCTATTAATTTAGGACCCAAGGTCTAACAATGGTAGTATGAAAACACCGTGTTCKGGCAGACCATGTCCCTTCTTACACTGATACAGAATTTTTCAAGGAAAAATTACCTGTTCAGTCAGCCCTCCTTGTTCATAACACAGCAGATTCTCACTAACTTAACAGTTTGAATAGACAATTTTCTGTCTGGTCATAAAGCACATCTTGTGCGACAGGGAGAGTTCATGTGCAGTTACTCATCAAAAAAATCCAGCTCAGGTGCGCAGCAGTAAAACGTGGTTATAAAATAGCCATATGCAAGGCTACAAGCATGGGAAGACAGCCACACCACATTCCTTCTGTACTCTTATCGCAGGAATGCTATTTTCCCTAAACTGCAACAGCTCATGCAGAAACGAGGACCATCCAAGTGCTGAAAGTCTCTTTTTTGTTCTACCGCTGCGCAGGGGATGCCCTGCTGTAACCGGGACTCACCACCACTGAGTGATACATACCCACTTTAACACCGGCTTCTGGAAAAATGAAGCTAGCCAGTAGAAGATACAGCTATGTTATCCCTAAGGTTTGGCAGTCAGTCCATTTCGTGCTCTCTGAACACAAGACAAAATGATTAAGACCGGATCTGGGTCAGGTCTTTGCAGCCAGCGCACCCTGCCCAAGCCCCAGGTGGGCTAGGCTGGACCACGGCGGCGGATACTGGCTGGAATCCTGCACATCCCAAGGCTGCACCTCCTCCAGCCAATTCAGCTGGCGCAAGGCAACGTCAGCCAGCTCTCAGCACGGAAAAGCTGTGTTTGCTCAAACTAAAGGATAATCGGTCACGGCTTTTCCTTACTGTTGTTTCCTTACAAGCCTGTATGGCCACAAAGATTCTTGTTTTGGAAACCTGGCTGCTTACAGCCCCTCGTTTCGGGCATTTCACAATGAATGCCCAGCTATTCCAGCAACGCATTCAGCAGAGGCACCGTCCAGCTGCTTGTATTTTACACTGCCAGAAGCTGCTCGGCATGTCTGTCTCCTCCAGAAACGAGCGCTACTCGCTGCCTGCCCAGGGAACAATAAGCTGAGATAGAGGGAACAAGGAGAYAAATAAAAAGGAAACAATGACAGCCAGAAACACGGGTAGTTTTTTTTCAGGGATTTCCCACCCAGGCCCCATAACAATGTTCAGCGCTCCGAGAGTGGCAGATACACGTCWGTGTGCAAAGGGAAGGAGCCCTTTCAGAGAGCTGGGGAAAATATTGCCAGCACCTGCCGCAGCTCTCCTTGCAGAGCTTTATTTCATGTGGGTGTAATTCCTTATCCTAAAATCTTAGGGAGAAGGTATAACGAGAATTCCCACTAATTTTGTTAATTCCAGATCAGAGGCTGGAAAAAAAAACCTCAAACAAATTTCAAAACCCTCTTCTTTTTTTTTTTTTTTTTTTTTCCCCAGATAAAGGCTAGAAGTTGGGACTGGTGCCATTACTTGGATTTTAGAAATCTCGCTTCAAAATACCTGTTTAGTCAAACAGGAATGCTCCATTTTAGGCAACCACAGACATCCGAGGCCTCACAGTGACACAATCACCTTTTGAGACTGATCTGAATAATCATATCAGCTATTTCTCCCCAACRTATATTTTGATTATAATTTGGAGAAAACATAGGTTTCATTTCTGCAACTTCCAGAAGCTGCTGCTTTCATACTTCATCGTGGGACTGTGCAGAAAGCAAGGGCCGAGCAGTGAGTCTGGCTACGGCTGCTCCAGCCCCCCTGCGTCGCTGGAGATATCGCTCGGTTAGAGGCTTCTGAAAGTGTCTCGATAAATGCCCATCTGCCACCATCAGCTCAGTCCATCCCGTCTCCTAGTCTCTCCTTCAGAAACATCCTTCCTCTGACAGTTGCTGGGGAAAAGGGTTTCTGGTTAAAYAGGGTAATTTAACTCGTCACCCTCAATTCAGCCCTCTGTCCCAGCTCTCACACACAGTCCTGCAGGTGCTGGGTAATTTCTCCAAGATACAGCCCTTCTTTCATCACTGCAGGGCTCAATTGTTGCAATGTTTTTCCCTGGCTTGCTCAAATCCCATTTTTCCTGCTACACCACCTGGAAGGCTGCTGCAAACACCTTTGTCCTGCTCCATCACATTGTCCCCACCAGCTTTTACAGGCAATTTCTCCACTGATCCTCTCCTCACCTGCACGCCTGCTCCATGCCCCCTGCTTAGCCCCTGAGCCCCAGCGATGGGGAGCAGCTGCTTGGTCTTTCATGCCCAAACTCCAACGGGCAAAACGGGACAGAAGGGCTTTAATTTTTTTTAGGGTGGTGCTGGGAACTGGCAAACCAGAGCTGGCGAAACATAGTTTAGAGCCAAACTGATGTTGAAGGGAATTGCTCACCTCTGGAATAAGCATAGCAACATCAAAGTACTTGTGCAGAAGAGTAATTAAGCTCTGGTTGGTTTTCATAAACAGGGATTTTAGGACGATTTCATATGCATGAGGCAGCATCACCCCCGATCCCGGGGTACTGTCCGGCACAGGCTCTTTCCAGGCTGGTTCGGGAGGAGCAAGAGCCTTCACAGCCCAGCAGAAGTCCTGGCCGCACTGAAGCCAGTTAAACCTGCACTGATTTCATCAGGACCAGGATTTTATGTCACCTGCTATGTCAGTGTGAAAAAGAGAAAGGACTCCACTCCGCTCTCCCACTCTCACTTTTTCTCCGCGTCAGTCAGACCTGCCTTATTTATTTTTACAACCCCTGGTTTTGGAAGGGAACACGCATGCAGGTGCACACACACCCTTTCTCCAGGCCACAGCGTATTTTCCAGCTTAGCAGGTTATCCCGACGTGAAGATTTAAGCAGCCAACCCCAATCCCAGCAGCGAGGACGCTGCGGATGCATCTCCTCCTGCAACGGCTGCAGGGGGACAGGGAGGGACGGGGACAGCGCGGCCCCTCCGCGTGCCAACAGCCCTCACACGCCAACAGCCTGACCTTTAAAAAAACTGCTGTCCTTGTTAAAAAGCACCTTACAAAATGACATTGCTTCTCCTTTCTAATATGAAGGGTTACAGGGGCGTTTTAAATGCTAATTTGGTGCTTTCTGAAATACCTCATGACCCGCAGCCATCTCCCACCGCTTACATTTACTACTTTTGTCCCGTCAGCCTGGGCAGCCAGCTCGGAGTAAAACCCTTTCCAGCTCTTCAGATGATTTTCACTATCACTCACTCGGGCTATTAAGATTCTCAATGCGCGTATCTGGTTTCCAATAGTACAAGCTGCTTCTTAAAGGTTATAGTTTGTTTTAAATAGCACAGCCATCTGTCCTCCGGTGGCTGATGGGAGCTGAAGAAATCAAAGCAGCCAAACCGGAATTTTTCAAACTGTCAGTTTTTCATTACAAACATTTTGGTTTGAATCAGACCCATGTCCTAAAAAAAAAAAAAAAAAATTAAGTCTATGTATTTTTCTTCTGTATTATACAAACACTGTGAGTCTTGCTTTAACAGTTGTGTTGCGTTGTTGGAATTTCATCAATGCAAATACCTGGCCCGGACTTCACCAGCTCCAGGCACTTTACAAACCACAGAATAATCCTCACTTGTGTGCTTCTAGTCTTTGAACTAAAAAATACTTATTTATTACAGGGAGCCACGACACACAGAACCAATGCACAGCATTAAGAAAAAGTCTCCATGCACATATGGAAGTTGGACACATGGACCTGCGTTTTTTTTTTTATCCAATTCCTAACTGTTAGCTAAAGCTCCGAGTTCAACTCTTCTACAAAGTCAAATCAATTTATTCACTTAATTCGCARGACTTACTTTCTTAATTTGACAGCTTATTTTTCAGGGAAATGGGTTTAGAGCACATAGGCCAGCTACGTGCAGCAGCTGTTACCAGCAGAATTGCTAATACCTTGCTGGAAAAATAAAAATATGTAAGAAGCAACCAGTATTTCCTTAGGCAAATGCTGCTCCACATCAGAGCTCCGAGTATGGCCTTGCTGGCATCATCACCAGTGAAAATGCCGATGGTTCCCGACGTACTGCCTTGTAAAAGCCCACGTTATGAACTATTGCCTAGGAGCATCCAAGGAGACAAGACAGACAACAGATATATATTAATCAGAACAACATACCAAAGTTTATTGATTACTTCAAACAAAAGTTTCTGTAATGAAAAAAGAGCAAGTTGCATTCATAAAAGGTAACATTCACATTCAATTTCCTTTATATAAAGCAACGTAAATGTATAAAATTGCATTTAAGTGAAAAAAATGTAAGGTTGCAGTCCTTTTCTTTTTGCAAAAAGCTGAAAATGTATCTTCTCATTGCCTGTATATAATTTACACTTTCTAAATATACTATGTGGTTTTAAAAAAAAAATCCATAGCTGGGAAATTGGATAAATGGTGCAGTGTTAGGTAAATTTTTCAACCGTGTGTCTACAAATTCAATTTTAAGCTTTTATGCAATTTGCAGTCATTTATAATATTCTCATAACAATTAGGATTAGTTTTTGAAAAGTAGCTATTACTACACTGAGTTCCTCCGTTATCACACAACAGTTTTAGAGGGAATTTTAATTCATTTTCTTATCTTTCAGTGTCACTAGCCAGTGATTAAACTTCAACGAATTATTATGAAAAAACCCCAGCCTTTTTTTCCTTCAAGTTTTTCCACCGATAAGCCTGTACTGACCTTTTAGCTCACTAACGCACTGTAACAGCGCGGCATGTTATGGTACATGAACAACACTCACAGCATCACTGTCGGATTACCGCCACTTCAGCATCCTGCTGGCTTACACCTTACAGTTACTATCACCACTTTTTCTTCCCCCCTCTAACCCCAGAAGGGGTCTCCTGTTTCCCGTGATTTCACAAGTCATCCGCAGCAACAGGACTTGCACTTTTGTCATGAGGATCAGCTCTTCTGCAGGTCCAGGGCAGCCCGGCTGTCCTGGCATTCCCAGCACTACACCACTGCACTAGCTGAAGTTCTAAGCCCAAGAAAACCTGCATTTTCCCAAAAGAGCTGCTATTCGAGACATTTCATGTTGTTTCCAACCCGCCTGTCAGCACACGTGCCTTGGATTTGAACGTACAGCTATTGCAAAGGCTTGCTCCATCCTGAGACAGGACACTTGGAAAGGGGAAGAGAAAGACGTGGTTCTCAGAAGGCTCCGTCTTAAAACAGGCTGCAGAAATTAGCCCATTTAAGTGGCTTTATTCGGACAGTTCGCACATCGCACACACATGGCAAGCTTCGCTCTGTTCCCGCTAATGTCAACAGCAAAGCCTCCAGCTGAATTTCACGGGAACAGACTTTGACTCTAGGAGTAGAGGACRACACAAAACAAACCGAGAAGCAAGGTGTCAGGCTTGGGACCATCYGGGCTTGGAATGGTTTTGAATCACAGGAATTAGGCATTTCAGCGCCCGCATTTTAAAGGTTATGTAAACACAAGTCAGCAACTGTATATTTAAGGAGAAAGGTTAGATTTGGCATATAGAGCRTATCTTCATTGTATTCATCGCATACTTGATCTGTAGGCACCACATTTTAGCAAGAAAAGTTGAGAATGGGACAAGGTCTGCAAGTCGAATTTTAGGTCTGTGAAATGAGCTAGGAAAAGGAAAAAAAGAAGAAAGAAAAAAAAGCTTTGCCCATGGGGGACACATGCTGGAAGTGCAGCTCCGTACTTGCATGCAGCAAGGAGTCGAGCCGCGGTTGCTAACGAACACCACTTGCATTGAGGCCAGTGCAGCGTGTATAATACAGTGGTCCTGTCCATACGTCCCCTCCCATGCTGGGTGATATAAGAGCAGCCACCGGCCATAGGGACCGTACAGACCCCTTTCCCACTCAGGTAAGGCCCATTGCAAAGTCCTTAYGATGCACGCCAGAATTTGCCTGCAGCTGATCCGCATCCTGCTTCCACCAGAGTCAACGACTGACCTCAGGGGCAGCAGCCAGAGAGCAAGACTCKATTCTTCCAAAAATTAATAGTCCACGGTTCAGCGAGATTTGATGAAGGGAATGTTCCATCTAGTCCCAAATTGTTGTTTCTTTGCATGTAAGTGACACAAAGCCTGAGAGAGCGGGAGCCAAACCCAGCCGCGGCGTAGAGCTTGTTACTTCTGCAATGAGACTCGAAYGCTTCTCACAGTAGTTCCCCCGCATCGCTCTGCCGAGCGCCGGGGCCGGGCGCAGTCAGCACGAGGGGGAACCTTCACACCAAACGGCGGCGGCACACAGGGTGCTCTGTCACTGCTTATGGCTTAATGTAACAAAAAAAGCCACTTTCTCCACATATGAAGTATCGGAGAATAAAAAAAAATCAGGCATCTCACCTCTRCTGTGCACAGCCTGAAGAGAAAAGTTCCCACAACCATGGTACAGGTAGACTTAAAAAGAACATGCCCATTTAAAAACCAAATAAAGTTTAAAATGAAATCAGGTTCACGTATTCCTTTTATTTTTAAACCGGCTTCTTTTTTCTTAGTGCAAATAACTCAAGATGCAGTTTTATATGCCTGCAGGTTTACAGGCACAGCCCGTGTCCCTGGGATCACCCAAGGACCGCACTGTCACTCAGGCCTTTAAAGTGTTGAAGCAACTGCACRGTGCAGTAACATAAGCACAACCATAGGAGCCCAGGCAAAACGGCTGAAAGTCTGGCACAGCCCAGCTTTTGAGATTCTTTCCTCCCCACRAAAGCTTCCTTCCATCACGAACAGCCACAACACGAGGGAAAATGACCTTTTCTTCACCCTCCATCAGGAATGAACCCATCAGCAAACCGGCCGCGGGAGGATGCTCAGGCGCTTCCCAGCACCGCAGGTCTCCGCACGGATACCGCCGCTGCGGACGGACCGCAGACTGCTTCCAGCTGTTCCCAGAGGAGGGATGCGTGACTGAACGCTTTGCACCGTCGGCGAAGATTTCTCCCCAGTTTTCAAGTATTTCTGCCGCGTGCATCTGGCAATAATCCATCGCTGGGAGGGGACACCCCCCCCGCCGAGGGGTCGCAGCCCCAGCACCAGGCAAGACGCTCGCAGGGCTGCATCCAGCTTCTGCGTGAGAGGAGCGGGCTTTCCCCAGCACCTTCGGGGAGCCGGAGGGGGCTGTTATTGGGTTTAAAGTCTGTGCTACTTCTTTGGTCAGGCAGAGCAAGAGACTTCAGCAGCTCTCTGCTGCTCTCGGACACATCTGCAGCACTGCAGCAGGCAGAGGAAGCCCCCGTGTGAAATGGGGCTGGCATTGCTCTCTTGCACATCGATTCATGCTGTTTTGGATTAATTTCTAAAGATGCTTTCTCAGCCTCCAGTGACGCAGAATTTGGCAGAATTGTTTTTGCGGGGGGTGGGGAAGCCACAAGACCAAAGACAAACGGGTACCGTGGGGCCAGYGCCCTGGCACTGCTTTATCAGCACGGCTGCTTACTGTACTTGGTAACATGAAAGAGAACCGTCAGGTTAAACCCATGKTTTTTTTCCTACAGCATGACAATATGCAGTGTTTGTATGGGGCACTTTAAAGTATCCTGAGAGGACATCTTTCTGCCAAATTAGTAACAGCATCTTCAGTCTTCACATAACCATTCTCTATACGTTTGTATGAGACTAACATAGGCAGATCAAAGGGGCCAGTCTGCAAAAATCAGAAGGAAAACGCACATGTATTGCAATTGTTACATTCCCAGACTCATAAACCTTTTCCCGTGTTATTTTTAGAAAAAAGTACTTAGAATTTTATAGAAGAATGATTAGACCATGATAAAAGTGCCAAATTTCATTCACAATCAAACAACAGGATGGTAAATCAATTTGCACAGCCTGCAAAATGCTGTATAAACTCGAAAAGTGGCATCCGCCTCGCTGTCCCCTGCAGCTCCCATTCTTCCCCAGTCCTGCCGCCTCCCGCACCAGTCTGCACCAGTATACAGTGGTGGAGAGCACCACCTAACGTCTGCGGGGAAGGATCGGCCGCTCGGCTCGCCGGCAATGCCCGGACAAGCAGAAACCCAGATTTACGGCAGATACATTTGGAGCTCTGGCAAGCCTGGCTGTTGGACCTGCCATTCCGATTAAACTGATTCCTTTAGAAGCAGGTGTGGGTACAAAGGTAGGAGAGGTTTGCAGAAAATTTGCAGTTTTATGTTTGCAGCRGACACCACACAGCTATGTAACATCTCACCTAAAAGCAAAATTGTGAATTCAATTCAGCACTTTTACTTTTTTATTTTGCTATAGGCTTACTACGATGTTTAAGATCAAGTAAACTCGTAGTAGGATGCTCTCTGTGTGTGTATACACATACAGACACGGAGACATGCCTGCCGTACCGTATGTTGACATACATAGACAAGTACACACGTTTAGTTTCAATCTATGCAGATGAATTAAAATGTACTTATTTCTATCTGACAGAACAGCATGCACCCTAGAAAAAGGGATTTTGGTATAATTCAGATGCAATACTGGAATCATTTTAATAGCTGAGATTTGAATACTTCACTGTAAATACAACGTTAGCTTTTATAACCAGTTAGCACAATTCACTGACTGTAGTCTCAGACTAAGTTGCCTGTTAATATTAGCCTAAAATACCAGTTATATTGAAAGATTTGTTTTACATACTGTGAAATATTTCAAGTTTGAGCTGCAAAATATTTCCGTTTGGGAAGATCTGTGCACATATGAGATTCTGAAAAGGCCAGATAGGACAACGTCCCTGAATTAAAATGCATCCCAAGCATTGCATCTCCATTCCACAAGGACAGGTGCCCCACACCGATAGTCAAGAGGATTACAAGAACCATAGTTTAATTGATTTGGGGGGTTACATTTGGTTAATGCCTTTTAAAACCATCCCAACTCCTTCGGACAGGGTACCTGTTACAACACATTAGACTCATCTGAGAATGTTCTTAAAAGAAGTGGTCTGACAGAAGGTCTGGCCGACAATGAATCAGGTGCCTTCCTGCTGCTCTGCAACAGCGAGGCAAAAAGACTTACAGCACATGCGACACTTGCCCCTGGCTAATGGTTAAACAACGTAAGGCACRCACACACCTTTTTACAGCTAAGTCACATCATAAGGGATATAGCAAYATACGCTCCCTAAATACCACGGTGATTAATACTGGCTGGGTTTTGCAGTGCAAGAGGCACGGAGGGTATTCAGAAACTAGCCCTGCTTCCTGAAATGGTTCACTTCAGGCTTGGAGGTTTATGCTACAGGTGCTTTCGAGGGAGGAGGAAACCATCCTTGATCTCCACATGACTGGTATCTTCAAAAAAGCAAGTAAAACCGGAGATCTGCAGTGAAATCAAACGCTAGGGACGTGTATTCAAGGCACTTTGCTATGGGGTAGCCCCACCATCGCCACGGTCAGCAAGTCTGAGACTATCCCTGGTTGTGAGGGTTGAGTGCAGTGGCTTATTCGCTTGTACAAAGAACTTGTAGCACTGACAAGTGGGATGGACTGGGCAAGGTGGGCWCTTGGGGAGCTCCTCCTAGATCAAACAAGCCTGAGCTGTTTGCCAAGTCATCCAGAGGATGAACAAAATTGAGTCCGCTTTGTCCCATGCTTTAGAGAAGTTTGTATCCASTCCGCAAACACACAAAACTACCGCGGGGAAGGAGAGCGTAACCACCTCACTCGGMCATCCCGAGCACGAGCAGCTCACCCACCTGAGGTGCAGCAGGGGACCGAAGGGGAAGAGACAGATGGAAAAATTTAAGGAAAAGATTTAAATTAAAGCAAAAAGGAGGGAAAAGCAGGGTTTTGCTGGGTGAGCAAATCTAAATATGGGTTTCCAAGGAGTTAGGCGTTAGAAGGAGGAAAAAAGCAGTAGAGCAAGCAACACATAGCGACTCAGAAAGGAAATCACCTTATTCACTCCAAGAAAAGCTGTGATTGCTGGAAGTTTGAGAAAGCATGAAGATAGTGGATGTTCCTGAGGAAGGAAGGCGCTTCGTTACCTAGTTCACAACAGCACAAAAGACAGAAAATTGCAGTACRAGAAAGAGAAAGGCAGAAACCAAGGAAAACACGAATGCGCCTTGCAGTTAAAAAAAACCAAACAAACAGAAAAAAAAAACCAAACCAAAACATTTCCACACAGAAAACTGAATAAAGGCTGAGCAGAGCCGATGTGTTGTGTTATAGGGAACTCAGGGTGAAACCCGCTCCCACTGAGGTCAAGAGCAAACGCCCATCAACCTGGCCTCAGTCCATCCTCCCCTTCCAGAGGAACCCTCAGCTGCCAAGTTGGGGGTTCAGGCACCTAAATAATGACCCTAATCTTGTTTTTCATTTAACAGTCCCCTTGGGAAACTGATATTTATTTTTTCTCCAACATTAAGGTCAGGATCCTCAAAAAGGGCCTTGATTTGAAATCATCTACCTGGTCTTAGATATCTTTAAAAATTAGGTGACTGACTTCAGTGTCTGACTGCTGACAGAGTCATCTAGAGCTGGTATCTGCTTCAGGTGTTTTAGAAAGCTCTTACTCAAAATGTACATTTAAATATGGCTCAGCCTGTGTTTAGTTTGGTATGCACATATAAAGAGACTTTTYTAGTTGACACTTTGCTAAACGATTTCACAAGAGGCTTTTTTTAAGGCATAGAAAGCACCCTTGAAAGCAAGTATGACATGAGGGAACGGATCTTGAGGCCATCAGCTGAAGGCAAAACTGGGTCACCTCTCAGGTGAGTTGAGCTGGGGCTTGGTAACACCCAGGTCACCGTCCTGGAACTGTCCTATGTCCGCAGCYGAGAGCAACTCACTCCCAGCCTATTCAATAGGGGTGTCAAGCTAGAAACGATTAAATTGTACTTAATTGGAAGAAATTACRTGGACCCTCAAAGAATTCAATCATACTTCTTTTACGATCTCTATTGCTTTTAATTTTAATGGTTTGGGGKTTTTTTTTGTCTTGCAGGTACATGTTTTACTTCACTGATACTGTGCCAAACTTGTACTTCAAATGTTATGGGAAAGGAAAACCTTTACTACTTCATTGGATATACATATATATATTTTTTTTTTAATCAAGATAATCATCATTTTTAAATAAGGACCAAAGATAACAAGTTATCCCAGGTGAGGAAAGTGCACTGAAACCTCACAGGATATAAGAGCTTCAAGGAGAGAAGCCTGTTTTGAACCTCAGTATTTGGAAGGTCACCCCACGGTTTCCCGGGACACRGTCAGACCAGCTGGGCACCGGTCTGCCGGCACCACGGTGCCGGTCCGGGGCACGGTTGGCAGGACAGAAGCCAGGGGGGAAGGAGAGGGGCTGCAGGAGGGAGGGGAGGCGCAGGGAGCGGCGGAGGCACGGCCGGGGTGAGCGGGGGCTGCCCGGGGAGGAACGGGGCTGCGGGGATGTTCGGCACCTCTGGGCAAGCAGAGAGCAAGGGGCAGGGTGGTCTCAGCACGGCGCGAGCCCGGCAGTGCTGGCATTCGCCATTTGCAGGAGCGACGAAGAAAACTTTTAGGAGATGGTTTACGCTTCTAAAACGAGCCCTCCTCCTCAGCAGCGGAGGAAAGCTGTTAAGAAACCAGACGGCTCTCAAGGACAGCTAGACACCGCAGGCTAATGCCACGGTGGGAGCCCTCGGTTATTAAGGGGAGTGGGCAGATGTGACCAGACCTGACTGTTCCCCCTGCACCAGCACCTGAGGACATACCCAAGGGGAACATCGTGGGTGTGTTCTTTGACATAAAAACAAGCAGCTTTTTTTCAGGACACAATATGGTGTGTTTGATGATCAGTTCAGGTTGAAAAAGGGTTACTGTACTTTTAYAAGAGATGGCAGGTTTCCTTCCAGTGAAGGCAACTAAGGAAAGGCATGGGCTGAGTCTCTCCTCGCTACAGATCTAGGCAGTATTTTTAGATGAGCTTCTTGACATTTCTGGCATGTGAAAGAGCAAGACAAGACTCTAGAAAGCCTTCCTCGAGACATAAGTGGTACACGGTACTGTTACGGGTTCATCTGGTGCTTAAGAGTAAGAGAGGTCTTCCTAAAAATACTGTGTGATACATCATCTTGTTCCTTACCTGATGATTCTTCTCTTTTATATTTTTTAAAACTATTAGAAGAATTTCTGGGAAAAGGCTGATAAAGATCAGGAGAATTATTGCCAGCCAYGTGGAAACAGAAGTCAGCATATGGGCAAATACAAAATACATTCTTTGCTGCTTCAAGAAAGGCCTGAAAAAGAAAGGATACAAATAAATTCTGGTTAACACGAATTTYCCAAGAAGGTCAGAATCAAAGGCAGATTCAGAACAAACTAGTAGCAGTAACGCCTCCCTTTCAGATGGAGATGGATACAGCCTGCACAGAAGCACACTGTCCATCCTTCTCCCAAGGCATCTCCGGCRTTCAACCGCGCTGGCTCTGGAGGACTGTCCTGTCACCTTACATGATGTATTTTGCATCTTCCACATCTGTTTCATTTCGGGGTGGGGAGGGGTTTGAATTTTGCTACTATCACTGAAAGATAAATTATTCACCTTATCAAAAGCCAGATCATTTTATTTCAACTTTGGAYTTTGCTACAGCTTCTGGTTTGCTTTTGATGGTGGAAATCCAGAGACTCTTGGTCCCAATAGGTTATTTGCCTTTTCCTCCCTCCCTTGATGATGGAGGGGAACTGACAGATACTTGTGAAAAATGCCTCATAAATAACTGATGACAAGGATCCCAAAGCAGCTGTTGCTTAGCAGTAACTCAAAAATATTGAGCTATGCAAGTTAAACACACCARTAGAAAACTCACGTTTCAGCATAGAAATCTGGCTAGATCGCAGATCTGATTCTGTTGGTTAAGAACGCTGAAGAGCTAAACAAAGTCTGTGACCCCCAGTTAAAATATTTAAATCAGTTCCACATCTTTATTAGCAGGCTGCTGGGTCAAGGATCTCACCAGTAACCCATGGCACTAGCCCACGGGAAAGCAAAGGTGTAAAATGGGAGATGCCGTCTACTGTGAATGTCAACATGAACGTGTACTCCAGCACAGGAAACAGAGAACTAGTATTTGTCATGTACTATTGCTTGCCTGCTTTTTGTCATGTACTATTGCTTGCCTGCTTTTGCGAGACATTAAGTCTAAAATCCTGCTCGCTCTCAGATCAATGAGAATTTCTTCTACTCAGATCCAGGATTTCAGCAGCAGGATCTGCGCTTTCTCCTGCTTATTTCTCCCCCTTAAGCTGCCCCAGAGTGCCAGGCACTCTTGCTCTGCATCTGCCTCATCTTTTCTCGCCTTCCATTATCACTGGGTTTCTTTCCACCATCAGTTTTTCCTTTCTTTCCCATCCACATGCGCAAACAGATCCTGAAATATTTACCCTGGAACCTCCCAATGAAGACAAGGGCCTCAGCACCAGAAATGACCCCGTGGGCAGAAAAGCCAAAAAAAAAAAAGCTCTTGCCAAAGCCGAGCACCTGGATGGCAACCAGGGTGATATCTGCTTTTAGGCTATCTCTTTGGTAGGGAAAGGAGCATGGATGCACGCACCTTGCCATCCGTAAATCTCTGGGTAGCCCAGCCGAGGGGATGCTGCAGCCATGTCCCCCGCAAAGCCAGTGCAGGGCATTCCCCAAAGAAAGCACCATGGAAAGAAAAGATACTTGCCAAATGACTCCTCCCCAAAAGAATGAGAAAAACACATAGAAGGCAAGGGAGCCCCAAATCACAAAGTGGTTCATCCACGTCCAGAATCGGGTATCTAACGCTAGCTGTGTGAATAAAAAAAAAAAAAAGACAGAACAGGCATTAGATGCAGAGTGTATTTGATTGTATTCATATGAAATTTCTGACTGCTTTCACATTAAGGTTGAAATTCTCCAAACAGCCACCTCTCTGCATATGTGCTCCAGGGAAAATATTTTCAGTATCTACAGATTGGCACAATATCAACAGGGAAACAGCAAGTTTCTAATTGTAAGTGACACTCCTTAATAGAATAAATTTGATGCAACCTCTGATGCTACATGGAAGAAATGTCTAAAGGTTCTGGGGACTGTAATTGCCTCCTGCCATCACCTGCTGTCCTGAACCAAACATAAAAGACCTTTTGTAAGGTCTTATGCAAACCATTTTTTCTGGAAAGCTCCGTGAAACAAAGCAGATTTGCTATTATTATTTGACAGATGTGCTTTTGTGATCCCTCCGTGCTAAGCGGTATCTGAAACAAGGTGGACAAACCCAAGTTCCCTATCGTTCCTCTCATCTTGCTGGAACTGAAATGTCAAGGGGTGAAAGTGTGGGAAAAAGTCAACCGTAACCAACTGGAGTCCTCAGAAGAGGGCAAAAAATAAGAAAATAATTTAACCAAAACATAAACACTTATAGTCCAGCAGAGCCCAGGAATACAGACCATAGACTACAAAATGGACAGCGGTCAATAAGCAAGTTCTGCCTCTATGGAAGAAGCATGGTGCAAAACATATTCGTAGAAACTTCACCTTCAACACATTTACTGCACAATTTTACAGTGCATACACATTGGAAAATGGCTGCAAAAACAAGTGACTGAAAAAGGAAGGAAAAGCCTAACCTTCAGAGTGACGGTGAACACCAGCACGGTGAAGACAATCGTCCCAAAGGTCCAATTCCCAAAGACCTGAAAAACACATTACATTGCCACAGGTGTCTCGGTCCATCTCCTTGGAGAGGCACAGAAACGACGATGAGGACAGGGGTGCAAGCAGGGACCAGAGGGGAAGGGCGGGATGGAGATACTGCGACGGGGGATTGATGCTCGGAGAGGCGCCGGGCGCCCCGCACGACTCGCCACCCGCTACGCTACCCTGTGCCATGCAGTGCCACACCGACGGGTGACCCAGAGTTGGGACGGTGACAGGAACAACCTCCTACTAACAGCAATGTCGATCGAGGATACAAGTCATTGGACCACCTGTATTTCATGATTTCTTGGTAATTTACTCAGTTTCTGCTTTCTCGCAACACCTCTGCTCATCGTCTCGCTTTAGACCCATTTGCAGAAGGCACCAATGGGTATTTTTCCATCTGGTTTGGTTTGCGGATACTAGTGACTACGCACAACAAAGAAAAGCAGATACTGTATATAAATCCAAACGATGGCAATGAATGGGAGGGATGCTTACCAAAGGCTGTCAAGATCTGAATGCATACATTAAAATAGAAAGTGAAATGTAAAAGTTTTCAAAAAATGCAAAAAAATTAAAGTCAATAGGAGCGAAAAAGGAGTCAATCAAACATACATGGATATTATGAACAATTGCTGGTAGCAGTTCTTACAGGCATAAGTGTTTACAAAACAGGACATAACCACAGATCTTATTTCAGTGCTTAGACTGATCTCTCAAGGCCTTTGCAGAACATATCAGTGCTTCGTGTTTTATTCAAATACAACCAGAATGGTCATAAATACAGAAAGGCACTGAACCTACAGTATAGGGGCTTGACTACTTATAGCAGTGACCATAAACGCTGGCATTGATGCAACATATGCATATACATACATAAATTTAATCAGCTTTTCTCCAAGTGTTAGAGACTAAAAAAAACTAACGTTATTTTCATGGGTCAAAAGCGATGGTGTAAAGATGTTTTCCATCAGCTGAGATCCGATAACATGCTGCATACCCACTTGGGGAAAGGGTCCTGAGACAGCCCAGGCCACCACGCATGGCAGCCGCACTGCATTAATGCTTTGCTCTGTATTCAGTTAATCAGCAAAAAGATAAAAAAAAAATTTCAATCTTCCCCACCCCCCAGCCCTTTCTGTGCAAGCTATCCCGGAGCAGCTCCCACACCTCGCTCACGTGGCAATGCAAAAGCTTGTCCCGACACAAGAGGCACAAGCAAGCAGACAGCAGGGAGAAGAAGAACAGCCTGCTCGTTCTGACAGCGGTGCTAACTTATGCTGGCTTCGAAACGGCAGCAAAACCCCAGCACCAGCCTTCCCCCATTGCAAAGGGAGGAGGGCGGCTGAAATCCCGCCCCGGCGCAGGTGCGGCACACAAGCAGCCCTGCACCATGTCTGTGCTGACAAGCAGCATCTTATCAAGGTGGGATGATTCAGTCGCTCGTCACCAGCCGAATACGTGCCGAATTTCACGTGGCACGCTGGTGAGAAGGACGGACACTGCTCCTGCCCTGGGCCAACGTCTGGGACCATGCAGAAGAGTGGAAGAGCGAGGTGCAAAGCTCACCGGGTTGGAATAAAGCTGTGTGTAAGACTAGTTATTTTACCTAGTGAGTATAACCAGCTCTGCCCTGTTTCCATGGCAATTTGGAAAATGTTTCATTTCAAGCATTTGCTGCAAAGTCACACCACAAGCAAGGCTACGCTGTCGGACAAGACTCAAGACACACCGCACAGATTAAGCGTGTAGATATTCCCTGCCAGGCATATAAAAGAGGCAGTGCACAAAAGAAACACTCATCTCTTTTTTTTTTTTTTTGGTGGTGTTACCTTTCCGTTATCTTCCAATGATGAATTTTGAAAAAGAAAATAAACCCCAAAGAAAAACACAAGTCCTTCAAAGGCGCCCAGAAAGGTCCAGTACAGGAACGGCCTCCACTGCAGCATTGCATTATCCGAAACCTTCCTGCCAAGAGACGGAGTGACAAGAACATCACCATCACGTTTAGGATGCGCTGCAAAGCCCCTTGCAGCCAGGTGATCAGCGGGCTTTGGAGCAAGCCCTTGCTGTAGGAGACAAGGAGGTAAAACACAAATATCTGCCAGCATACAGGACATAAACATTTGCCATATGCAGCTGCTGGTCATGAGAAATCATGAGAGGTTCAGCATATTAATTTGTTTTGCCCTTCTCCTATAGGTAACTTGGATGAAAACCCAAGCCAGCCCAAAGCAAACAGCTGCAGGGCTGTCCTGAGCTTCTCCCCCAGCCCCTGCGCTGCCCACGCTCTCCGACATTAACTGCTGAATGTTAAAACCAGGGCAATGCTAAAGAAGAGCCGTACGGGATGCAGCGAATCTGTGCCATGTTTCCCCCTTTTTGTTGAATGCACAAACTCCCTCTTTGAGCAAAGCTCTGCAAGTCCCATTTCTGGAAGCGGTGTTTTTCTGCACAGGCTGAAAATAACCTCCTGAATTGTATAGTGGGTGTTTTTAACACGGGGGCTGTAGCAGGAGGCTCTTGGCTGAATATAGGATGAGATCTGGCATGGAGGCAGCAGCAGCAAACGGATGTGCTATGGGCAGAGCTCTGCACGGACTGCAGGCAAAGCCCGGCGAGAGGAGAGCGGCCGTCAGGGCAGCAGGGAGTTAAAAAAAAAAAGTTTCCTGCATCATTATCTTTTCAGATTACTTTCTTTAAAATTTGAAGATTGATGAGGGATAAAAACACGTTTATGGCAAATCCAAAAATCCCCATTCTTTTATAATTTTTCTTCCTAACTATTAAAGCAATACATCCATTTTCAGCAGGATGCACCTTGCAAACCGGTGTGGTGCTGGGCTCCTACAATTGCAGTTTCTAAAACAAAACCCTACAGAATCCTATGCACGATGTTGCAGCGGCAATGCTCTAACACACTGCAGTTTAGGTATGAGTAAGGAGCGTGGATAAACAAGACTGTAAGTGGGTTTTATTGCAAGGAGAGAAAATACAACCCAACTTCCTCACTGTGAGCTCTGTTTTGCATTCACATTTATGTCCTGCAGCACTCATCGTAAACAGGCTTTTTACAGCGCCTCAGACTAGAGATCTGCACTGCAGCAACTCAGCACTTCATACAGCAGAGGCGCAGCAGTCGTTCTGCATTCAGCAGCACACGCAGTCATGAATATTCAAACTAAAGCTATCTGCCTGCACAATTAATCTGTTTTCCCTCGATGGACAGACCCCAGAGATCAGACAGCCCACCAGGCGAATGCACAGGGGCCTGCTGTTATTGGTCTGTGCCGCGCAATATTCAATTACCAATTTATTTAAAAATACATGTGGTGGCATTTTGCCGTAAGAGTGGAGGAACACAGATCATGGATCTGAGTATTTATTTCAAAAGCACCCAAGCCCCCTTCCTAGTCTTACCGCCCATATTGCATTTGCTGATTATTCTATCCCTAAAGCAACTTTCACGCAGTATCTTTAGGTAACCGCCAATTCCCYTGGCTGTCCCTTGGCATCACTCAGCGGTGACAGGGCTTGCACAGGGCACTGGCCAGAGCAGTCCTGACCTGGTCTCTCTCCACAGCTCAGCTCGGCACTGAGCTTACTGCCAGGCAAGGGAATTAGCAACAGCGATGCATGAACCAGGGCTTCCCCAAAAAAGCATCTTCCTCAGTCCTTGCTGAAGGGCTGCACCTGAGTACGTGTGCGTGGGCAGGGGTGGGGAGAAGATGGGAAGCATCTTGGTTTCCATGGGGAGTTGGAGCCCCCCTCAGTTGCAACCAAAGAAGGAGAGAAAGCAACCAGCAAAGCAGAGAAAGGCAGTCTCCTCTTAAACTCGGCTTTCCATGGGCGACATGGCAAAAAAACTCCAAACGCGTGGATCAAAGAGCAGAGTTCCCTGATAACAGGCTCTGATATGGGGATTTGGYCTGTGGAGGGGAAGCCTGGGGGAGGATTATCCATCTAGACCAGCTGAGAAGCTACCTGCCTGAGCTGGGCTTCAGGAACATTTGACTTTCTGAAAGTGACTGGATCTTTTCTCCTCCTGAAAGCTARATCTCGCCTCCATCCATTACACGCTCTATCACGTGCTTGGCTCACGCTGCCTGGCTCAAAGCTAACGTGAATGAATGGTCTGGCTGCACTCGCAGCTTGATTTTTCTTACAGATGAAGAATTCCACCTACAGTTTATTTTTTTATAGAGACACAGCAGTGCAATTTGCTAGACCAGATACYGTTAGAGAGCACAAATAAGCAGAAATAGGCAGTAAATAGGACATTGCTCAGCTCTAATGCAGAAGCAGCAGAGCCAGCAGGGACAGAAACAGCCTTTTATGCAGTTCATGGTGACCCCATCACCGACACGGGGCAGGTACACCCRCTTATGCTCCTGCACCAACAAAACTTAAACCACGGATAACCAAGTTGTGCCGAGGCTTACCCAGTCCAGTGCTACTTACATATACAGCTGTGGATCTGAGGTCAGCCTGTCGATGTTGATATGCTGCTCCAGGAGGCTGTACGCCAGGATAGGTAGCGATGTGAAGCAGATGTTGTACATGGTAAGATAAGCAGCATCGTACAGTGGCTTAAAAGAGGAAGAAATCAAAATGAGACAGAAATTCCACTTCAAAAGTCTCCCCATGAAGAGACTAAAAGTTTCCAGCCCTTGCTTCTGTACATACCCTACAGATTCATCCCTTTGTCACAGGCACACGGGACAGTTTCATTTGACAGGGGTCACGCTCAGTGCGATGCCAGGGGCACCGAGGCAGCTGAGGCTGCGTGGCCGGGACCCCGCTCCCACCACTGGGAAGTTTTGCAACTGGCTGGTCTCATCGCCAGCTCATTCTCCAGAAAAACATGATTCAACAGCCCTTATCACAGCTTTTCTGTAGCTGCTCTTRTGCTGCTGTTTCTATTAATATACCTGATGTCTCCTGTGACTCTCTAAAGACTAGACTGTTTTAGAGGAACTATGGCTTCTTCTTTTTTAAAACAAAACAAAAAAAAAAACCAGCAGCAAGTGGTTCTGCCGAGACAAGCAGAGAATTATCTCCAATCAT
This sequence comes from Oceanodroma leucorhoa, assembly GCA_030449065.1. Taxonomy (NCBI): domain Eukaryota; kingdom Metazoa; phylum Chordata; class Aves; order Procellariiformes; genus Oceanodroma; species Oceanodroma leucorhoa. The sequence goes on along the minus strand of JASVER010000011.1, from coordinate 7,571,649 downwards.
TGACTCTTCCTTACTGTTACTTTTGAGCCCAAATAGACACAAAAGCCCCTAAGCTGACACAAAAGCCAAAGCTCTTGTCTCCAAGCACGTGAGCCCACCCACCACACGGACCTGTCCTTGACGTTCACTTGGACTAAGCAAGGCTCTGACGACACTCATTGTGTGTCTTTTTTTAAAGGCTGTCACAAAAGAACGAACTGTTCTTCCTTTWGAGAGACACCTTTAATGCAGGGAAATACAGCAAAGGAGAAAGGATCAGGAAGTCTTTGAAAACTTTTTCTCTCAAGAGAAGGAGAAGCAGCAAAAATCAGGTGCTGACAAACCAGCTAAACCCCTCTCTCGTTATTTTAGGAAGGTGTCCATCTGTGTTCATGGATGGGAAAGAAAGCAGATTTCTTTCTTTTCAGTTATGGGTCTCAAAAATATTATGCTCCAGATAYAGTGCTGAGCAATGAGGTCAGCTCCTACTGTCCTCTAAAGCGAGGTGAGGGAGGGACAGGACACCAAAAGCCAAGTCTCTGCTAGGAACCCTCATTGTGCCACTTGCTTTTTATCCTGGCTTTATAGACACGTTACTGGAAGTTACCTGCTGTGAGAATCCACAGAAGAACTGGTATAAAAACTGTGGTAAAATGAAGCAAAGGTTCTAGGGAAATGAAAGAAAAATGGTTAGCAGGGAAGCGCTTCACTCCTCAATCTAAATCCAAATAATTTTTCCTGTTATCAGATATTAGTGTCTGATATTACAGTATCAGACAAGTTAGGGTATTGTATTCTTCCAAGCACAAAACTAATCCAGTGAGCTCTTAGTACCTTCAGAAGACACTGGAAGAAAGTCATGCTCATATTCCCCTGTAAGCACTGTTTTCAATTGACAGGCACATGGCAGAGCCTGTTCTAGGGAAGGAAAACAGCTACAGAATATCCTAGACCTTTTTTTCCTGTTTACTATTTTTTTTGTCTATTGTCAAAGAAAACCATWATTATAAACAAAGAACTAAGCTGCACACACATCCTTACCTTATAGAAGAAATACTGTACAAGGTGTGCTATTCTCACGTAATATAAATGCCCATGTGCTAGTAGCAATTTTCTTAAATGTTTAAACTTTGGCACAGCATAGTCGCTGTTTCTGGCAGCCTGCCGTCCTTCTTTGCCTTTTATACCTGGAGACAGAAGCGTGGCAAAGGGTTAATCCCCATGGGACTGGAATCTGGACCGATGCTATGGCAAGGGGTTAATCCCCATGGGACTGGAATCTGGACCGATGCTACCCACTAGGTTTGTTCACATCACTCGGTGTCTTAAGGCATGACAAAGGCCTCCCTCTCGAGTGCCCCAGGAGAGCAAAACACTAACACGCTGCAAGACTTGGCGTGGTTTTGGCTCCACGACAGTCAGACCTGCCTCTGGAGTTTTTAAGCTATACTTAGGTTGCTGTCTGAGTTCCTAYGTAAGAGAGTGTGGCAAAGAGTATCTAAGCAAACCTGATAAAAGATAAGGAAYTGATTCCCCCACGGGCTTGCCCAAATCTCACACAGTCTAGTTATTTCACTGCAGACGCTCAGCCTCCCGAAACATCCCCGCACTGCAGAGCTAAAGACAGACAGTTTTGTTCACTCAAAAGCCACATCCAAATGAACTGCACTGGGGCCCCATTCATTACAGGGCACCGCGGCATTTCCAACAGCCCCAAATAAAGAGGCTGCCCTTTCTCTTCCATCGACCCTTCTTTAGCGGTATTAAAAAAAAATCTCCAGTATTTCCCATATCTCTGACACCAATCTGCAGGAAGGAGGATAGTTTCCAGCCTGATGTCAGTCGTACGGACAGGGCAAACACAACATAACTGAGCATCAGCCCCTGGGAAACACGTGCAGGTCCCCAGTGTTGAGTTACAGCAGCTGCATCCAGTTAGCCCTAATAAAGTCTGATATCTTCATTGCACTGCCTTTGCAACAACTGCCAGTAATCAGCCATTAGTTTGCTACTTGTGCCTTTTTTTTCTGACCAGCAAGCAACCTTTACCACCTTGAATTTGGCCAAAGAGTTTTTGAACACAATCAGTTTATCACTGATGAAAAGAGTGGCACTATCAAAGGTGAGCAGTATGTGATGATCCCAAGCATTTATCTGGAGTCAAACCCTGGCTCYGAAGAAAGCAACAGCAGACTTTCCRCATTTTTCAGTTGGATCAGTTTAGCCATGTGCAATCAGAAAYACTGACTGCGCCTCAACAGGGAACCCCAGCAACAGCAGACAGGTCTGAGGTGTCAGACGGGTGTTATCAGGGGTCTTACCTATTCCAACATGTGCTTCCAAAATCATACTAACATCGTTTGCCCCATCCCCTATGGAGAGTGTTATGGGGCTCCCTTTTGTGTTCTTCACCATTCGCACAATCTAAAAGATTTAAAAAAGGATAGCAGCAGAAACCAAGAATTCAGTAAAAATCTGCCCCACTTGCAAAAGCCCCCCAGGACAAGTAGTCAGGCTTTTACAGCAGCAAAATAACACCCGGAGAGTTCAGATTAATAAAACCCCTTGTTATTTCCTTTGCCATCACCAACCAGAGCAAAAGCCAAGATCCAGCTGCACAGGGCTGAAGGACAGTATTTAAAAACAAATCCCAGGCAGCAGCATCCCRTCCTTCCCTTCTGCCAGACCCCGCTCTCCCAAAGGTGGGACCTCTGAGGCATTTCAGGGGGCTGGAAACCCTCCCAGAGACCCTCCCGTGGGGCAGAAACACGCCGCTTATCAGGCTTGGATACCATCAGCTGGCGTGAGGAAGTCACAGACTCCACTYGACAAATTTGGAAAGGAAAAAAGAACAAATGGGTTTTCTTGTTTATTTCTAATTGGCTTAGGCTTGCGGCTTCCTGTGAGCATATTAAACAAAGCTTTTACACTCAGATTTGAAAGACTGCTGTGTTTCCATCATGCTCTGAAGCTCAGACGAGGCTTACACATAGCCTGGAGAAACCCTAGCTGATGAAGACAATCAGGTCAAGTCCCAGCCGATGGATTATAAGTGCATCACATCACCTAATGACATGCTTCAGTCGGTTAAAAGTAGAGTAAATACCTGTGCTTTCTGCAAAGGAGCCATCCGGCAGCAGAGGACTGAGGTACACTTCAAGCAGATTTGTAGAAATATGTTTTTGTAATTACTAGAACTGGAGTCCTGAGAAGGGTTGAGTATCAGCGACAGCGTTGAGCCATCTATAATCAGGCCGTATTCTTGACTCAACGTCCAGCTTCTGCAACACAATGAGGAACACRTTTGAAATAAAATCAGATTTTAAGAAGTCAATCTAGCCGCTTGTATCATCTTAGTGGAAAAGAAATTGCTTTTGTATTAATCTGCTTACCATGCCATTTTGGGGGCTTAGCAATCTTAAAAAGCTTGGATTTAATGTGCGCTCTTCACTAAGGGAACTGTGTCATTAAGTTCAAAACCAACTAATACTAGAGACGATGAGCAAAGCGAAGGAGCCAGCTGCAGTGTGTGCAAGCAGCGAGTCCCCAGGGCCATAACGTGGTCCTATTTCTTTATAAACTTTGCATCTGCATCCCAAATGCACACGGGCTGGGTCCTCCTGCTCACTTACCTCTTCAGGCTTCCCCGGTTTTTGGGAACGTCCTGAATCAGCTTTTTATGGTACTCCATCAGCAGCTCATGGAGCCGATCCTCCTTTCTTTCGCTCTCCCCCACGGTTTTTGCCGTCAGCTCCAGCAGCTCGGTGCTGGTCTGGAAGAGCCTGCAGGCGTAGCAGGTGGATTTGGCAGTTTCCACCTTGTCTCCCGTCAGCACCCAAACCTTCATGCCGGCTGCGTGCAGAGCTTCGATCGTCTCTGCCGACTGCTCCTGCAGCCTGCAAGCAGAAGGAAAACATCACTCCTCAGGTTGGTCCACACTTAATCCGTATAACCCTTATTTTGCAGATAGGAAATACCAGCTCAAGAGATGTTAATTGATCTTCCCTGTGCTGGAGAGACCACTGCCACAGGAATAAGGATTAGAAGTCAGCAATCCCAATTTTTTATTTGCAGCCAAAGAAAAAAAATCACTGTGTTATACTGTGAGACCTCAGAGTCAAGAGTAAGAGTTTAATTTACACRTACGGTTACTATAACTGCGCACAAAAATGAATTTGTTTTGATGTGCAAATTAACGCTGCGTGCTTAATTCACTCTCTAGAAGTGCGAGTACTTCTGTAGTTTCATTAATAAATCCCCATTCTTACTATACCAGCCAATTTTAGCAACTAGGGCACTCTGTAATGGGTTGTACCATGGAGTAATTAATTGCCCTGGACACTTTCAGCATCTGCCTGGCTGCTCAGTTCCACCACGGCGAGTCAGGGCCACGATGCAACGTCGGGGAGAAACTGCAGGTACYGCAGTGTCGGTGGTGGCGGTCACCTCTTTACCTGTCTTCCACGGCAGTAGCCCCAATCAAGTGCATGTCTGCTTCTGTGTCTTCAAAAACCTTCGCCATCTTTTCCTCCCTGTCCTGCAGAGCCATCTTAGCTTCATTAAGTTGTCTGTCAATTTTGTTGTACTCCTTCTGAGTTAGTTCTTTGAATGCCACGCAGAGCGTTCGGTAGCCATCCTGGTAGGGGGAGGGAAAGAAAATAAGCGGACAAGTGCCCTAAAACCAGATTTTCTACAGTTCTTCACTTTAGGGTTAGTGCTTTTCTCCACCATCAGTGCTTTCTGTCAGTACTGACCCTGACGGCAATGACAATTTGTTGGCTTGAGTCAAAAGACCAACTTCTCTGTGTTTGTACAGTAACTTCTTCCTATCAGAATAACCGTGGTTATGCTTATTACATGCATGCAATATGGCAGGCAGAAACTAAGAGAGAAGGACCAGAGCCGAGAGCGTGCATTCAGCGGGGAGAGCTGGGACCGGGTTCCCCACGACAGGGACCAAGCATTGCTCCCACCGGAGGAAACCGCCTGCTATTGTTACTTCTATTTTTTACTTGCTGGGGAGATGCTCGGACACAACTGTGATGGAGACCATATAAGTATATCAAAAGTCAAATAAACATTGGAAGCCAAAGAAACAGAAAAGGAAAGCAGCCTGGCTTCAAAACAATGTGAAGTGACACTCAGATTTTCAACACTTCCCTCCAAAGCAAGGTCACATCCCTATTTTTGGAATAAAGCTTTCCTGACCCCAGAAGCCAGCCAAATTCCAGCCGCGTGCTCACCATAGCATTGCGGTCCACGTGGACTTTCGTTTGTTGGATTTCTTCTTGCTGCACCCTTGGAAAAATGGAGGAGTCTGCTCCTTTACAGAAGAGAAGCAACTTTCCTAAAAGCAAATTATAAATAGTTTATGGCATTCACAAGCAGTAGAAAGACTTAACAGATTCAATAGCCAGCAAATGATGCAGAGGGAGAAAATCTGGCAGGACTAAAGAAGGAAATGCTAGAAGCCTGGTTGCCTACCAAAAGTGGCCTCGCACTAACCTGTGCAAAACCTTGTTTGACCTCACCTGGGACATGGGGTGTCCCTACCTGCCTCTGAGCAAGCTTTCTGCAACAGGCTGGACAAAGCGGTTTATTTTTTCCCATTTAGAAACCTTGGCAACCTTTTGGAGGAGAGTAAAACCAGCATCCCATACCCTGTGGGACTGACAATTGAGAAGGATGGTGACCTCTGAATTTTTGTCCGCTRTGCCCATGAAAACCCATCCCGCTCAGGGGAAGGTCTCAGATCTACCCCTGCAGTTGTACCTCCAGGCTGGAACAAGGCAAGCAGGGAGCTCTCCATGGGTCGCTGTCTCCATCCCTGTCCCCTCCTCTTATCTGCTGCTGGCCCCCAACGGCTGCTATGGAGAAAATCAACTCTATCCCAACCAGACCCAGTACARAATTTAATTAGCTTAGAAAACCTAACAGCTTAGCCTCTATGGGTTACAGCACATGGCATTATGCACGCTCAGTACAGGAATAAGGAGGATGTGGTTTATATTTGTGTACATGTGCACACATGTATGGGAGTCCAGAAATGCATTTAACTGTACCCGAGGTGGTTCTCACAATGACACTCATACGACGACGGACAGGATCAAAGTTCAACACATGGAGAAGTTGGTACCTTAAAAAAACCCCAAAAGAATAGAGCTTAGACTCAGTAAAAGAAAAATAACTATTTAAGACAGAAAATCACTAACAAGGAGCTGCAGAAATCAATACACCCTACAAGTGGCAGCACCCACTGGGCAATGTACCTTTTACAGCTGCTGCGCAAAAAAAGGGAGTAAAAAGACTCCAGTGCTGCTTTGAGCATGGGGCTGAGGGGGTGGGTGCCCACACGAGAACTCTGACCAGACAAGCAAAGCYTTGGGTTGCAGCTTGTGCCTGTGCTCCCCTCACCGCCCACCGGTGCACCAAGCTCAGCAGGCACCAGCGTCGGCTCTGGCATTTAAATAAGAAGTTTCCCCATAAGGGGAGTAAGAAGTGAAACTTGCTTGTGAAGGCAAGTTCTCRGGGAGCGCTGGGATTAGGTCAGTGATTCTCAGATGTCCCATGAGCTGTTAGCACAGTGTAAAATCTAATTATTTTCAGCCTGGGAGGGGGAAAAAAAGTCACAGGGAAGGGAGCCACATCATGCAGTTTAGGCTTAGAGTATCCCSCTGTGCGGCCCAGCCACTCTCCGTAAGGTCAGCAACCACCCCGTGAATCCTGGGAGCCATCTGTCCAGCCGGGCATGGATGAAGGATACATGCAAGGCACYGCACGCGCTCAAGGGACCTGAATTTAGACATCACTAAAACCTCCAGCAGATTGTTCCAGCCTGCGCCTTGCTGTGCCGCGCTTTGTAAAAAGGACAGGAGTTTTCGGGCAGGTCAGCAAGGTCTGACAGCCCTCGCGGAACAGCTTTGACCTTGCCAGGTTGGCCACGTTGACCAAACTCAATTAAGCCAGGCGGGAGCCRGTGCAGCACTAAGGATGCTGTTCCTAGGCAGCCCCTGCAGCACTTACATTTCCRTTTCATTCTCTTGGTTTCGTATTTTCATGAAATCGTTTTCAAGTCCTAGAAAAGTGAAACCATACCTGTCAATAAACAAAAGGACAGAACAACATTGAAAACACCCATTGGCACATATTATACATTAACAACGTTCTCGTTTCACCTKCTGTACTGCAGAGGAGAGCAAAGAAGTTAGTGAGTCTGAGCTAAAAAGCTTGGCTAGATGTTTGCTTGCTCATGCAGAGCCTGTGATGTTCTGGCACCGCTCCCATGACCTGGAGAGCTGGGCACCACAGCGTGCAGATGCCAAGAGCCTCTGGACACGGTCCCCTGGGTCTCTGGCAGATTTATAAGCCGTGAGTAAGTATATACAGCTGCAACAGCCTCCATCTAAAAACTAGGGGCTGGCAATAGCATAGAATGGTTTGGATTGGAGGAGATCTTAAAGATCACCTAGTTCAACCCCCCTGCCATGACCAGGGCTACCTTCCACTAGATCAGGTTGCTCAAAACCCCAATCCAACCTGGCCTTGAGCATCTTCGGCAGGATTCAAATATGGGTTTGATAAAAGTAATCCATCCTATTATTTTGCCACTGCATGCCAAGGAAGCAATTTGGCTGCAATATGCACATGGTAACTGGTCTCCATTTCTTGGGGATTTAAAACACATKGCCATGGGGGCTCCAGCAAAGGAGCCTCTGCCCCAGCCGGGCAGTGCAGCRCCTTGGGGCTGCTCTCAGCAGTGAATGCAAACCACGGCCTCCCGAGAAGCTGCTCAGGGAAGACCCTTTGCAGAGCACTCCCTTTTACAGAGAGCTCATTTAAACCCACAGGCTCACATGGCTTCTCAGGGCTGCAGGTCAGGCCCAGCTTTGGTATCACAACATGCTTCCCAGAGAGGGATGAAGTCCTGACCAGGGTAAGGGGTCTACCACCTTCAGATAACCCTCACCTCCCTCCCACCAGGAGAGAGGGTATTAAAAACCCAACATCTTCATATTCTTACTTTTCTGCGCCTTTCACCAAAGCAATTTCATCCGGGGAAGAGGAGATATAGGTGTATTTGTGTCCTGGATGTCCTATCAGCCCATCCACCTGGTCTGCTTCCTTKATCTGGACAGTGTGGCACAGGCAAAGGGCTCGCAGGAACAGCTCCTCGCGGCTCTAGGCAGGAATGAGGGAGGGCTCGTTACCAGCTTAATGTCATGCACCAAGCCCACCTTGCAGCACTTGGTTGTGATTTTTGTGTATGCATGTTTAAAAAAAAAAAAACAAACCCAAAACCAAACAAAAAAACACACACACACCCTGCCCCCAGCCAGGAGCTGACCACAAAACCCTAAGTCAACAACACACAGATTTCTTACCTTTTCTGCTTTGCCATAATATTTTAGGGGTCCATCAGTCTGAGAGAAGCCATCCACCTCCGAAATGCAGTCTTTGTACTTGTGCCCGTCTATGCAGCACTCTATGAACTCCATGCTGTTCTCCGTCAGGGTCCCGGTTTTGTCCGTGAAGACGTAGTCCACCTAGAAGCAAGCAGGCAGGCTGCCTCGCTGCACCCCCAGCCCCATGTGCCGGGGAAGGAGCCTCTCAAAACCAAAAAGGCTGGGGAATTCTAGTGCATCTGTGGCAATGCTGATGAGTACTTTGCTGCTATCCTAAACTTGGATCCCCAAAAAGATGCAGGTGTCCCACGGGAGTTACACCACTGTGTAGTTTTACTACTTTGCTCCTCAGAGCATCTCTCCTTTGTTTTCCAGTGGTTTTGCATGGGTGGCAGGAGGCAGCTCCTGAAGACTTAAAATCTGTTCCCAGGCTCTTCACTTTCCCCCCACCCTCTTTATTGGGTCCTTTGCTATAGCTCCTAGTGCTTATATAGCTGCTGCTGCAGCTCTGCTGCCTCCTTTGGAGGATCTTCATTTTGGTGCTGTATTTAAATTAGATAATTGCTACTCCAAATTAATTTTTTATTATTTTTTTTTAAGCAAAATAAAAAGCAGGAGGCACTACTCATACCCCACACTCAGTCTCTCCTGACATAGATAAGAAAGGGAAGCCTGAGCTATCTAATTCCCCAGCAAAGCCAGCAGCAGCGTGGTTGCATGTGCGCTGTGTGCCCAGAGAGATGACCGGGCAGACACTTTCATTAATCCTCAAAGAGACAGAGGATTTTTAATTGAAGCAGTGAAAGCAAACCATCCTGACATGCAGAACGCTGTGCCTGATATTCCCCAATATGGAAACAATTGGCATGACCCAATTCCTGCTCTTTCATGCACTATTTATAACCTTATCCATTTCGCAGAGTGAGTAGAATCACATTAAATGGAAAGTGCCACCAAACCAGCTGAAGCTCTGCCCTGAGGGGACCGCGAGGGACTGCCACAACAAGGGCTCCTACCAGGGAGGACATTTTCACCCAAGCAGATAGCATGTTCTGACCTGCCCGAGCTCTTCGTTCAGGTCCGAGGTGTTCACCAATGCCCCCTCTTTTATTTCTTCGTCGTACATCTCCTTGTCCCAAGAGATAAAGAAGGAACCCAAGAACTTCTGCATCTCTACCGTAACGTACATGGAGACTGGGATAATAAAATTGAAGAGGACCATAAACGACAAGAAGTCCGTGAACATCCGCAAGACCTGCAATGGAAAGAGAAGATGATGCAGTCTGTGCCCATCAGGCATAACTTGGGGGCAGGTTACAGCAACACCTCTGGGATTTTAAACAGCTTTTCTTCTAAGGTTGAATAGAAAAAAACAACCTGAAAATGAATACAGCTAAGATACAGGGCCAAATTCCATTTTCCGTCAATGTAGAAAATCTCATTGTCTTCTGCAGATCTACAAGGGTATAATACAAGAGTACATCTCACTGCTTCATAGTGACCAAATCAATGTTTTATTCAAGTATATTCCTCTTAAGAATATAGTACTACAGGCTCATTCTGATCTCAACCAACTAGAAGCAAGCAGCAATTTAACTTGACCTACTAAAAGCTGAAAGATAGATCAAGTTCAGATAAGGATCCAGGTTAAATCGGCTGCTGCATTTATATGATACATAATATTTATTTATGCTTTGCCCTTCTCCACGCAAGCATCGCCATGCACGAGCATGAGAGAGGCAGCAAAGAAACACAAACAGCAGGAGAGCCCGAAGGAAACGACAGCACTTCCAGCGAGCAAACGGGACTCGTGGGGCTGGCAGAAGACACCATCAGATTAAATAAAACTGTCAGAATAAATAAAGCTGGAGGAGGTGCTGAAACACAAATCCACTTACCTTGAACGTCTCTCTCTCTTTTTTAGTCTTTTCRTTGTACCAAGGCTCATCATTAAATGGATTACTCTGCCAGACATATTTCAGAGTTGTGCACACAGTTGCCTTGCTCAATAGGATGCACAAATACACTATCAAGAAAGCGTTGATAGATCTGAAAAATAGGTTTCTTTTTTAAATTTTGGCCGCTATTTTTATATGGAAAATCATGCAAATAAGCAGGAACAAGACTGCCTTACTTTTAAGAAGGGAATTACAGAACAACTGCTTTTGACAGTGTTGATATTCAGGGTCAGTTCATATATTTTAACATTTCTTAATTTTGTTTTTAAATTAAAAAAAGCTACTAAATTATGCAGCTTCTTGCAAGATATGCTTATTCAAATATACAGATTTGCTATGCAATCAGAGAGCATCTGAAACAAAAGGCAGCAGATTAGGGGATTATTTCTGTACAAGCCATCCATGAAAAAAGAAAAAAAACAACAGCTTTTACCGATTTTTTGCCAACTATAAATACTCACTTTTCTACAGCAGACCGTTTCTGAGATTTCCCTTGGTAGTTCAAAGCCATTTTCGTTTCCATTCCAGTATAGACTGCAACTCCTACAGGGTATTAAAGCAGGGCTCATAAGGGACTGGCAGCCCCCGAGGGACCCAGCCTACATTCAGCTGTAAGGGGCATCAGTGTTTACATGAAACTCGAATCCCAGTTGAAGAAAGAGGCATTACCCAAGGACTGTTCAACTACAGAAACCTCCGAGGCCACTAAGTAATATAACTGCATCTATCCCAGAGCACTGAGCAGGAGCCTATGGATCACATACAGTCAGAAAAAACATCAGTCTTCTGTAACAGCCGTCACCTGCAATCACTAGAGGTTGGGGCTGTGATCCTAGCATACATTTTCAGCAAAGGATTTGGGAACAACTCCCTGCTCTTTATATCTCAGGCAAAAAGAAAAGCTTGCTCAGGTGTATTAACACAACCTGCACAGCTTGGCAGCACTGCAGATACAACCAGGATCTCCTAATTTCACCCTGTCAACTTTGCAATCAGCTTGCATACTGAATGCAAATGTAGAGCCCTGGCAGACACACAGTAGAGAAGTATTTTCCCTCTCCAGATTTAGTGATGAGCATCTACATTTGTCATTATTTATCAGAACTATTCAAACAAACAAACAAATAAATATAACAACTGTTCACCATAAATCTTCTTGGTATTTTTGAGGGTAGCACCTTTCAGCAAGAGGTTTTCAGGACCCAAAGACCTAAACATAAAAGAAGTTATAACATTACATCACTCAAAGAACATTCAAACTGCTTTATAATTTAGACCCAGAGATAGATTATAAAGCTAAACAGATGTTCTTTAGATCCGAYTACTTGATTTGTATGTGAAATTGGGCACTGCTTGAGTTTGTTTTTCTCTTAATATACTTACATTTCCATTTCGTCTTACGCAGACTATTCTTGGCGCTCAAAGTTCCAAATTTAATGGGGGATTATCAGTAAGGCTTTTGAGGAATAAGTGCAAAATGTTCAGATATAATATGTTCCAATACATATATAAAAACCTGATTTTAAAAGCATCGAAAACCTGTCCATKCCAGCACAGTTAATCAATGGCACCAAAGCCGATGGCTTATTTTGCTCCCATTCRTGTTTTTATTTCTCTTCAAAACCCCCACCCATAACCCTCTGTTGCTTCTAGGGTCCGGGTAGATCCACCGCAGCATGAAACACGGCCGGCACCGCTCCGGTGACAGCCGTCTGGTTTTGATGACTTATAAACATTATTTGCTTATTTTTTCCCCGAAACATCTGATGGATGTTTAAGTTTCTGCTTTCCCTCAAATAACAATTTTTTGCAATTGCCTGGTAAATTTGTTCCCCATCAGGAGGGGAGGACATTACTGGGTGGTCCTGCACTGCTTCSCCAAGAGGGGCTCAAACAAATCACAGGATGGCAGAAGAGCGCAAGTGGAGAGGTAAACTACAGGCCTCCCTTAAGAATGAAATATTTGGAATGATTAAAGAAAAACAACCATTCCCTAATGATGGCAGCACAAGGTCAGATCCTTGAAATCTGATATAGATGCCCAAGCTCTTTGAGGAGGGCCAGCGAGGCGACTGCAAGACCAACCTGGCTACAGGCTCTTGGTTGCTTCTGTAGATGATAATTCTTCCAACAAATCTGCAATAAAAATGAGAGAAACTTGTATTACAAACACATTAACCTTAAAGAGAGCTACTACATACATCCTAAAAAAAGTCATTGACAGAAGATGGAAACAAACACATCTATGAGTGCATTTGAGAGTTTAACGCTTCAGAGGTGGCTGCGCTCGGGACAGATGGAAACCACACGCTCCCCACGGCCGGGGGTACCCCCCAGCTGCCACCCACCAGCGGAGCAGCAGTACCTGACCGTGCCCAGCACATCCCCATTGCAGAGTGCAACACACCCCAGCAAACCTCCTTCAAGAGATTTAACCACAAAGACTGCTTACTCCTGGAAGTCATTCAGCCCAACGCATTTTACTTGGAAGGTAGAGTGGTCTAAGAATTGGCACACGGACCATTACTACGGCTGAGCTGACAAAAAATAGCTCATTACACCACGACAAGCGTTTCACCGGGGAAGTTTTGCTGCAGAGAAACTGAGCCCTGAAGAAGTCTGGTGTTGACTTTGCCATCCTTGTATGGAAGAAGCCCAGCAGCTTATTGCTGCCTCAGAAACCTTTCTGTCTCTGATGAAAAGAAAACACCCTTTGCTTTGCCGAACTGTAACTTATCAGATCCCCTAGCCGATGGTGCTCAGGTGTCTGCAGGGAGATGASACCGGGCAGTGACAGGGCAGGAGGGACAGACTCACTTGTAGAGGTCGGGCTGTGGCTGCTCGCACTCGATCGTGGCGGTGAGGGCATCGATGGCTTCATCCGTACAGAGCACGGTGGTATCCCGCACCGCGTAGTGGGTCTGGGCAGAGAAGCAGAAGCAGCGTCACCACGAGCCCCCAGCAACACAGCCCATGTTTCACCCCGATACTTAAAATACCACCACGCAAAGGCTCGTCAGCACCGGCAGCTCACCCGAGCCCTCGCCCCGCTCCCACACAACAGCTGAAGCATCTCTCAGTTAAAGACTGAAGTCAATAAGCTTAAGAGAAACCGTAGCGGGAAGGAGCTGCTGGATATCTGTTCAGCAAGGCGTGTACCAAAAGCAGAGCATGTTTGGTTTGCCCCCAGGGACTTGCTGCMGCCCTGGCTGGGGTSGGGGGGAGGCTGCAGGTGCCCCCGGGGCAAAGGAGCTCTCAGGGACCACCCGCCCGCCCGCTCCTGAAAGTAATTAGATGCAGCTCCAGTGCCCAGGGATCAGGCAGAGCACTGGCAGGCTCCAAGCTATTTTTAGCAGCCGCTGCTGCTGCTAAGGTTCATCTCTCACAATTAACTGGAAAGCCCACGAAGGATCCGCTCGCTGCCTTCCAGGCTCTATTTATAGGAGCTACTCAGAGCTCCAAGTCACGGCAGGCTGCCTTAATCCATCTTCATAAACAAATTCATTAAAAAGCTTCCTCCACTCCTTACGTTTGCGTTTCCCTCCTTGCGCATCCTGGGAGGAACTGTTACGTTACACACGCCGTAGTCATGACATTATAAATACCCACCTTCGTGCCGTTTTGGTAACCTGCCTGGATTTTCATCTTGAAAGCAGACGCACAAACACACATGCATCTCTGGTGTAAATCACAGCCTTTGTGAAACGCAACTCAAAACCGTTCCTGCAGTGCACAGTACCAAACCCGACCCTTGTGCGGGGTTCTGCACCCGCTGCTCCTGTCACCATGGATGCTGGGCAATTACTGAGCCGATACTTCAAAGCCGCCTCCTACTCAATTCCACAATCTTTACAWCCTTGGTCCCTTAGCGTATTTAGAAAACACGTGTTCTTTTAGATAATGTATGACCAAAGATTTGCACTTCAAAGACAGAGTCCTGACAAAATCCCTTTTACAGTTCTGCTCCAGTTTCACTTGACCAGGCATCTTTCCCATTCCTCAACCTGACATACCCCAAATACCAGAAGAATCCCCASCAGGTAGGCAGCAGATATCAGTGCAGGTGAGGTTTTGTGTGTATCTGAGTGTGCTTCCCTCACCCTCCTTTTGCAGCAAAGCCTGTTTCCTAATGTTAGATTTATTTCCCCAAACAGCACTTGCTTCTCTATTCCCCCCCTTCCCCTTCAAACTCATCTTCATCTCATCAAGAAACAGGAGACAGCTCCCGGTCACCTACAGGAATCCAAAAAACCAGGAAAAAAAMCACCACAGTGCTTGATACAGAAATTCAGCATTGCACTTGCAGACTCAAAAGTTAGTAAGAGCCAAGACTCTGCAAAAGTTATGTGAACTCATGCGTACAATACACCTCACACAAATAAGCAATTGCCTACTTAACATGGTTATCTATTTTTAGCCTCAAGCCACTTCAAAGCTCCACTCCTCTTCACCAGTGGAACCRCTATGGTGCACCAGCACTGCATCAGCTCCTACACAAGATTTCCAGTACCAATTAACAGCTGCCGATAAAGACATGAGCCACAGACCCCATACAACACATACCAGATCGACAATGGTATTCCCACTGACTTCAGAGGGGGCCAGAATGAATCACGTCATTTTAAAGTATCTTCCAGTCTTACTACTGCAGTTGCTACTCTGTGTATAAATATTTATCAAATGCAAGTGCAACCAAATGTTCATGTCTTCTGATATATGTATATTTTTTGTTGTTGTTGTTTAGAGGGGGGGGATGAATACAGAAAGAAAATAAACTGAAGAGGAGATTCATCCTCAGCAAGACTAGTATTAAATTTCACTGTTTGATTCAGGGAAAGGGAGAGAAAAAAACCCAGAAGCAATGTTTTTCTCATGCTGGTGAAAAATTCCCCAAATGAATCTAGACATACTGCTTCAAAAAGTCCCCATCTCACTGGAAAAGCTCGGTTAAGTAACAGATGCATTGGCAGGTACTGGAAAGGGAGCTGAAGCAGCTGCAGGCGCTGCTTTACCGACGCACCAGACCTCACGAGGAGCAGGAGCAGGGAAGCGCTAACATGCCTCCCATGATGGGCAATAAGGCAGCGAAGCTGCATCAATAAATATCGATACAATTTGGGGCAGCACCAGCAGAAATGGCTGTTAGAGACAAAAYGGAAAACAAACAATCCCCAAGGGACTTCGGTGCTGGGAGCACTGGGAGCAGATGGAGGGAAGAGCTTAAAATACAGCCACGCAGCCGTGGGGATGGGCTCTGCGGGAGCATCCTCCAGTTAATCAGACAGCTCCCGGCACAAGCGCTGGCTTCAGTGGCAGCTCCAGGCACCCAAGTACCGGCTCCCAAACGCCATCCCATCCATCCCCGTCACCTTGAAATTGGACTCGCCATCGAGACTCGCTGTAGTGACGTAACAGGTCCCGTCAATGCTGCTCGAGGCCAAAAATATCAAGTCACAGGGGAAGGTCTCATCTGCTTTCACTTCTACTATGTCTCCAACCTGGAAGAAAGGAAACRTTTACATGAAAAGCCCTCTTGGTTGTTGTTAGATGGTTACAGATTTAGYTTCTCTCAAAGCCTAAGAGAGATCACCTTGGCTAAAGGGGAAATCAGGGTTCAAGAGGTGCACGGGTTCCTGAGCACAGGTCCACAGCYCGACAGGTCGATCCAGCCCAGCACCAATTCAGAGCACCCACCTGGTGCAGTTAGTATTTATTTCTCTGCTAAATCATAGAATCGTAGAATAGTTTGGGTTGGAAGGGACCTTTAAGGGTCATCTAGTCCAACCCCCCTGCCATGGGCAGGGATATCTTCAACTAGATCAAGTTGCTCAGAGCCCCGTCCAACCTGACCTTGAATGCTTCCAGGGATGGGGCATCTCCCACCGCTCTGGGCAACCTGTGCCAGCGTTTCACCACCCTCATTGTAAAAAATTTCTTCCTTATATCTAGTCTGAATCTACCCTCTTTTAGTTTAAAACCATTCCCCCTTGTCCTAGTTCAACAGGCCCTGCTAAAAAGTCTGTCCCCATCTTTCTTATAAGCCCCCTTTAAGTACTGAAAGGCCRCAGTAAGGTCTCCCCGAAGCCTTCTCTTCTCCAGGCTGAACAACCCCAGCTCGCTCAGCCTTTCTTCATAGGAGAGGCGTTCCATCCCCCTGATCATTTTCGTGGCCTCCTCTGGACCCGCTCCAACAGGTCSRTGWCTTTCCTGTGCTGAGGGCTCCAGAGCTGGATGCAGCACTGCAGGGGGGGCCTCAACAGAGCAAATCTTGATGGAGCAAAAGACTCCGTACTTGTCTGAAGTGCGGTGTGATGAATTAATGTCAAAGCTAGTGTACTTTCCTGGTGTCCTTGGGAGAGTTGGAAATAGAAGAGGACTGCCTGTCCTGGAGAAGTGCAAAACGCTGACAGATCTGTCACTTGTCAGCCCCGGTACAGCTTTTGCGAGACAGCTTTTCAAAAGCTATCAAAGGCAGCTTCACTCCTTAACCAGGAACGGCTGTCTGAGCATCTCGTCTGAAAGCGAGCATGCCGGGGCAGCTCTAACCGCAGCACATCCCTCCTCCCCTGCCCTCACCTCCCTACCACACGCCCTCGTGTTCCCATCGGCTTCAAGGATAACTACACGCGAGTTCTCTGTTAACAGTTACCTTGATTTTTTCACTCTCTTTCTGCACTTGCTTTGCATTTTCGACAATGAAGACATTGCTTTTGTTCACTTCGTTGTCAGCTCTGTGCCTCAGCCAGTCCTCGTATCCCTARGCATACAAACACAGGCAACAAACTCGTCATGAAGCAAGTAAACTAACGAAAGAGGATGAGTGGGGATTGAGAGAGAGGGAGAGATTAAAAAAAATGAATAAATTAAGCAGTCCTCAGACCTCCTTCATGCCTGACAAAACATCAACCACAGTAACTCAGACTGAATCAATTTATTTTAAAAACTTCATATGCATATTTGACAGATTCAGAACAGATTAAAATAACACACAAAAATAATCTATATGCAGCACATGTAACGAGCAGCTAAATTACTGTAACATGTTTCTATTATTCTCAGTGTTGGCAAGAACAGGCTGATAATATGAATACTACACTTAGCGCCCTGCAACTCTTTCCTATGGCAACGCAGGACAAGAGTCTTCCTCTTCAGTCCTCACTGAAAGAATAAAACATTCAGATTTGAAGCAGATGCATTTTACTCTCCCTTTCTAGCCCCTGCAAAAGAAACTTCTTTTATTATTCAGTCCTTCTGTACAGGAAATTTTAAATGGCACACGTGCGTACGATGGAAGGAAAAAGGTCTTTTAACATCTTTAACAYGATGAGGACCACATATTTTCGGGGCTAGCTAAGTGGTTGAACAGAACCTGTCCTTTCCATTTACCAACACAGAAGCAGAGCGTGGGCTATATTTGGAGCAAAGACTCGGACAGCATTTCTAAAAAGAGAAGAAAAATTCAAGTAAAGCCAGAACTACAGTGGTAACCTTTACTGACCCTCACGGCTGGCTTACAACAGTACATATAGAGATGTTTTACATTGCCAAAACAGGAGAGAGACCAATAACCACACTCAACAGGCAGCCTCTCTTGAAAAGCAYCAGTATACATGTCTGACCTTCTGAGAAGGGTTCACTAAACCTACCAGCCCGTTTTGGTGATTTCTGAGTATATTCAAATACATGCTCATCATTYTCTCTACCACATGTCCCAAAGAGCATCTTCCTCTCATTGACATGYGTACCTGTTTGATAGCTGTGACAGTGATGACAAAGAAGAGCGGGAGGCCGCTGGTCACCGGGCTGGTCGGGGTGTCCACTATCACCTGCAGAGAGAAAAAATGTACTGCTGACARCTGGTTTTCAGGCAGCAGAAGAAACAAAAACTCTGGCAATGGGGGAAAAAGGGTGCTCAACCCACTGGGGGTAAGTCACACTCCAGCAGAGAAGGGAGGGAAAGAAGGAGCACACGAGAAGGACCAGCACAGATGTCCCCAGGAGTGCTCTCCGCCGTCTTGAGAAGACTACAGTCCCTCCCCTCCTGAAGACCATGGGATGTCCTCAGGTGGGAAAAACCCCATCAGAAGTAGCTTAAAACCTAAATTTGACCTTGCACTAGTGAGAAATAAAAGCCTGGATGAATGGGCTGCTGGGGATGGGCTACATAAACACAACTACAAGTGYGGGTGCCAACGAGACTGCTCCCACCACGGGATGTGCTGGAGAAGACCGAGGTAGAGAAGGAGGATGGGGCAGAGGCAGCAGCAAAGCACGAAGTGAACAACACCGTCATTTCTCACTGAGCCACACGAGGGCCGTTTCTCCTCTTTGGCAGTGAAGATGGGGCACATCTGAACCCTAAAACACGGTTSGTTATGAGAGGGAGGACAGTACCAGTCATCGTGAACCACTGACACTCAGACTAAAAATAACMCATGTCAGCCCAAATTAGCTAGGAAATATATTGCAGAGTGGAACATGAATATTTAAATAAAACAAGCTCTGAAATTTGGAGTTAAGAGCACAATTTAAGCACAGTGACCGCACAAGGGCCTTGGGGTGGATAGCTGGATTCTTCCCAGTTCAGTGCAGCACTCGAGCTAGCACCGCGGCAAAGACCAAGCCCCTTCATTGTTAATTAAACCTTCTTGCTGTGGGAAACCGCTGTTTCTTCTGACCATATCATGACTTGGCCCGAGGGCTAAGAACAGCCGAACAGGTTCATAACTGGGAGGGAATAACATAAGAGGAGGAAAAGCTGCGCCCTTGCCCCACCTTCCAAACCAGGGCACACAAAACTGGCCATGTTTCCTGCTGTCCCCAGAGAGGACGGGAGCACGAGAGGCAGATGGCTAGGGCTGCGATGAAAGGGACGGGGAAGCTCAGCAGAAAGGCTTTGTGTCCCCACAAAGGGACTTTGTCTCCCTCCGCTTGTTTGCACTTCCCTGGCACACTCACAAACAGCAGCATCTGTATATTTATTGTTTTAGGCTGCCCGTAAAATGCTGTGTTAAGGACAGGACTGCTCTTATCGGCTGGGAGGAAGCTAGTGGAAATTTTTAACTCTCTGAAATGCCGTACACTGCAATTTTACCCTGCACTGCTGGACCCAAAGAGAGAAGAGYCAGAAGATACTGAAGTGGAAGAGAGACACCACAAGAAGCAGCCAGGTAAGTGGTGTATGAGTTAAGTAGCATTGAGGGTAAACCAAGATAAACACATCAAATGTTTCCAGGAATACAAAGCCCTGGCTCAATCAAATGGGTGTAAAATGTTTACAAACAGAAAGTCTGGTAGAAACCAGACTTTGGAGGAACAACCTTGAGCAAAGATGGTGCCAAGCGTCACACAGACATGTGAGATGGACACTCACTGGGGTGGCATCATTGAAGTTTAGGCCAGTGAGCCAAAATTTACCTTGCAAAAATKGGACAGACCTGGGAAATACAAGAGGAACTTTGGCTTTTAACTGAGAAGGGCAAGGGAGAGGACTCCTGCTGCCCAGCGGGAGAGTTCTCTGCACTGGACAAGATGCAGTTGTATTTGTTTAAACAAGGATAGGATTTCTGTCCAAATAATGCAAATACTGTGTTATAGACGTATGAACACAAATATTAGATGAAGTCCCCAGAATAACTCGTTTGTGTACGTGGACATTGCACTCCCTGCGCATCCCGTGGCTGGATACTGCTCTTCCCCTTCGCAGCTGGTGGAAAGCCGAGGGACACATGAGCAATGCGCCAGAACATCAAAGGCCGACTCCTTTGAAGCTATTTTTGAGCTGTTTTAGGACTTCAACAGCTTAATTTGGATCCACTTAAAAGTGACAAAATCCTCCTCTTACTTTATAGTTTCTTCCTAACTCATTGTTTAGGAGACTGAAGACCACAGCCCACAAGTCATCTCCATCAATCAAAAGGGACATTTTGCATCCCTGGCACCTCCTCAATTAGCTTACTGCCATCAGCTTGGTCTGTCCACAAAGACTTGGACTACGCTTACTCCAGGCCAGCCGTTTCCACCAGGAGTTTACTCGCAGTTTCCTTTGACTGTTGCAACAGATGAACCAAAGGAACAGCTATTTGTATCCCTGTTAGTGCACTAATAGGTGTTTTATGTTTAATGCATGTACTTTCTCTTCCTCTCCCTAAAACAAGAGCTGAATTTGCAGTCTCGGAGTARGAGACATTTTGAAAAAGGGTTTCAGCAGCAGGTAGAGCAGATGCACCAGGCAATTCCCCAAGCGCCGTGATACTTCTCTCCTAACACAGCACGTAAGGCAGTTCTATTAATTTAAAGTAATTTAAAAGATAAGCACCAACATTTACGCTATAGAGGCCATTTATCAAGGTATAACCCTGGATATTTTAAATGAATGGAGTTGCCCTGAGTGCTTTTTCAAGGCAAGTGGCATCTCCAGAACGATGAGTGCCCGGGGGCACTCAGTTATTCTATAGGGCAGCAAGTGTATTAGTGCTGTCAGGTTGGTTTTTGTTCGGTTGGGTTTGTTTTTTCTCTAATAGAGCATGAGGGTTGCTTCCTTATTTTAGAGGTAATCACAGATCACAGAATAAAAACAAGGAGGAATAGCAAGGCTCTTCTCTCACCTGCATACCCCTGTGCCTAAAATGGGTAAGCAGCTAAACTGCAACCAGTTTTGTAAGTATAATCAGGACTATCCCATGTTCTTCATGGCCAGAGGGTCAATAGATAAAATATAATACCGTGTCACTAAATGGCCARCTACACAAAAAGGACATTCCGACTCCAGGGCATCGCTTCAGTTCAAGGCAAATTACAAATTCACTCTGACAAAATGGAGCAATGCCAGTGAAATCAAGTGGTGGAGAAGAGCCAGCTGACGTCGGGGTAAATTGGCCTTTCATGTAACACTGCCAGGAGGAGCCATCCTCGGCCGTCATCTTGGGATCCCCCGTTTCTGTGGCAGCCACCAAAATGACTATAAGCCATAGCTCTTTACTGTAAGGATAAAACATTTTAGGCATTCATCTTTTGAACATGCAGCTGAGAAGAGAGTGATACCCCAGACCTGAACCACCAAAAGCCCGGAGGAGTCACCTAAAAGCAGGCTGTTTGCAGTAGCTGCATGGTGCCATTTAATTTGCTGGGGTAGAGTTTTTGAGGCCTGTTTTCAGCCCTAGAGCAGGTTGTCTGCCGAGCCCCAGGCCTGAGTACAGGATTTAAAAGGTGAGTAAATGCACTGCGGYGATTCTCCCAAACTCCCTTTGCCCCAGTGCATTTGGACAGCCCGCTCTTCTTCTTGGCTGACAGAACAGAAAACGACTATTCAGGTTTGCTCAGGATTTGCTCCTTAACCAAAGCCACAAAGCAGAGCAGAAAAAGTTTGTCCATGTATAAAATTTGCTATTTTGTCTGTGTAGGGCAGCTTCCTGAAGCTTCACATTCCCAAAGCTCATGCCATGCATTTTCTGAATTTTACTGAGTCCAGCCTATCTCTCCTGCTTGCCTTGAAACTCACTATAACCAAGATATACAAATATCATATAACTTGGGAAAATACATAGTTATGCAGCAGAAGTAATAAAGATGACAAAAAMCGAGATCTTAATTCTGTAGCGTCAAATGTATTTTCACCGGTTGACTGATCTTAATGGTTAAAGAGTTGAGATGGTTTTTCAATTGTTTCAGCAGTCATTTAAACATCTCAGGCCCAAATATTTTAATTGTTATTATGCCTTGGATGGTGTGCCAGAATTGTAACACAGCTTCCAATTAAAAAAAAAAAAACAACCACCCATCCCACTTATAAGCACCAGAGTCCGCTCTGAACCTCAATTCTTGTTCAAGCTGTGCTCACCATCAGTACGTAAATAAAACCCACCCTTGGCACCAAAGCTCTTACCTGCACGAGGAAGATGATGAGGAAGTAGAAGTTGGCAATTCTTCTAAACTGCTCAAAAAGGTTCTTCGGGAGGAAGTTCCAGAGGGTGTACTGCGGGGAGAGAGGGGGGCTCACAAACAGACCACGGCACGGGGCTGACTGAGCTACAAAATGGGAAGTATCTGCACAAAACAGGAAAGGAGTTTTCCCTTTAACCTGGCGAGGAGCACCGCAGCGAGCTCTCTGAGCAGCCTGGGCGTGCTCCAGGCAAAGGTCCAGGTCCCTGCTCTAAAACCGGGAGCAGCTGGATGCCGAGATGCCACGGAGCTCCTGCTTCAGCTTCCAGCACCGGCTCTCTGCTGGTTCATTAAACAGCTGCAAGTGTGTCTCAGTTACGTGGGGTTTTTTTGTTTGTTTGCTTTAAAGTAGGCAACTATTTCTCTTTTGTCAAAATAACCCAAACCACACAGTTGGAGGTGGTGAAGGGTAAAAGAAGATAAAAACAACAGGATCTGTTTCAGCAAACAACTTCTAGATAGGCATTTGTAGAGGCATGATTTCATGAAGTGGTAATGCACAGTGCAGAGATTATTTTTTTCCAAACAAATTCCAAAAACCATCTTAGAGTTGCTCTTATATTAGAAAAGCCATGTTGCCCATGCAAATTTGTTATGAGGTTGTGCTTCATTATAATTTAAAGAAGGCTGCTGAATCATTTGCTTTGGAAAACATGGAATTTAAGAACAACGTAGAAAATAATGGGTCTAATATCTGATCTTTCAGTCTGCCTTGAATAAACAAAGAATAATAAGCAGCCAAGTCTCAAGACCAATGTCCACTTAATTATAAAAAAAAGACTGGTCATGTAAGAAGACTCCATACCTAGCAAATACAAATGGAAAAAAAGAGCGAGGACACAACATTCAAAAATAAATCAGGGAAGAATTAAAATCAGWGCTAAAACAAACCATTTTGTCAGAGAGGGAACTGAAACGGGGACAGTGTCCTCTCTGAAGGACCCTCTTGCGTGCCAGGGCACCATCAATGGGAATGCTACACGAGTTAAACATGGTTAGACTTAAAATTTTTCCCCCATATAAACTCAGACAGCTCAGAGACATAAAACCAATAAGATCCAAGCTACATAAAAAAGGAGAGGGAAAAACCCCCTCACAGCTCAAGTACAGTAAAACTGAAGCCTAACTGTATGCCGAGCTTCATGAATCCTAAGCAATGTAATATGTATCCAGCTGTGTTGACAGTATGGGATGCCACTTGTTTGATATTTTACTCGAATTGGCTTCAAATCTTTTGAAACAGCTTCATGAATGTCATGGAAAAAGCTAAGCAGAAGGCAGACGGGTATCATCACAGTYTTCCACCATAAACAAAAGCTGCATTAATACCATATGAATGTTTCCCCTTTCATCCAAAGGGATAAACAGAGCATGGTTATTTTCGTCCTATCTCAAGAGGAAAAACCCACGGAACAAAAAAAAAACCACACAGCAGAATCTTATTTTTCTGTCCATTTATAAAATAATTCCTACTCCCTTTTGCAAATCTGAGTTGCTGYCATCTTGTGCTGTATGTATTACACTTAACCTGTTCTTTCTCCATGACAAGAATGCCAGAAAACATTAAAAAAAACCTTACCCCAAAAAAACCACAAAACCAATGTGTCCATGTGCTTTGCTCTCATCCAGCCTAGAAGAAAGGAACTTGTACGCACCCCCACTGGGGTTGATAGGAAGAAAAAAAGACTAATAGAGATACTGGAGCTGTGGTGTAAGGTATGTACCAGGCTGCTCCACTTGCAAAGGGACCTTTAAATCCATCCTTGAGGAATTTGGAGATCCTCAATTTCAAAAACAACTATCAAATACAATGRGGATGAATACACAAGCAGGGAACACATGTGGACGATGCACCCGCCGGAGTAGAGCAAGCTCACCTTGGAGGAGACGATCCTGTTGTCGCAGAACTTCTGTGCCACRTACGCATCTGTTTCCGAAACCGGACGGTGCCCGACCACCACGGTGCGCGTACCGACCCGCTTCTCTTCCCCGGCACACTGTCGGGGCAACCAGGAAAGGGAAAAATTAGCTTTTMGTTCAAAAAAAGTCAAATATTTGCATTAATAGCTTCCAGCTTCTGAATGCACCGTGCTGTTCATAAGGCAGCTGGAACCTCAAWAATTCACTTTGCTCTCTGTGCTTTTGCTGGGGCAGAGAAGAGGCGCACACAAGGCAATTTAGCAAAACCAAAGCAATGCCGAGCCTGCAAGGCAGGGTCCCCACCGCTGCTCAGCCACCGACCCCCCAGGACCACAGCCCATCCTACACCCCTCCAGGACAGGTCACCACTCACGTCCACCCTGCTCCTGCCCTGTRCAGGATGGCTGCCGCCTGTCCTTGCAGCCTGTGCCCATCTGCCAGGCAATTTTTCCTTCTTGAAGGAGAATCTCTCTTTATCAAGCACTTCAAGTCATTAGGAATATATTTATCTTCTACATATGTCTTCCTAGTCCCRACCTGGAGAGTCCTTCACAGCATTGGGTTTCTGCTGTGGCTCCAGGCTTTACCCCAGGACCCCACGGAGGACGATGGAAACTGCACCCTCCTTTACACTTGCTCTCCTGTCAAACCCTCAAGTCCACCCAAAACATCTCACCACCACACTGGTGCACGCAAACTTGGGATTTAGCTTAAAAAAAAAAGTATACTTCTGCTATTTTAAAATCTCAGATAAAACCAGAAATAATGAAGCAGACAGTTTCACATCACAAACTCCTCAAAAAGACACGTGGGGTGCTGGGGATGCCAGCTTGTCTTGCTGGGGGTTTATTTTAAAGCAGAATGAGATGTCACAAGTAATTGATAACCTGGTGTCACAGGGGCTTGACGACAGCCCCTCTGCTCCAGAGCAGCCCAGGGAAGRATGAGAGGAATTACAGCAAAATAAACTCAAACAGAGGGGAAGCAGAGCGGCTCCGTGGGAGGAGAGCATCCCTTGCACGAAGCCATGAGAGATACTTGCAACCGGCAACACAGAGACCCAGCCAYTGCCGTGGCCCTTGCAGGCTTCCCAGGGGAGGACACGGCACCCAGCAAATTAAAGATAGATCCTCCCAATCCAATGGAGAGCGTGTTAAAATAACACATAGTAAACAAGGTATCTGAATATACTGAAAGTAACAGTGCTCTTCTAATTAAATGTAACTCTTAAACATCAAATTTCCAACTTTCTGTAACTTCATTTAAAACCACTTGCAAACTCGTGACAAGGCAGAGGCAGTGCAGGTGCCTGCCACTGCCTGCAGCCCTCGGAAGGCTCTCAGGTGGATGGGGCCACACCACAGGCTCCATTTCCATCAGCTTCCAGCTCCGAGCTGCCCAGCACATGCAAAGTCCTCCATGGATCAGAAAAGTCCATTTTCAAAAGAAACAAAACTGTGCAATAGTTTAAAAATCAGCTTTYTGTTCTGTCCAAGTTCCACCTTGCWTATAACGAAGTGCCCCTGCCACAGATGCTTGCAGCCAAGGGAGGAGACCTGGCTGGCACCAGGAAGCGTTTTGCAAGGTTGAACTTAAAATTATAAAGTGAATTTAAAATGCCCACTAAGAAGAGATGGAGTGGGGGAAAAAATGGTCATCTTAGGCCAGAYTAAGGTTTTCTTAGGGTTAAGGTTTTGGATTTTAGAATATGAGCAGGGAAGACATTTGTCACTGTTYATGGTTCAAGGGCATTAACAGGCAGCAGGGCTGCTAAAACTCCAGCAGATACTGTTCATACTCYGCTTAGTCTTATTAATCCTCAACCCTAGAGCTTGTTTGCTTTGAAACCCTACCAGGGCWGGTGCCAAAAATGCCAAATCCCTACGCTGTGTCAGCTGTCCGGCACGGGCTCAGCCCGCCACGGGCGCGGATGCTCCYGGTGTGCCCTGGGTCCAGCTCAGCATCCCGGTTATCCAAAGCGGTCGTCGCAGGCAGCTTGTCAAGGCAGCTGCAAGCAAAACCCAGCTAGAGAAAAGGTGCTCCGAAAACAACAACGCTAAGACAGCGAGACCTGGGATTAACCGCTGCTTAGGGAAAGTGTAAAAAAAAAAGAAAAATTAAAAAATAAAGGTCTAAGCCAATCTAATTCATGTACCTGGAGCAGCAGCAATTGAATGGATCCTGTTGCACCAGGAACAGGGTCTGCCCAAAGGAAGCGGCAGCTCTCCCTTCCCCCTGCTCCCCACCCATGTCTGCAGCATCTTGCATTGGAGAAGTGTTTTTACACCATGCCTAAACCCGGTTCGGTGTGCTGACTGCTCTCGCTACAGCCGTCCTCAAACCTCCAGCGGCAGTTGCTTAGAGCAGAAGAAAGTTTCTGCATCCCCGCACCGCCCGGACGCGGAACCAGCAGCACCCACCAGCACCCCGGGAGCTGCTCCCACCTCCACCGGGCACAACTGGCTCCCCAAACACGGGTGGGGCAGGCGCACACTCCCAGCTAGGGAATGCCACCACCCCACCACGGGCTGACCACCCTCCCAGCCTCATCACCACTGCCGGCAGCAGCAAAGAGCACATCTTCTGAATGAGAAACTAGACCAGAAAAAGGTTCCCTGATGTATCTACTGACACCAAGCTGAGTGGTGCGGTTGACATGCCTGAGGGACAGGATGGCATCCAGAGGGACCTGGACAAGCTCGAGAAGTGGGCCCATGTGAACCTCACAAGGTTCAACAAGGCCAAGGGCAAGGTCCTGCACCTGGGTCAGGGCAACCCCCAGTATCAACACAGGCTGGGGGATGGAGGGATTGAGAGCAGCCCTGCCGAGAAGGACTTGGGGGTACTGGTGGGCGAAAGGCTGGACATGAGCCGGCAATGCACGCTCGCAGCCCAGAAGGCCAGCTGTATCCTGGGCTGCCCAAAAAGCAGCGTGGCCAGCAGGTCGAGGGAGGTGATTCTGCCCCTCTGCTCTGCTCTGGGGAGATCCCCCCCACAGCACTGCGTCCAGCTCTGGGGTCCTCAGCACAGGAAAGACACGGACCTGTTGGAGCGGGTCCAGAGGAGGCCACGAAAATGATCAGGGGGATGGAACACCTCTCCTATGAAGAAAGGCTGAGCGAGCTGGGGTTGTTCAGCGTGGAGAAGAGAAGGCTTGGGGGAGATCTTACTGCAGCCTTTCAGTACTTAAAGGGTCTTATAAGAAAGAGGGGGACAGACTTTTTAGCAGGGCCTGTTGTGACAGGACAAGGGGGAATGGTTTTAAACTAAAAGAGGGTAGATTCAGACTAGATATAAGGAAGAAATTTTTTACAATGAGGGTGGTGAAACGCTGGCACAGGTTGTCCAGAGAGGTGGGAGATGCCCCATCCCTGGAAGCATTCAAGGTCAGGTTGGACAGGGCTCTGAGCAGCCTGATCTAGTTGAAGATGTCCCTGCCCATGGCAGGAGGGTTGGACTAGATGACCTTTATAGGTCCCTTCCAACCCAAACTATTCTATGATTATGGAGGTGGCAGCCACGGGTCTCACCAACCTGCACCCTGGGAGCAAGAGGCAGAGCCTCTTTATGCCAGATCCACACCTCGGCAGCGCCGGGGAGCAGAGACAGACTGTACCCAAGCCTGAGGTCCCCATCACGTCCCCGGGCAGGAGCTGGAGCCGGGTGTGCCTGGCGAGCATCCCTCCAGTGCAGGGAAGATCAAGAGCTGTCCCTGCCCGCGCTGCTGGCAGAGTGGTGGGAAGGAGCCGAGGTGAGGGTTTGCCAAACACACACATTGGCAYGGAAGCAACAAAGCTCTGGTTAAAACACTCCTGGAAAAATATACACAAGTATTTACTCTGCAAGACTATCCGTAGTTAGYCATGGAAAACCTGGAGCGTGTGAAGCCCCAGAGCAGAAGAGAACCCAAATCCCAGGTGTGGTGTGTTAGCTGATCAAGCCCCACCGAGTTATCACCACCAACTCCTAGGAGGGCTGTCACCCCTCAACTCCCTTTCAGTTATTTGTTTGAAGCATCTCCTACAAAAATGATGACAACCCCCTCCACGGTGCGTCAGAGCCCTTTGCAGTGGCAGCACAGGGAGAAGTCCTCGCTCTGTGGTCTAGCCAGACTCCACCACTCCTGGCCTTTYATTTCCCATTCCGCTGCCCATCCCACAGTGTCACACCGTCACGCGGCCACGCGAGCAGCTGGAAGGCTTCACGCCACATCTCTCCACTTTTTCCACCTCCCAGAAAGCCAGCGCACACCACAATGATGCCCGTGGCGAGAGGCGTTGGCTCAGCTCGGCAATTAAAAGCTCTTATTTTGACAAGCCCACCTCAAACGGCTCGCCAGGTTGCTAACAGGTTGCTAAATCTTAATAACGGCTCTCAAYGGAGGCTTAAGAGGAGATTTAGGGAGTAACTGCCAGGCTTTTGGGAAAATTATAAAATATGCAGATTAGCTGSGAGAGGATTTAGATGACTTTTCCCGACTGTCTTTCATCAAAAATTTTAATTCTGATGGCCAAAAAAGAAGAAAAATAAAATATTACTTGGATACAATTCAAACAGCCGCCTTGTTGCCTGGTGGGATTTTATACAGCCCCTGCTACAGGGCGCAGCAGTCAGCTGGTGCAAGCAAAAGCCAGAGTTTCTTCTACTGTTTAGAGCCAGGCATGCCAAAAGGRTTATTTAAGAAAATAAACAATTGCATCCTCCCCATAGGCACTTTATTACCTCCCTCTGTCCGAGGTGTGGTGCTTGCAGGAGGGCTGGGATAACCAGAGYTATCCGTAGGGATTAGCTGTACCAGACTGCCCATGGCCTCGGGACCGTGCAGTGGGAAGCTGCACGGCACCCTCCCACCAAGCCATGAGGGTTTTGGGATGCTGGTAGGCGACCCCAGTCCCCTCTTTCTGCCATACCATGCCCCAGCAACCCAGAAGAGCTCCCAGCAGCTGGCAGACAGAAAGCAGCACCCCGGGGGACACCGCACACCCYGGGAATCAAGAGGAGGGAGAGAAGAAAGTATTTTTGAGAAGAGCCACTATCCTGTTTGCAKCACTTGAAGACCAGCCCCAAAGATGTGGGTCTCTCCTGCAGCGGTTCAAGCTTCAGTTCAGGGCTCCTGCTCCACTCCCSCAGTGTCTAACCAAGCCCATCAGCCAGTCAACCTCTCAGCAGGGCATCCAAACCAGATTTCTCCTGAAGGAGCTCAGCTGGAAGACAACAGCCAGCAAGTCAAACATAAATCATAGGAGATAAAGATGAGGCTAGACAAGCTGTTCTGCCAGGAACACCCTTCTGAGTTGGCAGCTCGCTATCCATCTTCGCTTCCCACCGCGGGCAGGACCAGGTGCCCAGGCTGCAGTAATAAATAACCGCATCGTCGCCATCCATGCGGGCACGCACGCTCTGCTGCACGTACGGCAGGGCAAAGTGCTGCTGCTGCAGTACGGCCTCCCTCACGTCATGGAGAAATTCAGATACAGAACATATTTCTGTTAAATATTTTGAGGTAACCCAACCTTCCTGTACTTCCAACTTTGTATAAAGCCCACTTATTGCCAGAAGCAGCAGTTCTGAAAAGAAGGCATTAGGGATAATGGCTATTTTGTTGTCCAAATTTAAAAAGCCCATCTACACACATCAATATGCCCATGAAAGGTCAGCTGAGGCTTGGCATTTTGCCATCAACTTGTCTTTGAGGAGTTAAGAACAGGTACAATTTGAAGGCACCAGACCATGGCTAAGGAAGTCCATGGGTGCAACTAATGACCCAACATCATTTATGACTTGAAGCTGTTGGAGCATTACGTAAAGATGGTGGAATTATGTTTGCAGCCCACAGCACTCCCCAAATTCTTCGCTTCAGTTTGGGCAAGCCTCCCTTCATGCCTCTTTCCCTCTCCATCTGTGCCCTTCTCCCAGGAATACGTCCTGCCCCAGCACAACAGCTCCCGCCTGCCTCCCGGAGGGGCTCCTCTTCACCCACCCTCCCGCATTTCTGGGAATCCATCACAGCACCAGGTACAGGACCCGGCTGGCACGTGATAAAAGTTGCAAACCTGGGTAAAAATTAGCAAGCCTGGGTAAAAATTAATGGAGTTAGACTGAGTTCAACAGGAGAGGTGAACATGTGCTCTGCAGCCACTGTTGACAAGGAGCCACTCTAAGGGGGCTATTTCTAGGGCAGCTGCAAAACACAGTGTTTAATTATATCCTCCATATGGAAAACAAGTGTCTCTGCTACCTGCTGGCCCCGTTTCCAGAAAAAAATAGTGGCGGAAAAAAACCCACCACCATTTGATTTACTACAGTTTCAGAAAGTACCTAAACCAGAACTAACTAATCAAAAGAAGCTCATTTCATGTTTGCTGAAGATAACTTCGAGCCACAAAGTAAACACAAATAACTCATAGAAAAAAGATTTAATAAAAACCACAGGCATTTAAAAAAAAAGTCATCTGCTAAAACCAGAGATAATTATACGGTACAAGTACAAAGCTCAAACATTTGAATGAAATCACAGCTTATATTAAATATATGCAGAAGAAAGATTAAATCATATTACTTGGCTTAGATCTCATGAATAGTTTAAAGTCTAATCACTCCCATTTTGTTCCACTTATCACAAAAGTAGTAGAGAAGGCAGCCTGATTTACAAAAAAAGACAGCAAAAATAACACCACCTCCCAAAACAGCCTGTTCTAGCTCCGATTTCATTTAGCCCCAGAAGAACCAAGAAAAGCACATCCACAATTTTAAAAAGCCTCTGTAAATTTACCATAACCTCCCCAAACCATCCAGCAGCCTTGGAAAGTTGCTCAGCACACCGAACTCGCTGCCCAACCGATATATTTTTAATTGAAATTTTTCTTGCCAATTTTTCTATTACTCTTTGTCCTTAGTCATTTCTATGCAAGTACAAGTGATGCTTTGAGAAAACCCTTAATAATTTAGCAGCTCGGACTATGCTTACCCACACCGACCACATTTTTAGGCAGATCTCCTGTTATAGAGAGAACTCCATCGATTGGGACCAACCCCACCACTCTCCTCTACACCTGCAGGAAAGGGTCGATAACATGCACCGTCCTTGGGAAAAAAAACAATATTGCATTTAAAATATTAAGAGCCCATAGGTCCAAGAGAAAGGGCTGAAGGTGAGCACAGCTCCGAGCTCATTCCCCACCGGACGGGACTTTTGCTGCTCATCCTTAAGCAGAAGAGGGAAGGCCGGTACCTTGGGAAAGCAAAAGGTTGAAATCTAAACCAGTATCCCTTCTCCTCCGTTGAGGCTGAAGCTCCCAGTGATATTTCAAGCAGAGAGAGAACAGTATCACCAAGGAGTGACCGCCGGGGGCAAGCTGGCTCCGGCCGAGGTGAGGAGGGCAGCAGGGGGTAACCATGCGAGCCCCCAGACCAAGCAGAACAACAAGAGCGAGCAAAAGAGGAGCCATAGGAAAAGGACCAATACTTTTTTTTTTTTTTTCCAAACCATGGTCAACACATGATGTGGTTCAACACCCAGACCTCGTTCCTGGTCTGTCGTTGGGGACGACAAAGCAGCAGACGACGTGCTCTAGCACAACGACCCAGATCACACCATCCTCAACGCAAGTTGAGGTGTGTCCAGCGACATGAGGAGTCCCCGCCAGAGCCCGTCCCCATGTCCCCTTTGTCCCAAGGACATGCTGCCTCACCCTATGAAGGGCTTGCAGGAAGGTCACCTCCACCAATGACGATGGGCTGGAGAACAGCAGAGCCCAGCCAGGAAAAGCTGACTTAGCCAATAAAGCCACTGATAAAAGCAGAGAAACACGGCAGGGTGGGGAGAAGGGGGGAAAGGGCTACTCGAAAGACTTAAGAAGAGTGGAGAGAGGAAATAAAAGGGTTTTTTTCCCCAGATAATAAATTTACAGGAGGGCCCAGGCCCCTCCCAGACTCGGGGAGCGCTGCACACAGGGGTGACAGCCAAAAAGGGCTTTTTTGGTGTGGGGTTTTGTTTGGTTGTGTTTGTCTTTTTCCATCTAAAGGCAGTCTAGCCACAAATCACGCAGTGCTGCATCTTCCCAGCAAATATGCCACACCATCCCTAATCACAGCTTCAGTTCAGCAGCGCTTTGCAGAAAGTCAGATTCACATATGATGCAGAAAGCCAAACCCAGACGGAAGCCAGCAGCTGTCGATTGGGCTAGCATTACTTCAGTATGCTGTTTTGTGGAAAAATCTGTTGCTCCTGTTCAAACATAACCACCGACCTTTGGAAGTTTTCAGGATCTCAACTCTTCTTCCCTGCCCTGTTGGCAGCCGGGGTTATGAAACCATCACTCATCTTGAAATGCAGGCAGCATATTTTTATTTTTGTCAGTCCAAAAGAAAAGTTCAACCAGCATGCTGCCAGCATATCAAATTCAGGCTCATAGGAACACTTCAGACTCAAGAACAGAAAAAGGACTTTGAATAAGCACCCAAATGTTTTGCAGCAGTCACAAAGCAAATACAACGAGGTCTTCCCATCTTGAAACCTCTTCCTCCTTCCTTTCACTGGCTCAAGCTCTGCACATATGTCTGCTCATCGGCAGCTATTTTAGCAGGGCAGCACGCTCTTCAGAGCAGTGATTTGCCCTGGCAAAAATTAAAGTAAGAGCAAACTGGAAAAAACCTCCAAGTTCACAATTGTCAATGCTTGCCTCAGCCGGCAGAGCTATAATTTGTTGGTTTTCCTGTTGCTTTCTGGTCCTCAGAAAGCCTGAGCTCTTCAGTTATGGAAACAAAAAAAACCCCTAAATACCATGTTACACATCCCAGCTCAGCCAGACGTTACTCTGACCTCTGCCACCTAAAGACATTTCGCCCCTTTCTAAGTTTTCCCAGCATTTCAGAGCAGGGCTGCCGGCTGAGTGGCCAGGAGCCCATTTCCCAGAGCAGTTTCCTCCCTTTCCCCCCAGGAAGCGAGCCCGCCCGGCCGCCCACCCGCCGGGGGCAGAGCCTGCAGCCCCCCCTGCCAGGGTGTCCATCACTGCTGCAGCACCCAGAAGCAGGGGCTGGTACCCAGGCCTGCCCAGCCCGTATCCCCCCAGGTCAAGCTTTCCCCCAGGGAGTCTGCCGTATTTCCCACGGGGAGGGATGGGAAAGCAGGTCCAGGCTGCAGGGGGTGGTGAAGCCCCACACTGGCATCACGGGGTGACCGAGCCCTGTACCAGCATCATGGGGTGCCCTCAGCCCCTGCAATGGGTACCTGAGGTCCAAGGTCCCAGCCCCCCATGCTGCTCGCTCACACTGGTTCAGATTAAGTTTTTCCACTCCAAAAAAGTAAAAGCTGTGGTTTTCTAACCCTCCCCTTGCTGTACTGCAGAGAAATGTTTCCACAGAAGTAGCAGGAGACAGAAGGGGGAAGAGAGGGAGAAACCACCTACTTCACCCCTTGCTCCACAACCAAAATCAGCTCCACACGCCCCAGACCCCATTCAGAGTATTTTCTTCTCCAGATACTACAGTAACCAGCAGATTTATCCTTGGGGCTGCAGGCACAGTTACACTAGGACACTGGATCAGTGCGATCCACCCAGTCAGGAGAGAAACCCTCAACATGTGGTCTAGAATTGTTTATCTTCAGGAAATCCTTTGGCTCACATTCCCACCAGGCTGGGTAAAGTAGCTGCAGCAAAGCACACACTGCCCAGGGCTGACCCAGCACCCACGCTGAGCAAAACCAGCGGCACAGCAGCCAAGTTTTGCAGCGGGAGGGAAATCCGCTTATCCACAGGGATCTGGAGATGAGGTCTGAAGTGGTCCCGGGATGGCGGGCTTGGTGCAGGAGGGGTTTCGGTGTGGTCCATCCCGGCACTGCCAGCTGCAGAAGCGAGGCCATCCTGTGTGGGAGAACAGGGCACCATCCCAGGAGATGACTCACGGCCATCCCCATCCCATCCCACCGCCTTCCCTAGATGGGCACTGGGATAAGGGCGTTCCTGCTCTCACAGTTATCAGGACAAGTGCCTTCACCCAAGGTTTCCTCTCTCTGCGCATCTGATCTTCCCACCCTGCACTTACTGGAATGGTACTTGTGAAGTGGAAAGTCCCACTTCCATCCATTCAACCGCACTGGAAGAAACCGCCCCACGGAAGTGATGTACTCCACAATATTAATTTGGCCGACATAAGGACGACAGCCCTCTGGGCATCCCAGCTAATTTTACTGCGTTCCCTCCCTGAGCAAACGTTTGTAAGAAAAGGTGAGCTGGAAGGAAGGGGAAGAAAAAAAAATTAAAAAAAATAAAAGCCTTCCACAACTGAGTGAATAAAACCAGGATGGCAAAACACCACACTGCGAGCCAAAAAAAAAAAATTAAAAAAAAAATTGCATTTTAAGCTTGGCTTTGCAGCCCCTGTAAGAGCAGGGGTGCTGCTGACTGGGTGCCCCCAGCACAGCCTGAGCCCCCCCAGCCCCGAGCAGTGCTCAGGACCTCACACCTCCCCTGGTCCCCACAGGCAGCAGCCACTTGGCTTTGTGCAAACGCTGGGGAGAAATTACACAGAAATCATAATAAAAGATGGCAGGGCTGCTCACAAAGTGGATTTTTTTTTTT